>CM035149.1:21527632-22127632 GCA_020205605.1 Panax ginseng
ACGATGCATGGGTTTAGATATCTTAAACCAACCGCTACTGGTAGTATCGATATCAATATTTGGCCGCTTTTGATCGATAAATCTGATTCGGTTTTTTTCTTAGATTTTTCTATATAGATAAAAATTGGGCAAATAGCATCATAGCCATCCATTCCAATAATCAAGGGCGCAGATTAAATATGGAAATAGCTCGTCCGCCAGACGAGTGAAAAATATTAAAGACCATCTGCCAGACGAACAAGCGGATGGTAAAAAAAAACTTTCCATGCCCAAATTACCCCCAACAAACGCGTCATGCAATAGGAATCCACCAATATGCCAGCCAACAGTTTTTATCTGATAAGAAAACAGTCAATGACGCTGTTGTGTTTTAATCTGAAAAGGCAACACTCAATGACACATGCAATAGAAATTCGCCAATATACACTTAAATCCAAGCAACAGTCCAATATGCAATTAAATCCATATCACAGAGACGCTATTGTGTTGTGACGAGGGCAACTTAGTCATAAAATTTTTTTTTACCGTCCGCTACTTCGTTTGGCGGACGAGCTATTTTCATATTTAATCTGCGCCCTTGATTATTAGAATGGATGGATATGATGCTATTTGCCCAATTTTCATTCATAGTAAATACTTGCTATGGATCATTTCCCATATATATATATATATATATATATATATATATATATATAGACGGACACACGTAAACACGTCTTAGAGGAACTAATTAAAGCTCATACTTTTGCAATGTTTCTTCACGGCAATTCAATGAATAATATATGTAGTTAGACAATATTTGTCTAGCCATTTCTAGTAGACTTAAAAATGCATTGACGGGTGAAATAAATCTGTCTTTCTGTATAATACGATTCATTAATATTTGTTTAAATCTATTTGTTAACGCTAAGATCTTCTCCGACGTCCCAATCACGTAGAGGCGCTCGATCCCTGCACGACAAGAAACGATCAACACTTAAAAGCTCGATTTCTTCAATTTGGCTTGGGGATAAATTCGAGCGTGAGAGTCAATACCGATGTTCACAATGGTTAACCATGGAGGATAATAATATCTAGTGTATTGAGAGAGAATTATCAGTTGTTAGTGTGTGTACCTTTTGTTTGAAGACTTCCTTGTTAGGTTATACTCTCTCTTTTGGCTTACCTCGCTGCCCACCACCGTCTGACCTGACCCCTTTATCGATGGTTCCCTGCCGATCACAGTCTGCGTCCACCCACTACCTCTGGTCATTGTTTTCTACCTCCGGCCGTCCCCAGATCCCATCCACATTAATCCATGGCAGATACAGCAGTCAACCATTATACTTTTTCATCATTACAAGTCAAAGATAGAGATGTTTAATACCGGATGGGTCAGCCCACTAACCCGATCTAATACTATAGGGATTTAATCAAGGATAATGTAATGACTGAGCCCAATAATACTAAGATCCGCTAACAATGACCTAATGAGCTAACTAAATAAATAGGCCCAGTCCATTCAACCCAATAAAAAAAATATCATGACCCAACACTATTAATTAAAATAAAAGTTGTCTAATTACAAACCATTATTACGCCAATTTAATCCCTAACATAGGTCAATCAAAATAAACTAGATATGTTTTGTCTATTTACCTAATTATAAATTATGTCAAATGAAACATATTTTGTTGATAAAAAAAATAAAAAATAAAACATATTCCTCCTATCTAAAATTGAAGAAGAAAATACTCCCTCCGTCCTAAATTAATTGCTCAGTTTTGATTTTTTTAAGTTAAATTGACTATTTTTAGAATTAATAATTAAACATATATAAATATATTTTTAAAATTATAAAAATTGGGGTTAGTAATAAATTGTATATATTTTCTTTTGGTTATAATCTCTTCACCTATATTTTAGCAAAGATAGTAAAAAGATTAGTTTTAAAAATGGTCAATTTGATTTTAAAAAATTAAAATTGAGCAATTAATTTGAGACGGAGGGAGTAATTTTTAATTTTGTTCCAAAATAAATGACTTCTACAATTAAGAATAATATAGATGCAATTGAGTGCCTCATTTTTCAACAGGGGCGAGACAAATTTCCTTAAAAACCTTAGTCTGTCATATCAAGTGGATGAAGTGATCAGCAGCAACTAGAGCCATATACATTGATCAAGTTTTAGGTCAACATTAGAGAAAATATATGACAATTTTATATATAGTCTTCTATATAATATGGAGAACGATCCAAACAATATTAATTTGTTAATATGAATGCAGATGGATGGTCAACACTGCCATTGCATATGGCTTATTTATATCGTCTTGTATGGCAACAACTTGCAAGGCTGTTATTGTCATTTAAGAAAAATGAAGTTTCATTTATGTTTTTTAATATTTGGATTTTATTACGATACCTGAACCCCACACAAACATATATATATATATATAAAGCGCGAGAGATCAGTCATCATTATTCTTCTTTACTGCATCTTCCCCCTTTAGCGATCGGGCCTGGAAATTTGATTTCGTTTTGCCATACAATCATCATCTATACTTTTAGTGACGGACAACATATAAGCGTCGCTTAAAAGTATGAGATTTACGGTTGTATGACCAAATCGTCGTCAGAAGTCCATCGTTAAAGGGGGAGAAGATACGGGTGAGTAAAGATAGATAAATATCTGATTGATCCTCGATCAGATATATATATATATATATATATATATATATATATATACACTGGCCGATATCTTAAGCTCACTCTTTATCTAGCTCACCCTTTTAATGATTTTTAATTTATTTACGATTATCTCATTATATGTTGTCCGTCATTAAAAGCTAAGACGATAGCTCTATATATAGCGATGGACCGGACGACGATTCGGTCCGTCGCTATATATTGTCCGTCATTAAAAGCTAAGACGATAGTTCTATTAAAAGCTAAGACGATAGTTCTATATATTAAAAGCTAAGACGATAGTTTTAATGTCCGTCATTAAAAGCTAAGACAATAGTTCTATATATAGTTCTATAGTTCTATATATATAAGAGAAATGATTCATAGCATGTACTCCCTCCATTCCTATTTAATTGAAGTTTTAGAGAACAAATTTTGTTCTTATTTATTTGACGTTTGTAGATTTCTAGGAGATATTGATTACATTACTTCTTATTTTTTCTCCCTCTTTTAATATCTTAATGGTATACTCTCTTTCTCTCTCTTATAATTCCTATATTTTATCTATCTTCTAACAATATTTCTCTCCCATCTCTATCATCAACAATTTAACTCTTCATTATTTATGCTAGGGCTGAGCAAGTAACCAAATTGAAACCAAAATCGCACCAAAAATCGCACGAATCGCACCAATTAAAATCGCACCAACGGTTCCAGCGTATGTGGTGATTTTAGGTGGGTTGAATAACCAAATTTATAGTTCCAGTTTGGTTACTAGCCAAAATCGCACGCATAAAACCAAAACTGCACCTTATGTGTATGTATGTATTATCTCTAGTAAATTCTAAAGTTATTTTTTACTTGAACACGCTCAAAGAAAACCCAAGTCTTACATTGTCATTTTTTCACCAATTGAAAGAAGATTGTTAGAGGTTATAGAGTCAAAAATTAAATAATTGAGTTTTAAAATTTTGAATTTGTTTGATGCATTATTGGAGGGACTTATAACTGAGGGGCCAAATTCATTGGTTCGAGCACTTGATGCATTGGTTAAGGTCAATGCTATAATAGTAATAATCTAATAGATTATTTTTCAAATTAGGTATAGTTAGGATTATATTCTATAAGTCCTCCCTACAATATATAAGATAGAATTTCATTCTATCTCCAGTATATACTTTTAATTTTTGGGGAACTAGATAAACATTCTTGCTTGTTATCGAATATATGGTCTTCATTGTTTTATATAGCGTATGTTTTAATTTTAAAGCATCATTCTTTTATTATAAACTAAAACTATTTTACGTGTCTCACTCTGTTCTATGATTTGATGGTGAATTTGACATGTTTGGCAGAAGGAACTTTGGTTCTATGCTTGATATAATTTTCATTGCTGACTCTGTCACTAAGTTAATTGCTCAATGTAAGTTCTATGTTAAATTTTATTGAAGACTTATACTTTTTTGTTGTTTCAATTGGTTTTGAAACCGAAATCGCACCAATTAAAATCGCACTGCACACTTTAAAATCGCACCGCACCAATCACACACGGTTTCGTGTGCGATTTTAAAATTTTCAAACCGCACCTAAATGATTTCGGGTGCGGTTTGGACTTGAAACCGCACTATGCTCACCCCTAATCTATACAAGGGTGTTTTTGATAATACACCATCTCTATTGTTTAATAATATAGGAACAACGGCTGAGATTAATTCACGTCCGCTATTATTAGAAGCGGACGGGTTACATCTCTACAAAACAAAGAAGAAAATGACTCATACATTATCCGCTGTAGCGGATGACGCTAAAAATAATAGTAATAACTAATATGAATATTAATACTAATATTATGATTATTCTTATTAATATAAATATTAATAATATTACTAATTAATATTTTATTGTAATTTAAAATTTTAATTTTTGTCTAGCTCAATTTGAAACTCGATCAAGATTCACATGAATAGATCGACGATGAAAAAAAAGCAAGCAGAGCATAATTGAATTCAAGAATGTATAAGAATAATATAAATTAGTTAGTAATATTAATATTATTAATACTAATATTACAAAATATTAATATAAGTATTAATAATATTATAAAATATTATTATTAATATTAATATTATAAATATAAGTATTATAAATACTAATATTACAAAATATTAATATAATAGTATTAATAATATTACAAACTATTAATATGAATAGTAACAAGCCGCTACAGTTTATAGCGGCATGTCCCTTTTTAATTAATTTAGCCATGTGTTTGTTGTGCCAATACTACTTTTTGGTTGCTCCCAAGAATCGGTTGCTTATTCTCTCCAAAGAAATTGGAGGAAATGAACTAAGAACGAAATCCCAGATAACGACGGTTTTTTTCGTCGCTATAGTATAAAAACCAACTTTCATCTTATAATGACGGAAAAAAACCGTCGTTATACTTGCCTGCTTTTAATTCTTTTATTCTATTATTGAAAGCGGTGTATATATATATAGTCAAAGAGAGGGTTTCTAGGAAAGAGAATGAGAGGTCTATAAAAGGATGGAGTTTAACAACAATTTGGTGGCAGAACAACAAAGTTCTCCCAGTTAGAGTGGGGAAAAAAGAAGGTTTTAGGTTAGTGAATAAAAAGTGGGATAAATTAAGATTATATAAATATATATATATATATATATATATATATATATATATATATATATATATATATATATATAATGGGTGATAAGGAAGAAAAAGGGCATGATGATTACACAAAAGATGGGACTGTAGATCTCAGAGGAAACCCCATTAGGAGATCCAAGAGAGGTGGATGGACTGCTTGTTCCTTTGTTGTTGGTATCTCTCTCTCCCCTCATAATTTTGTTATTGTAGTCTTTTCATTGTATTTTCCATTGTAAACAGTGTGTATATATATATATATATATATATATATATATATATATATATATATATATGTGTGTGTGTGTGTGTGTGTGTGTGTGTGTGTGTGTGTGAATACTGAATCTATATCATATATAAACGGTTTTGTTTAATTACAATTCAATGAGTTGAAGAATAAAAACAAAATCAGTTCAGAATTCTGGGATGCCAATGTAAATTGAGTTTACCCATCAATATTTTCTAGTTTTACCTGATACTACAGTGTTATGATTTTTTTTTTCGTTAGATTAAGTTTCGTTGCGTCTTGGCAAAAAGTAAAAATTAAGAAGATCTGTTGGCTGGCTCCGAACCATGTTTATCTACAACTGGCCTGGCCTTGTCCCCCAAAAGAAGAAAAACTAGATGCATACACACTTAATCAGTCAAATTTACCAAAACAAAACACCACTTGATTAAGTTACTACTATTTATATATTAAGCCACTAGTATTACTATATACTAGAAAAGTAGTCTTTATCCTTACTCTAAAGGCATCATAAAATTTTATTTTCGATTAAAAAAATCATATTATATAGTGATCATTTGCTAGCTATTAGAGAGAACACCTTCGGTTAAAATATATTCACAACTTCACAAGAGTTCTCTATTTGACTTCTTCTTTTTTTTTTGTTATTATTTATAACTATTACATATCAACTTTACCTAGAACATATTTTGACGCAATATTCTTAATTTCCTCGATATCTCAAGGGAAATGATATTTTCACATGTAATTTTGATATTTACATGTGTTCTTCTCGTATAAAGGTGAGATTCACCCTACTCTCTTGCGAGAGAATTATATCATGTGAAAATATCAAAATTACATGTTCAAATAGTGTTTCCCTATCTTAAATGTGTCATAAACAAAAATGAATCATGTTACTATATGCGAAGTTAACTTCATGGTAAACTCTGGTCAATTGACCAATACAATACTGACATACAGATAAAGAGATCACCTCTCGTCTGCATGTTAGACACTATATATATATTGATCAATTGACAAAAATTAATTTCATACTAACTACTCTCAATATAAATGTATCAAAAAGACAAACTTGACACAGAAGTACCGGCTAGCCGGAAGGATGTAGTACATAATTTCACTTGCTTCTATGTTTATGGTACACATCTAATTGTATTGCCTCACTATATCTTAATGTCAGAACCACCTCTTACCAACTTGTTTGTGCTACATATACATATATTAAATGAAGTACCTACCGACCTACCTAAAGGATAATATAATCAGACTAGACTGCATGCAGCTGTTAATTTAAAAATAGGATCACATTTAATTAATAATTTTTGGTTGGGTGCAGTGTACGAGGCGTTTGAACGTATGGCATATTATGGTATATCGTCGAATTTGGTCCTATACTTGACGAGGAAGCTCCACCAGGGCACAGTTACCTCATCCAACAATGTCACAAATTGGGTTGGAACTATTTGGTTGACTCCCATTTTGGGTGCCTACATCGCCGACGCCCACCTCGGCCGTTATTGGACCTTCATCATCGCCTCCGCCATCTATCTTACTGTACGTGCCGTGCCTAATTTCTTTTCATGATTTTAGGAATACGTACTGTCTAAGAATTAGACTAATATTTATCATGCATGCTAATATATATCTGAACTACTCTTTATTTGTTTTAATTGAATTTTTAGAGTCAAATTGATCATATTTAAAATCAAAATTTATTCTGGACAAAATTATTATTGAATATACTGTCAAAGTTAACTTATTTGATTTCAATTTTTTTTATTTCATTTGTTTAATTATTAATCTTAAAATTGATCATAAAAAAGTCGATTAGATCAGATGGAGTTAATTTAAATTAACTAAGATCAGATCGACATATATATAGAGTATGATTTGTCAGTTAGTTTTTGGAGTTCAAATAATATTATGCATGCTATTATTTTTAATTTGTCAAGTGGCTCTCATGCATCCACTTGATTTCTATTCTGGTATGTACAACCAAACTAGCTATATACATGTATGATATATATCCACACTAATTATTTAAGCAATTAACAACCACATGAGAAGTATGTGGTCGAACTCACTTGGCATTTTAAGTATAATAAATTAGCTAAGGTCGACATGATGAACGTGGTTCCCTAGTTCGTTAGGTTCATTTAATTGATACCTACATAGACTAGAATATGCATGATCCTACATAACAATTTATCTAATTAATACGATATAGTATAGTTTTAATTGATAATATTGATAACATGTCACAATAACTATTAATAAAAATAATAAAATGTAAAAAATACTATTAATAAAATTTACATATATATATATATATATATATATATATATATATATAGAGAGAGAGAGCGATCGTCATCAGATCACCCTTATCTTATTATTCAATTGCATCACCCCTTTAGCTGACGGATTCAAATGACGGTTTTGGTCATACAACCGTCGTAAATCATACTTTTAGCGAATGACGGACAACATATAAGCGTCATTAAAAGTATAAACGACGGTTGTATAATCGAACTGCGTCACGAATCCGTCATTAAAAAAGTGATTTAAATAATTGAGTAAGAAAAAAAATATGACTTGATCGCTCATATATATATATATATATATATATATATATATATATATATAAACTAACATGTTGTATTATAAGACAAATTTGAAAGACATCCCACTAACATGACTACTAGCTACATACATACAACTTGCACGTTGCTTATCTTGAGTCAACTAGTTCTTTCATTACACTTATTATTTATATGTAAATAGGGACGTTGGTACGATTGATAAAAAGAAAATGTTAAATAAATTAGTTTTATATTCTTATTATATAATAATTACTGTAGTAGTTAGCTTATGTGGAGTAATTATTATTCTTCTACTTGTGTATTTTTTTATTCGACTACAGTAGGACAAAAATTGCGACTGGAAATGTTTGTATAATTGAACACGAAACTAAGAGGAAAGCTATAGTTTGTCGTTTCTTTATTATATATATCACCCAATTAATTAAATAACTTCTTCACATTCGAGATTCTTGAAATTAAATAATCATATTCTATATATATATATATATATATATATATATATATATATATATATATATTAATACTTTATTTTCCTGTATTATGTTGGAACAAAAATAACGTTAGCTAAGGATATAATGTAAATTAAACCCCTCCTTTTAAATGTAAGTTATATTCCGGAAAATATGAAAGTAATTAACTTATGCTATCTAGGCCGAATTTGTTTACAAAATGATGGTCACGGTATAATTATTTGTATTAATTTAACACCATTAAAAACTATTTTATTCCATGACTAATTTGTTATTTAATTTCATGAACATTTTTTTAATCATTTTTATAGTCATTAATTTGATTCTCAATAGCTTTAAAAATAATAAAACATAATCCATGAGATTAACGTGCTAATTATGAAATAAAAATAATCAATAATCCAATCCATTATTTTTTTAAAGAAACGTATCCTAAAGATTATTCACTAAAAAGAATAAAACCATGATTTGACTTTTTGAGTTACCAACTTACCATGTTATATATAGTATAGGAAGTTGGGCTCAGAAGTTAAGAATGGGCTATATTGGACAGCCCATGTTAATAACATTTTTGAAGGCCCAAGAAATTAGCTAACAATGGATTTCGATCGCAGGGAATGTGTGTGCTGACCTTAACAGTTTCACTCCCCGGACTGAAACCGCCACGGTGTACTGACCCGGACGTGGCAAACTGCAAAAAGGCATCAACATTACAACTAGCAATGTTTTTTGGTGCACTATATACCCTAGCAGTGGGAACGGGTGGAACAAAGCCCAACATCTCAACCATCGGTGCGGACCAATTCGACGAGTTTGAGCCCAAGGAGAAAGCCCATAAGCTTTCCTTCTTTAATTGGTGGATGTTTAGCATCTTTCTTGGGACACTCTTTGCTAACACAATTCTTGTGTACATACAAGACAATGTGGGCTGGACTCTTGGTTATGGGCTTCCTACTTTGGGGCTTGTGATATCGATTCTGATATTCTTGTGTGGCACACCTTTCTATAGGCATAAGGTGCCAGCCGGGAGCCCCTTTACAAGGATGGTTAAGGTCATAGTTGCTGCCATGAAGAAATGGAAGGTGCCCATTCCTAGTGACCCTAAAGAATTCTATGAACTTGATTTGGAAGAGTACACCAAGAAAGGAAAGTTCAGGATTGATTCCACACCTACATTGAGGTTTGTATTTATCATTATTTATAAATATTTGTTTCTTTTAAGGGATTTCTCTGAAAATTAAGTCGACATAAACGTATATAAAAAACATACAAGGATAAATCATTTTTTAGTTTAGTTCTAATTATACATGCATAAATGTGCAGGTTCCTCAACAAAGCTTGTGTAAAAACAGGTTCAACAGATCCATGGACACTAAGCTCAGTCACCCAAGTAGAAGAAACCAAACAAATGCTACGCATGATACCAATCTTGTTTGCTACAATTATCCCAAGCACAATGATAGGTCAAATCAACACCCTATTTGTCAAGCAAGGCACAACCCTAGACAGAGATATTGGTTCCTTCAAAATCCCTCCAGCCAGCTTAATCGGATTCGTCACAATATCCATGCTTGTATGTGTAGTTATATACGATAGAGTCTTCGTCAAGATGATGCAAAAATGGACAAAAAACCCTAGAGGCATCACTATCCTTCAAAGAATGGGAATAGGTATACTTCTTCATATATTTATCATGGTTGTTGCTTCACTAATGGAGAGGTATAGACTAAGTGTAGCCAAGGAACATGGTGTAGTTGAGAGTGGAAAACAAGTTCCTTTAACGATATTCGTTCTTCTTCCACAATTTGTGCTAATGGGAACAGCCGATGCATTTTTAGAGGTTGCAAAGATTGAGTTTTTCTATGATCAAGCGCCCGAAAGCATGAAGAGTCTTGGAACTTCTTATTCCACAACTAGTTTAGGGATTGGAAGCTTCCTCAGTAGCTTCCTTCTTTCGACGGTTTCCCATATTACCAAGAAGAATGATCACAAAGGATGGATTTTGAATAACCTCAATGCTTCTCATCTAGACTACTACTATGCCTTATTTGCCATACTCAACTTCTTGAATTTTATTTTCTTCTTGGTTGTGAGTAGGTTTTATGTATATAAGGCTGAGGTTTCGGATTCAATGGCTGTGCTTGGAGAAGAATTGAGGGAATCCAGGCATGTGGTAGCTAATCAAGAAGCTAGCTAGCTAGTAGGAGATATATAAGTCGATTAATTGGATCAGTTAGCAATAAGAAAAGCTAAGAAAAAGTCAGCAAGATTTTGACTTTTTGAAACAGTACTTAATGTAATTTCTTGGACGTACGTTGATTATTAAAGAGTAGATTATATTGTGCATGCCTTAGGTTACATTTCACTTTTATTTTTTCCCCTTTTGAAGTTATACTATATAGTTTTGAAACAACATTTTTTATGAAATTGTACGTAAAATTAAGACCAACATAAAGTTATAGTGTCAGAATTCAAATTTTATATGTATTTTTGAACTTAAAACAGCTCAATTTACAAACATACAATTGAGTTAGTACAATGCTTCCTCCCCCAAGCCCATATCTATCCTCTTATATCACAATTCAAACACTTCAATTCAGTTACAATTACAATGATTCACTAAATTTTTCCAAACAATGTTTAATTTGAACTCCAAAAAAAAAACCCAAATTCCTTGACCATTCCTTTTCACAATATATACAAGAAAATTAAATCATCCTTGCATTTTCTTAGTAATACTCATGCAAAAATAATCATCATCATCATTATCATCTCCTCTTTGCTAATTGAAATGTCCTCTTTAAGAAAAGATTGGCCGCTCGATCATTTCTATGACACAAAACTCTCAATATTGTATTAGGATCTGCTCTATTCCACCTTCCGGTTGTTGGTGGCATAGGCAGCTTCTGGCCTGCCCCAACAACACCTATCCCACTTGTCTCACAAGCTACAATACTAAAATCCTCCACAAGTTGCTCCGTCGACTGTCCCATCAACGCCACCACACCTTCCACCGTCTCAGACTCCTTCTCCACCACATCCTCCGAGATCAATCCATCCCCACACGTGCAAAAAACTTTCTTTAAATTGTCAAAATCATCCTCAATCATTTGATGATCCGCCCTAGTAAACACTCGAGCACTCCCTCCAGCTAGCAAAACCATAAGGTAAGCGTCAAAAGAAGCCCTCATTACCTCTTTTATCGCAAATGGCTGAACTCTATCCGTCACTATAGCTCCTAATAGAGTAAGGTTTTGCTTGAGTATCCTCAATGCTGGCCTCACTCGCGCGTTCTCCACATCATGAACGTATAAACTCCCATAGAAAACGGCGTTCGAGTCGAGGAAGATTAGGCGATAGGCAGCAACTTCTGACACGTGTTGTGTGGCGGATTGGATGTCAGAGCGCGTGCGGTTGAAGTAGGTGGCTCCAAGCTGGTGGCTGCGGCTGCGGCTGCGCTGCGAGGGGATGATTCGGGGGGAGAGGGAGAGGATTTTGTCCAGCGTGTGAAGTTGTGAAAGAAGGTAGTGTAAGGTGTTGAGGCGGATGTAGAGGCGTTGTGTGCCACGGCTGGTGGAGGGGCGTGGATGGTTGCCTTCGTTAGTGTCGTTTTGGATTGTGTTTTCTACAGCAACGGTGCAAGGGGTAGCCATTTTCCATAGTAGGAGGATTTTTGAGTCCCGGTTGCAGCGCGTGAGAGGTGGGAGTGTGGGGATGTAGCTCTGTTTTGACCCTTTATTAACAATAAGAAGAGAACAAACATTTTGTAATACATATGTTAAACACATTGTCACAAGGATTAACATTATTTTCATACAAATCATATAATTAATGTCTTCCCTCGAATATATATGGGGTGTATAGTTTTGTTTGTAAATAGGGGAAAAAATCCGAATTAATTGAGAAAAAACACCCGGGGAGGAGAAGAAATCGATCCATTAGAAATAGAATTTGAATATATATATATATATATATATATTTATATATTTATATATATATATATATATTACGTACTTACGTACAAAATATATAAAGATCGATCACTTGAACTCTAATTCGCTATAGGGATCCGATGCTAGACAGTCCATTTGTGTAGTTTATAGAGAGTAGCATGCACTTGTATAACAAAGGTCCCTCTATATAAAATGCAACTTAATTATGCCTACAAACCACCAATGCAAAAAAATTGTCCATTTTGAATGAGGATGATCTGTTTCCTAATTAATATTGCTAGAAACGCAATTTAGAAAGATTATTGTTTCCTTAAAACAAGCAAAAACATAATATCGAGAGTGGGTGTTGGTTCATTACCACAGGATGAAGCGAATGTGGTGTATTCTAGGAACAAATGCTCCAAGCCATCAGCAAAGTTATGAGCTAAATCCTCAGCAATGCATATTGGAATTTCAAACAAGTCGTCCAAAGCTTGCTTCGCATGTTTCATTAGCTCCACCACCGATTGTGCATACGGCTCATTCTTAGATTTTGGATTCCATGTCTATAACACAATTTATATAATTAGAAACCAGTTAGTCTTCTTTTACATGAGATAACATATAACTTTTGTGTATTTTTGAATCATTATATATATACAAAAATGTTTTACCTATATGAATTTTGCAAATAAAATTGCCAAAAGAATGACGTGAAGGTTGACATTAATTCTAAACTATAAAAAAAAGAAAATAATATATAGTGAAGAAATTAATGCAGCTGATGTTGAACATATAGTATGTAGCAAGAAAGTTGCTTTAATATCTCGTCGTTGAAGTTTACAATGGCCATAAATGAGCCACGTCATATTTGTCTGTAAATTTTGTATAGATATTGTGTTTCTATGTAATTAATTACTTAATTGTATAAGACAGAAAACTTACTTCAGATTCTTTTGCTTTTTGAACAAGTTCTTTCCCTCTTTTCAACCTTTCTTGAATCCATTGTCTCAAAAATTTAATTATAATTGAATCAACTTCATAAGGAACCATTTCCCTCACAACAGTTTTTCCTCCGTCTTCACATTCAACAGAATCTTCCACCACCATCTGAACCAAAACCTTTTCCAGCTTCCCAGCCCTTTGCAAAACCTTGATCATTTCATTCGTTAGCGATGCCGCCCCGGCTAGGTATTGCCTCAACAAGGTTCCATAGCATGTGTGTAGTGTCACGGCTGCAACTCCGGCTGCAATCGGGTGCCACTTCTTGAGTGCAGAACTAAAGTTTTCCTTCTCCTTCAGTGCCAAATCTTCTGTGTCTTGGGCTATTTGAAGGAGGGCATCGCTTGCGTTTTCTACTTCAATCACGTTGCCACTGACATTCCCATCTTCTAGCATCTTTGATTTGGAAAAATAACAAAGCAAGAAGAGATGAAATTAATATTACAATTGATTAATTGGTAAGACTAATGGAAAGTTGAAAATCTGAAAATGTCAAGACATTTTATGGTAAACTAAATAAGGGCTCTTCTAGTAACCACTTGTAACTTTCAGAATTGTTGTATTTCCTTTCATCGTTTGATCAAATCGTTGTTTGATAATTGTTTTTAATTTTAAAAAAATTGAAAGACAAATGTTTTAGGCATAAAAAAAGTGAGAGCACAAAATTTGTATTATTTTCAGTGCTGGCAACATGGTTTGATCATAAATGAGATTTTGCTAGCTATTGAAATCATATCCGCAATAAAAATCAAAACTTGACTATGAAAATTGAAGAAGCATATCGTTTCTTATTCACGGACGTTTTCTAGTTTACCTAAACAAAACTTTATTAAGTTATACTACAGTACAATTCTATAGAGTTTGGTATAGGTAATTAAACTAGACAACTTCTATATATCTAGTTACGTGACATTATTATTCTTAAAACTCTACAAACTAATAATTAGGTTGCAGCTTGAAGAAAAAAGAAAAAAAAAATATTGAACAATTAATGCTTAATAATTCAAGAAGGAATGAGGAACCTATACCTTTGTGAATGCATTTCTCAATGATGACCGAATATAAAGATCAACCATATTCCCATTAAAGCCCGAAGCAACATCCCCTATCTCCTGTCCAGCAGCTGCATACCCCGGAACATCTTCCTCCATAATCTTGGCAGACGAAAAAACCAAAGGCAAAATACAGTCCATAACCCCAACCGTCCCCTTCTCAAAACTCCCATGATAATCCATCAACCTCTTTTCACACCACCTCTTCATCGAACTCAACGTCCACCCCAACATCTTCACATAAACCGACTCCCGATCCACCCTCTTGGCGTCGTTCGCCACCTCTGCCAGCATGGCAAGCGACGCCCCAAGTAGGTCCCCCTCCACTTGTCCCGTGACAATGTGTTGTTCAAATAAAACCCAAGTGAAGCACAAGTTGTGTATTGTCCTATTTATCCCCATTGAGGACCATGTCTTTTTCATTAGTTCTAGTAACTCATCGACTTCATCGAGAACTGTTGTTTCGTCCTTGAGGCCGAATACGGAGTGGAGAAGCGCCATGTAAATGTGGACGTTTAGGGGGAATCCGTCGGCCCAGTGGCAAATATCGGTGGGGGAACCATCGTGGGTTCTCCATGCTAAGGAGACTACGCAGTTGCAAAGGGTGCGCATGGTTTCGGAGTTTTTGGCGGTGTCAATTGGTTTTATGTCGCATGAGGTGATGATTTCGCGGAAGCGGAGGGCGAAATCATTGGTTTTGTCTAAGGGAATTGCGGGGTAGAGGAGGAGGCCGGTCTCGAGGAGCTTGAGTTGGCGCTTTTGGAATAGGTGATACTCGGCGGAATTGTTGAATTCGGACGGTTTTAGGTGGCGGAGGAGCTCGAATGGGAGGATTATTGTTTCTGCCCTTCTACCAAGCTGCGTAGAGATTATGTTAGTTAGAATAATATATTGTAACAATGGTGGGTACGTTGGATTTGGAGTTTAGGACGTTATATTTTTGGACAGTTGAAGCCGTGGAAACATTAGTTGCATTAGTATAATTAGATGAGACATACATGGACGGAGTCGGGATTTATTATTGGGGGGGCCAAAAAATATATATTCGTCCACCATTATAAAATATATTATAACACATAAACAAACATAGATCGAATTAATAACTCCTCATATCAACAATTTTAAACCTCAATTTGTTTCTGCACATATATATATATATACACACACACACACACACACAATTCAGAGACAGAGGAAGGAAACAATTGAAATACAAGGTATAGGTGAAAAGGGCCTGCTAATTTGGACAATTGAACCACTATATCACCACAACTCAAAGAAATTGCATGATTGCCCAAATAAAAATCACATGAGTTGAACCAGAGTTAACCATTCGTTTATTGTGAATAAGAATAACTCAGATTTTCCAATAAAAAAAGGCAATGAAAGTCCACTAAAAAGAAGTCCAGATTAATCAAACAAGTAGGTGACCTTAGTACTTAAAAATTTTTAAAATCTTGGGGGGACCATGGCCCCCTGCAACCTCCTCTTAGCTCCGTCCCTGGACACATAAAAATAAGACATGAAAATTGAACATGAGTGTATTTGAATTTCATATGTTCATATTTTTACCAATTATTGGGGGTTAAAATACAAATAAATAAAATTCAAATACACTTGTGTCCAATTTTTATGTTCACGTATAATTTTTATAATTAGATACCTTTTCATGATTTTTATTATAACTATACAATTACGATCTATAACTACAAATACAACTTTTTTTTATTGAACTTTATTTCCAAAATCACGAGCTAGTCAGGATTCGAATATAATAGGCCATTAATTTGATAATCTTGTAGTCAACTAAAGCATGATATGATAATAGACTAAAATGATTTCATAATTGTCAAAAGTACTTTAGTCTCAAATTAGAAAGCCTAGTTCAATTATTTACCATCTCAAATAAAATGTGAAATTCGTGAATTAATTGTTTGAACAATTAAATATAATTGAAAATGGGATTTGACCATTATGAAAAGTGAAAGAAACATAATGAAAAAATAAATTAGTAAAGATCGATAAATTGACAACAAAGATTCCAATGAAGAACAAAAACACAAACAAAACAACGCATGAAGCATCAAACAAAAGAACTAACAAACATAAAATGGAATGACTTGTGATTATAAAATGCGCCAAACACATAACTAATTAAAGAACTAAAGAAACCCTGTATGATCATAACTCATAATCACCATGCATGCGTACACATAAGTTACATGCATGCATGCATAAAAATGCATAGCTATGGTATGCAATAAATTTCTATATAAATTATAGGGCATAATACTGAACGATTACAATGTCTTATGTGCGCTATGAAAATAAAATTTTATTTTTACATGCATGCATGGGTAAACATAAGTTACATGCACATATGCATGTGACATACTTGGCCAACAAGAGTTCTCATGAGAGTTTTGCGCAGCCTATTATCGCTCTGCTCCGTCACCCTCATCTGTTGCCTCATAATCTCCGCCGACGTAAGCGGCCGCCTCTGCCTCACCTGAGGCACCGTGAACGATATTCCGAGGGGACTGCCTTGGCTGGATTCTCGAGGCGAGCCCCGAGGCGAATTAGGGTTAGACCCGCACGAGCCGGTCCGCCGTGACTGAGAACGTTTCAACATTTTCAACCCTAATGCCCTTTTTATCCGGCTCGTCACCGCCATCCCCACCCCGGGTCCTTTCACCGGCGACCCTGGTCCCGGCATCCCACCTCCGCCGCCGTCACCACTGCTGTCAGAAGGGTAAAATGTGATGGCAATCCTCCCTCCGAACCCCGGCGAAGACCGGCATGCCGTGAAGAATATCTCGTAGGCTGCCATTCGGAGGTCCTCGCGGTCTAGGCCTTCTAGCCGGCCAAATGGCCAGACTAGATCACTAGTGGAGGCCTCGGCGGCATCCTGGTGGCGGGTTTGTTGAACCATGTTGTACTCTTTTGGGTGGTGGTGGTTCGGGGAGGAGGAGGAGGTGGTGGTGGGCTAAATTCCGGCAAGTGAATTGATTGTTAAATGTCCGGCAGAAGAAAAGGGAGACAAAAGCCGAACATTCTTTGTAAGAATGGAAGAGGAGAGAGAGAGAGAAGAATTAAGGTGTGGTTAATTTTGGAGAAGAAAACGAATTGTTCCGAATATTTCTGAAAATATTGGCCTTTTGACAATGTTTTTATGTTTCCAAAAACTTAATTTCATATAGGACCATTGAACTAAGGAACAAGTATCGGCTCCCGCAATAATGTCTTTATTGGATGGACCATTGAACTTTCCCGCAAGTGTATTGGTAGACAAGTGTGATGTTTTTATTGCATGGCCAAATAACAATGCATGTGGAGTAGTATTATAAGTTGAACAATTGTCATAAGAATTACTAACTCCTATTTTCAGCGAGCCAATCTCCTGTTTTCACCTTATTACAGGAGAGTAGTCTTAATATGTATTACCATAAATTTATATTCAAAAATCAAACATAAAACATTCGTAATTTATATTATTATTTTTTCAAGAATATATCTATTAATATTTATTTACATAACTATTAGTCAAAAGTCAACATAAAATATTTACAATATATATTATTATTATTTCAAGAAAATGGTCGTATTTCAAAAAAAAAAAAAAAAGTAGGAAATTTTTAGCTTGCTATTCTCAATTATTTGTTGAGAAATAGTAGTATATGTAAACAAAATTACGATAAGTACTATCCGCAACAAATACTGATAACACCTGAGGGACTTCATTTACCAAGAGTCTTTATGTAATTTCACGTGTTTTAAGCATCCGCAAGTAATTGTTGTGAACAACACAATTGCTCGCTCTCCTGTATGTATAATGTATATATATATATATATATATATATATATATGTTTGTCCATAGTAGGTGGACGTCATGAGGCAATAATTTCATACGATGTCTTGGCTAGATCACTTCCCCTGTCCGTATAAAATATTTTTTCTTTAAAAATAAAATTTTATTAAAGTATAATTTCTTTGGTAGTTTTTCCTTTACTACAATAGTTGTTGATTAGTTTCGTTTCAATGAGCGTAATTGATTTGGTATATATGTGGCATGGCATGGCATGGCATGACTCGCTCAGCTCAGCTCAGCTCATATCAATTAACAAGTATGAATTCGTGGACAGACAGAGCTTCTGTCTGCTCAAAGCCATCCAAAATATGCAGTAATGGGCAATTAAAAACCACACAAAAAATGCTATAACTAAACCCTCACCACTAAAATGGACCTAATGTATGTATTACCAGCCTGTCTCCAAAAGCTCAAGAACAACCAATCATGGTCAATCTCATCTTCAGCTGAATCATAGTAATACATTGGCTGAACCTACTCCCACCCCACAGTTGTGATCTATTATACCACCAGGAAAAGAAGTTCATTATTCTAAATTCAATCAATTATTACACAATATTAACATATTGGTAATCAACCACATAATGGCGTAATGACAACTACTAAGCGCATGACATGTAAGCCCATGAAAAATAAGGCTAGTGATCATGAAAAAAATGTGCCATTAATTTCTTGCTAATCTAGTACATTCTATATTATTGACTCTAAAAATGGCTAGCCTTAAAACAAATATAAATATGTTCAAATATAAAACAAGAAATATATATATGTTCAAGTATTTTCCTCTAGTGTATACATTTCACTTGTACTAATTATATCCTTCTGACTAAAAAAAAAAGTACAAAAAAAGAATGATGGCTTTTAGAATAAACCGATTCTCCGGTAAACTTTAGATAACTTAATAATAGGAAGCATATTTTTTTAACTTAATAACTATATTGAGTTTTTCTCAAGTTCTTCAAGTATAATCAGCCTAAACATTAGGCTGACACTGATTATATAAATTGAAATTGTCCAACTACAGTAGTCTACGACATACCACAGGATGCCAGGTTCTGAAAACTCCATTCCACCACAACCTGGGTGAGTTGTCAGATCTTCACGGCCTGGCTTCATCATGACCATTCCCATTCCACTTTTAAACACATCCCAGCATGAAGCTTGTGTTTAGCCACAACAGGACACCTCACTTTAGTTATCGAGCATCTCTCCTCCTGTACAACACAAGGGCATGGGCAAATGATTATGCCTTTGTCAAATTTCAACTACCACTACCATTACCGCTACCCACTACGAACTGATGAACCAAAATGGCCTAAAGCTCCACTCCTACCATTAAGAAGGCTTTACTAAATCTCCATACTGCTACTTTGTCATATCAAAGATTGTAAAGAGGACTACTATTACCAAATATTGATGACAATCATGAAGCTCCCCCTATATATCATTTGAATACCACTAAATATGCAAGAGATTATCACGACATCACAATAAAATAGGAAACAGTAATTAATAGTTCAATATAATCATATAAGCTATTATATCATAAACACTCTAGATAAGCTAGCAGACACAACTATAAGCACACCAAAGCTACACTTAGAAGCAAATATTAAAAAGGGGACAACTCTACTCTTCAAAAATACTGCTTATTTTTAACTACCAAAATAGATACTGCAAACTACTAGGATTCAAGCAATCCAACCAGTCCCGCCATGCTCATTCATCCTGCAAGAACTGCCCTCTGTACCAGCCCTGGAAAGCATCAATTGCATGTCTTTAGAACAAAGAGTAGTCACAGATGATCTCTGTTATCAAAATCACTGCTGCTGTGCCTGTCTGGTTGGAGCACCACCATATACAACTTGCCCACCATTTGGTCCATTGGCTTGAGCCCCATAATTCCCAGAGGCTTGTGAGGGGTCAGATCTCCATCCTTGATTTCCATATCCTGAATTTCCATTGGCATCACCATAGCTACCTCCCATGTAGCCCCCACCACTACTCTGTAGCTCTCCACCAGCAGGGGAATTGCTATTTGGGGCACTCCCAAGCCGACCTCCAACAGCACCATATGCAGCTGGATTTCCATAAGACCCATCAGTTCCACCATATCCACCATAACCATAACCTTGATTCCCATACCCAGCAGCTCCACTTGGAGATTGACCTGCAGGTGCTGAAATAAGTGCCCCGCCACTAGGACCACCACTAGTGGCACCAGAAGCACCCCAAGGAGTATTCCCATAGCCCGTAGTACCATATCCAGAGGAAGCCTGATTGGTATATGCACTTCTTGGTGCACCTGGTGGACCACTTCCATAACCAGCATTAGGGACATTAGGGTTTCCATAGGCCGCACCAGCAGGGCCACCATAACCAGGATTTGCACCACCATAATTACCATAGCCGCCATAACCAATGCCATTACTAGCAGGACCATACCAATAACCGGATGTACCATACCCAGAAGATCCATAAGATGGAAATCCACTGCCAGAATTTTGGGACTGCATGAACTTGCTCGAATCACGACCTTCATAAGAACTTGAATTCGCACCAGAAGCACCATAACTCTGATAACCTCCACCACCGCCTCCACCACCCATGGAACGACCACCCCCACCAGGGCTGGCATCTTTGGGAAGAGCCCGTTTGACTTCGACTTGCTTGCCATTTAAATCATGGAAGGTCTTGTGTAAAACCCTATCAACTGCATCTTCCAAATCAAAGGATATAAACCCAAATCCACGGGGTCGGTTAGTCTGCTGGTCATACATAACAACTACATCAGTTACATGGCCATAAGATTCAAAATACTGGCGAAATTCATCCTCACTTAGAGTGGGAGGTAAGCCCCCAACAAAAATTTTCTTGGTCCTGACATTTCCACCTCCTCCAAAGTTTCTACCAGCACTAGGGGTTCCAACTTTTGAAACCTGCTGTTCCTCTCTTGACAGGGCCCTCTTAGCCTCAACCTAGATAAGAAAAGTTATGATTATACCAAAAAAATATAGAAAGAGCAAGCAGAAAACAATCACACATTGCCACTTCAAGTAACACATGCAGATATATCAATATAATACAATTTATACTGGGAAACATCAAACCCAACTATAATGGAAAAAGAATTTTAAAGCCAAGTCAACATGAAAATAGTGCTTATAATAGAATATGAAGTCTTTCAGTATAATAAATATATACTTCTTAAAGGTGACACTTGCACAGAAGTAAAAGTTCATAGACCACTAAAAAACAAGACAAACCATTTTATAAATAAAATCAAATAACTAAAACAGCAGTCCTATGTCTCATATCTTTAAACATATACTATGTTCTAACATGGCAACATTTGCCAAACTAGAAAGAAATGAAACGTCGTACAATATAATCTACCATTTATCCATTTACTAAGCTCTAGTGTCATCCAGATGAAAAAGGCAGAGACTAAAAAAATCCAATTTCTGTAATTAAGACCACTATGTAGTGGGTGGCAAGGTTAATTTTTCTGTTCTACAACTTTTGAAGGCACAATTCGACCTTCAGAGTATTGCCATCAAATAAAATATACATGAATGAATTATTATGCAACCAAAAATGGCAATGGAACACTAGGTTTTCAGAAATTGGGCAAAACTTAATGGCATAAATGACATCAGATGACCTGAGAAAACTAAAGGAATTTGATATATGCTTATTTTTATTCTTTGATAAAATTACTATATAGCTATTCAAATCAATTTAGACCTAATAATGTTACCCACCCCCTAGTGAACATGAACGGAATTACAACCAAGATTGATCTTAAGAAGTAAATCTACAGATGAGGGTGCCCATTTGAGCCCTAGGAGCAAGCACGCAATCATCATCAAGTACAACATCTCTACTAGCGTCCTATACTCTACAGTTGTCTCTGTTTCCTTTCAAAGTTAAGGCTCAACTATTGTCCCTTTCCCTCTACTGATGGACATTTTAAATGCTATGTTATTTTTTTTTCATAGGTTCATGGAAAATCCTAATGCAGCTTTCTTCTTCAGGCGGATATCAATGTTCAACTCTGTAGAAAATTTGTTTCAACTTCCAATATGTAGCGAAACAAACTTAAAAGCAAAGAATTTATATCAAAAAATGTCACAAGATCTAAAATCTTCCACCTTTTAAAAGGTCAACATGCAGCTCAAATATTTATAGTAACCCTCACCGAGCGAAAAGTAGATTCCATGAAGCGACAAAAAGAAACTCGTCAAAGAACAAAAATAAGAGAAAAATAATTATCACCTTAGTGATGTTATAAAATAATTGAATAAGAATAATTGTAATAATAATGATAAAATAGTAACAAGTATGCATTCAAATCCCAATAGCAATACAAAAATGAATGTAGCTAAGTTCCCAAACATAAGAAAACATAATTAAAACATTACTATAACCTCATACTAATTATCAACATAAGCATTATTGATACAATCCTAATCAGGTCGGCAACAAACGATAATAGCTCGATTCAAGTCCCAAGGGTTCATCAAATAATTTTAAGTAATTGGGCTGGATCTTAATTCAATCGAACCGCGAAGGAAGGATAAGTTATATGATTTGGGTCTTCTAACATATTCAGCAAGCCCAAATCAGGCATTGACGCGACAATGTGAATTTTCAAGCACAACAAGGAGCTCACTAAAAATCACGAGACAACACAAGTTTGACATGTACGGAATAAGGGAAAATGATTCAAACGACACGATGAAGCGTTCGTTATGGAAGATAATTCTAAACTGATTAACTTGGTTCAAGTGGTTCAAGAGATTGATCCAAGTTCAACGTTCCAGACAATGTCAAAGGCCATGTCAGGAATCGCGCGCACAAGCAATCAAGCGCCGCAACATTCCATCATAGCGCCATAGCGCTATTGTTTGAACCAGCGCCGCAACGCTCTAAACTAGCGCTGCAGCGCTAGGCCCCGTTTCCAGAATCTTCCAAGCAGATTTTTGCATAAATTTTTAGTTAGGTTTTCAATTCTATTGTAATTAAGAATAAAACAGTTTGTTATTTCCTTATAGGATTAGGGTTCCTTTTACTAGTATAAATAAGGAGAATGGATGATGTAATGTTATTATTCAATAAAATTATTTAGAGATATTCTCTTCTTTTGGTTATTTCAAGAATTTCTAAGTTAATCTTAGTTTTTCTTTGAGATTCAATTTGACTTATTGTACAACAATTCATAGTTGTGTGTGTCATCTTCTACCACATCAATCGTCGATTGTACCAAAGGTCGTCTCATCTTCTACCACATCAATCGTCGATTGTACCAAAGGTCGTTCTTCCATATAAGCAATGGGTCAAGGTATCATTGGTGTTCCATTTAATGCAGATTTCCTTACACTATCGATTATACCAAGATTATTGCTTACATATAAGCAACGGGTCAAGGTATCGTTGGTGTTCCATTCAATGTAAATTTTATTAAACTATCGAATGTACCAAAGTTTTCGTATCAATATAGGTGATGGATTGAGGGGTCGAGCGTGTTCCACCGTTCAAATTTGCTAGAAACAATTCAGGCGACAACCACCTCATGCAAGCGTTTCGTGGAGTCTATCATCTAGTATCAAAGCTATGTTTTCTAACGACTTATCTATCCTTAAATTTTCTTGTTTGAATATCCAAAAAAAGAAAGTAAAGAAAATTTTCAGTTTTTATTGTTCTAACCAAGAAAATTTTCAGTTTTTATTGTTCTAACCAAACTTGTAGCACACTATTCAATCATCAAGTCCGGCCAGCGAGGCCATAAAAAATTTTGCAAGCCATTTTTCCTTGAAATTTGTGGTTAGACTGCATTAAATGATCAAATTCCAACCGAGGTTTCATCGAAAACTATTTGCACCCGTGATTCAAAATTCAAATCCGTGAGGATTGTTCAATTCCGAAGCGGAGATACAATATGGCAAATCTGAAGCAACGCCATAAAATTCCGCAAGCCTAACAAGTTTTCCCAAAAAATTGAAGGCATAAGAGGAGCAAGCCAATCCGTGAGTCTCAAGATTATTGGAAGTTCATGCAGAGGATCAATCAATGAGGATCAATCCGTGATTGGCAAATCTGAAGCTTACAAAAAATTCACCAATGACATAACAAAGTTCAGAATTTGTGGTAACCATAATTACACCTTTTATATTTTGTTCTTGATAAGTTATTGTTGAATTGCAATAGTAAAACTGTGATTTTGTTTAGTGAATTCAAAAAGAATCTATAAGGGAATATTTGAGTGGTAAAAGGCAAGAGTTGTGAGATCATTTGAGGGTAAATATACACGAGCATAATTGAGTGATTCATTGTTTGAGCGAAACACGCAAGGGAGTGGTGAGGAAAATTTTTATCTACTAACCCTTGTTTTTAACATGTTTGACTACGAGTTTGAGAGTACTCCTGAACTTCGGAGGAGATCTTTTTAAGGCATGGATGATCTAGAAGCATATTTGAAGTGGGAGAAAAGGAGTGGGGTTTGACTATCATGACTATTCCGAGCGTAGAAAAGTCAAGCTTGCGGTTCTAGAGTTATCTGATTATGCAGCTACATGGTGGGATCAACTTGTGATTAGCAGGAGGAGATGTGGAGAGCGTTTGATCGACAAATGGGAGGAATTGAAAACCGTGATAAGGAAGCGGTTTGTTCCAGTCCAGTTAAATCAGAGGAAAGAGTATGCATTTCCAAGACGTGTAGAGCAACTTCCAAGGCGAACAATAGATGACTATAAGAAGGTTCATAGGCGGGTAGACAGGTTGGAGTTGCATTTAAGACAACCACAAGACACTACTAAGGCATCTAGAGAGCAAGTATTTACTAAAGAGTTAAAAGAGGACATCATGGAGTCATTTTGTAAGGGGATGGAGGCTTGTTGGTTGAAGCTAACAAAAACTCCTAAGGAGTATAGGAATCAAATTTCCGAATGAGGTAAAAGTTGAAGAAGATCATGCAATCTACAAAGTCGACGGTGACAGAAAAGATTCCAGTTTGCAAGTTAAAGAGGAAGATCTAGAGCACTTACAAAGAGATCATAATCAACAGTAAGAGAATGTACAAAAACAAAAAAATGATCAAAAGAATGAACAGTGTTCTAAAAATCACCGCCTAGACGCTAGGCCCCCCTTGGCGCTAGGCCCCCCTTGGCGCCCCGCCTAGGGTGCTAGGTGCTAAGTGCTAAGCCCCCTGGCACCTCACCTAGACTCAAGGCGGCAAAAAAATCTCTCCAAGAAATTAGGTCAAGCCTAGGCAGGATTTAAGCGGAGAGATTTTTTTTATTTTAATAACTACCCAAACTAGATATTGATATATTTATTTTTCTAATGATTACCCATATTCATAATACAAGTTGTAGCATATTAAATCACAACAAGAAGTGAACAATATCATGTCAAAATGGATAATTTTATTATAGTTGTAAATTTTTGAACTTGTACTAACTTCAAATTATATAAATGATGATATATTTGTAATATTTAGTTTAATTCAATATAATTCTTAAATTTATGTTTAGTTTCTTAAGCTTTAATATTGAATAAATTCTTGAAATTTTAAATTTTATTATTTAATAGCAATCTTATTTATGAATAAAACTAATACGTTAAAAATATGTTTGAACTTTGAACAATTGCATGTTTGTGTTTGAACTTTGACATTAGCAATATGGATATGTGTTTGAACTTAAAGCAAAGGCTTTTATTATCTTCATTATAGATTGTTTTGCTTTATATTATTATTTTATTTAGATAAATGTAAGAAAAAATATTAAAATTGGCTTAAAATAAAAAATCTCGCTTAGGCCATTGAGAATGAGTGAATGAAAAGAAAAGAAAAGAGTGAGGTTGAAAAGAATAGAGAGCTTGAAAAGAGTGAAAATGAAAAGAATAGAGAGATTGAGGAAAGTGATACTAAAAATAAACGAGAGAAGGAAACAGTTGAGAGTAAAATTGAAAAGGAAAGAAAAGAGAAAATAAGTGACTAAGAAAAAGATAATGAGTGGGAATTGTATTTTAAACCGCAGATGATTATACTTATGTATAAAGAGACATTTTTAAATACTAACCAAAGTAACTCTTCTTTGCCTAGTGTTGTTGCGTCTCTTTTTGCAGGAGTATGCTTATGTATTTCCCAATGAGCTTCCACAATGTTTACCACCTATTCGGGAAATAGAACATCAAATTGACTTCGTACCCAGCACTACCATTCCTAATCATCCAGCTTATCGAAGCAATCCTGAGGAGACAAAGGAGTTGCAAAGGCAAGTTGGTGGATTGATGGAGAAGGGGCTCGTGAGAGGAAGCATGAGTTTGAGTGTCATTCACGAGATCATAGTACCTAAGAAGGATAGGACGTCGAGCATATGCGTTGATTTTCAATTAGTAAACAAGTATCGATATTCTTTTCTTTGCTTAGATAATATGCTAGATGAATTACGTAGTACTTGTGTTTTATCTAAATTTGATGATGACCATGTAATGATAATGTCTAATCAAATTAGCACGGGAGAATGTGATGGATGAAAAGTTGCATTAACATGTGATTTGTACAAGTGGTTAGTTATTTCGGTTAAATTAACTAATGCATCTAGTGTTTTTATGAGTTTATTAAAACATGGTTTGCATGCTTCCATTGATAAATTTGTTTTTAGCTATTTTGATGGTAGAATATCTCATAAACTATGGAGGATATCTTATATATGTTAAGTTAGTTTACGATCATACTATTTTTTTCGTTTTCAATGTTCTTATTCTCATAATGTTCATTTTAGGTTTTCCTGTTCGTATGTTTTCAAACTGTTCATTCAATACATAAGTTGTTATTTAACATTGGTTGTGATCATGTCTTTCCATGCGAGCAATCATCATTGCGTAATTTTGAGAATGATGTCGTGAATGGAAAGGAGTCTTAAATTGGTTTGAAAAGTGTTTATCGTCAAATTGGAGTGAGATATGGTTTACATGTGTGTTTAGTTATATCATTCGGATCAGCTAATGCATTGTGTGCTTTCATGAGATTATTGAGCCATCTTTCATGGGAAAATTTGTTATTATCTATTTTGATGATATTTTGATCAACACTTGGGGGAATTCTTTAACATTTGTTGAGTCTGTTTGTGAACATCGTAATGTTAATTATGCAATTGAGTTGTCATCTTGTGAAGATGGATGTGACCTTTTAATTCCAATAACGTTATTACTTGATCTTTTGTTAATGTCGATGGAAAAGGAAAGGTCGAAATTGATATGCAGATACAGTAAAGGAATAGATTCAACGTTGAGACTGACGTGGAGCAGTGTGCGAACCAATCGGAACGATGCATAGAACATTTAAAGGTGTTTTGATTTTTGTTCTAATAGATTATGCATATAACTTTGAGTTTCACGTGTTCTTATCGATTATACAAAAGATACATGTTGATTGGTGTTGTTTTGTTTTTGACCCAAGTGAATTGAAGTGGGTATTTTTGCGAATGGACAAGGTAATCAGGTTGACTTTTGATTTAGGAATTCGCAAAAGGGTGAAGATACAACATGAAGGGTTTTACATATTGAGTTTTGATTCAGGAGGAGTTGGAGCTTTTCAAATTATTGTTTGCCAATCTATTATTGATTATGCATTAAATTTACAAGGAACGGCATTGCGTTTACTAACTGCTACAATTACTATTTTGTTGGAAATTCTAAAATCATATTTGACGGTGTGTCCCGGATGAGAGAAAGGCCAATTGATGATCTGGTCACAAGTTTTAAGTAGATTGATGCAATTTACTTGGACTTGGGAGTCATGGAGATTAAAATAATCGACAAACTAATTTAAGTTCTTCATGTGGAGATGACTTTGAGGTTAATGGAACGATGTAGTGTTATAATTGGAGGGCCACTTCGAGCGTCGTTTGGAAGGAAACTCTTGCAGGATGTTATTGTCAACTCGGGGAAAATGCCAGATGTTTCTATGTTTTTTGTTGATATTAAATTTTCTGTTAATGTTTCTTTTCATTCATATCTTTACTTGCGTAGTTGATATTGCTTACACATTAATTTTGCCAGGTAAGGATTGTGATTGCGTTGTTGCTATAGTTGTTAACTTGGTTTGATTTGATGTAGGGCCAAATTTGAGAACAAGTCATTTTCAAGAGAAGGGGAATGATACAATCCTGATCAGGGCCGCATCAAACGATAATAGCTCAATTCAAATCATAAGGGTTCATCAAATAATTTTAAGTAATTGGGCTGAAATTTATTCAAGGATGCAAGATGGATCTTAATTCAAGTGAACTGCGAGGGAAGGATAAGTTATATGATTTGGTCTTCTAAACTCAACATATTCAGCAAGCCCAAAGCAGACACTGAAGCGACAATGTGAATTTCCAAGCACGGCAAGGAGAAACACAAATTTGACATGTAAGGAGAAATGATTCAAACGACACAATTCGTTAATTTGGTTCAAGTGGTTCAAGACATTGGTCCAAATTCAACATTCCAGACCATGTCAAAGGCCATGTCAGGAATCGCACGCCGCAGCGCTAAAGCGCTGCAACGCTAGGCCCCGTTTCAAAAATCTTCTAAGCAGATTTTTGCACGAATTTTTAGTTAGGTTTTCCAATTCTATTCTAATTAGAAAGCTTTTTAGCTAGATTTTCATTCTAAATCAGTTTATTATTTCCTTATATGATTAGGATTCCTTTTACTAATATAAATAAGTAGCATGGATGATGTAATTGACAACACTTTATTATTCAATACAATTACTTGGAAATATTCTCTTATTTTGGTTCTTTGAAGAATTTCTAAGTTATTCTTAGTTTTTCTTTAATATTCAATTTGACTTATCATACAACAATTCATAATTGTGTGTGACGACTTTTACCGCATCAATCGTCGATTGTACCAAGATTCCTGCTTTCATATAAGCAACGGGTCAAGATGTCTTTGGTGTTCCATTTAACGCAGACTTCCTTACACTATCGATTGTACCAAGATTCTTGCTTACATATAAGCAACGAGTTAAGGTGACATTGGTGTTCCATTCACGCAAATTTCATTACACTACTGATTGTACCAAAGTTCTCTTCTCAATATAAGCGAAGGGTTGAGGTGTCGAGCGTCCACCATATAAATTTGCTAGACGATTTGGGCGACGACCACCTCACGCAAGCGTGTCGTGGAGTCTATGAATTATGGAGACAACATATATCTCAAATTACGATAACACCAAAACATGAGAAGACAATCATAAGTAACATACAAATGAGACACATGAATACCTAGCAAAATAAACATAAATATCTTAATCAACACCTAAAAATCTCAAGATCACAACAAAAGGTCAATCTAATTAAGGAGGAAAGAACATCTTAAAACATTACAATTATATTACTCATTGTCTATTTCCTTTCATCTTCTAATATTTACAACTTGTAACTGGAGGTTTAACCAATTACTCAAGATAAAAAATAAAATAAAATAAGCTTCTACACCCAACAGGAGGAAATTTTCAAATCTCCCATTCGATTAAATGCGAGAGTATGAGTACTTACCATTGTGAAACATATGAAACCTACTTGTCATACCCATATTTACCCAGTTTTGTTTTCATTTTCAATGCAAAGAATAATTACAAATGAAAAACCCCAGCAGGAGAAAATGCAATGATGATTAAAATATTAACAAAGCTATAAGAATCCAACCAGGGGGAGAAAAAGAGTAAAAAAAACACTGAACAATCATAAAACCCATAAAATATAAATGATAAAATACGTGAACAGCAAATCTCAAGTGAAAATAACAAAAGCTAGGTAATCTAATGTACAATAGAGCACTAAACAAAAATGCACAAGACAATGAAAAAACAGCGGCGAAAAACTATGTATATACGTGACAGTTAAAAACCCTAGTCCTCAAAGAAAAAACACCCGAGAAAAACTATGTATATAGGTGACAGCTAAAAACCCTAGTCCTCAAAGAAGTACACTCATACATACAAACAAATGAACATGACACCCAACAAAATATATTCAACCCAAACCAAGAAGCAGAGACATGAAAAAACTTAAACCAATAAGGACATGAATTCATGTACATAACTATATATGAACAATGAGCAGGCCAGAAATTCCAACAAAGGTCGCATCAATATATCAAAACCCCAGAAGTGATAATGAGGAAATACACTGAAGGATTTAAGCAAAATGCATCTGGTGTGAGAATGAGTAAATATCAGCTGCGTTTTATTTAATACATAAAGCAACTAAAAACCCTAAAACTACACCAATTAATTCGAAACAAAAATAACCCCAAATAAAACAATACCAAGAAACCCAGAACATAATTCAAAGACAAAATCATCTCTCCAAATACAGCCAAACAATCCCATCAAAAATAGCACAACAAAATTCAAATCAATAGAGCTAAAACACAGAACGGAAATCAACAAAAGGCAGCAACTTTATCCAAATCAAAGCCTAAATATTTACCGTTCTACCATCAATAACATGTTTGTCCTGAAGAACAGTATCTAGAACGGATGGATCTGCAAAGACCACAAAACCAAAACCTCTGGGCCTCCCAGTGAGTTTATCCCTCATCACAGATGTCAATACAACCTCTCCGTAATTCTCGAAATAATCTTTCAGTTTTTCCTCTGATGTCTCCCATGAAATCCCTCCAATGAAAAGCTTCCCCTGATCTGAATCCATGTCGAAAACTGTTTTAATGTTTCTCTTTATAAACTTGTATATAAAGAGAATGGGGTCGGTTAGAAAGGGAACGAGGGTTTGTGGCGAAGACACCCGACTGGGTTTGGGAATTGGGAGAAGGGGAAGGAGAAGGAGAGAGAGGTCAACTTGAGAGGAGTAAAAGTGGAGTGAGGGGGAGTCGAGTGTAGTATTCTAAATCAACGGTTCATATTTATTTTTAATATAATTGTAATTTTGTTGCAAGATTTTTATTCTTACCGTAAATTGATAGGTGAGAATCATATAATAAAGGATAGATCCTTTTGTTTTTTTTTAAAGTGTGTTAATGGAAAATAATGATTAATTTGAATTGTGATTAATATAAATTTTTAAATATTAGATTGAATATCAACATTCTTTATTTCCTCTTATTCTATATATTCATATATCTTATTATTTAATATTAACATAAATTTGTGTGTCACATGCAGTAACAATTGAGGGGAATAAGTGACTTTTTTGGCCGAAACAAAAAAAAAAGAAAAAAAAAAAGAAGGGTAATATTTGACTCTTTTTTTACTAATTTATCAAAATAATAATAATAATAATAATGGATTATATCATTTGTCAGGAATAGGGGTGTTTATATAATTTAGTAAATTTATTCTTTTAAAAATATGTTAACCGGTATCGATACATGAATTTTGTCAAACAATATTACCATACCGTTTATACGAATATTTTATTTTATATTTATGTATGTGTAAATATATAATTGACAGACAAAGTATAAGTTTTTTACTAATTGCTTGGAGTTGGGGAATGCATAACTTATGTATTATTTTTTGAAATTGAGCTACATAAAACATATATTGATACTTATTCCAAGTTACCTAGTCAGGAAGATAAGAGCATATATATACTCTATATATAAGTTGGATCAAGATTATGATAAATACATATATATATATATATATATATTCTTTCTAGAATTATTGAGTTCATTTTACTATCTTGTGATGATTATTTAACTTTCTCTTAAAAAACAACAGCCTAATTTAGAATTAATATGATTATATTAAATAATTTGTTTATTTTTTGTAAGAAAGTAATAATTGATTGATTAAAATTTGAATCGGTATTTATAACCTGTATTACCGGTACGATAATACCAGTACTTCGGTATCATATTTCCATAAAATTTTGTATTCGATACGATGATGTACACTTGACATTCCATGTGAATTTGTAATACCAAATAATATTAACTTTTCAAAATAATTTTGAATTTTTTTCAAATTTAAAATTAGGGTGGTTCATTAATTTTTGAGAGTAATAAATAATATAATTAGTATTACTATTTAAATAGTTTAAGATTATACAACTGAAACCGAATGAACATTTTATAATATGCACAAAAATGAAATGGACATAAACAAGTGATAGAATTATTTACTGGATCTTCTTCTTTATGAATAATGAATGCTGAACAAATGAGTTTTCCTGTGATGTGATAAATTAAAAACTAGCCAGAAACAAATATGGTAAAAACAGCACAGCACAGCACAGCACAGCACATACAGGACGTGGGTTTTGAACACACATATAATAATATACACTAAAAATGAATTTTCTTTACTTAAAAAAACCTGTATTACCCTATGTTCCATGGAATTTATTACCATCTTTTAATTCAAAGGACAGGCAAGGTATTCTGGCTCCTCCAGTTGCCAGATAAACTCGGAACTTTGCCCCAACAGGCCACTCATGTTGTCCATGCACCTTTTATTGTTTCTTTATACTCAAAGTCGAAGGAGACGAACCTTTGATCTATGCTGCAGAGTTTTTTCTCGTGAACAAAATTTACAATATTATACAGGTGCAAGAATCTGATTCCTCGTCCGAATCACTCACGTCACTGCAGAAAGAAACGGGAGATTATATGCAAGATTAGGATTGCAAGACAACACCTAATGTTTCTTCTCTTCGGCAATTTTTGACAAACTAGATCATCACTAATTCAAATATTATTCTGAAATGAAAATTTATTCTTCTCCATTACAAGTCAAGCAAGAGGTTAGCATATATATAGATTTGAAGATTATATATACAGGGTCAATGGCCAGAGTTTCTAGCAGCCATTGGCATCCTGACATTAGCATAAGTCTGTGTTATCATCAAAAGGTAGCCAAATTCTCCCTCTGTTACAAAATATAGACAAAGGTTAAGTGATCATATATTTTGGAACTGAGGTAGTATATTTTAGGCATCAGTCTCTGCTGGTCATATAGACAACAAAGGATCCCTCCAGATTAAGAAAATTCAAAATTCCATGTTAGCTTCTTCATAGTGTTTATTCTGCTAGAGAGAATGCTATTGTTTATATTAATCAAACCGTCTCCATTTCCCATTTTGACCAAGCAAACTTTTGTTCCACAAGAATCGAATAACATTTACTAATACAAACTTTTCAAAATACAAGTTTTTGGTCAGATATCCCAAACATTAAAAGAAAATACTAGGAAAGAAAGGAGAACGAATCACATCCTAGCACAATAACAAGATTAAATAAACAGTAGACGCATAAATATACTGCCTCAGGACCACATGTTTACAAAATCTACATCCCAAACTGATTACAACTCACCAGAAAAAGCTTTCATCTTGCTTAATGTCTATAGATATATAATCTTTCATAAGGGTCAAAATTTAAAATAATACTCCCTCGGTACCAAATTATTTGATCGTTGACTTTTTAAAGTTGACCAATGATAAATATTGTAAACTATCTAAATCTTATTACTTATTGTTTCATAATTTTTTAATGAGCATCGGTCATCTCAATTTTGAATTTGAAAATGTCTCAAATTGACTTTCAAAAGTCAATACTAATCATATAATTTGGAACGAATGGAGAGTAAAATAAACAATAAGGAAGTTTTGCATCAGCTAACGTCCCATTCCCACGCACCATAAGCAGCCAAAAATGTAAAGAAAGAGAAATAAATCTAGAAAGCAGTCAAATCAGAACAGTCATAACATGATCTCACAATAGTCGACTTCTATTTAATTATTTATAATCCAACCCCTCAATTCCACAAACTCGAATTTCGCACTTAAACCGGATAAATACTTTCACAAAAATTAATTACACACTGTCCCCAACTCTTATCGCAAAAGGTAGGGCTATACTTTATCCCCAAGATGGTTGTCTTCAACCACAACAAAAAATTACATTGCACCCAATTAATCAATTCCTCATTGACCAATCTAACAACCTTACATGTTCTGGCAGAGTTACGAGGGCAATTAGGACACTTTAACTGAAAGAGAATCAGAACTTACAAATTTAAAATTGCATAGATATAAGTTTGTGAGGTGTGGCCATAATTAATTTCAGAAAATAATAAGAAAGTATCATAAAGTTTTTGTGGTTAAAAGGTATTCAGATTTTGTATACTAAAGAAGCTAGAAACAAGCAATAGTCATGCCCCACCATCCACTCAAATATCTATAGCACTATGTGTTTGGCTACATGCGCTATACACCTGAAATGGAAAGTGATGACACTTCTAATTTCACAATACCACAAACTTAAGTTGATCTGAGCTGGAGAGCATAGAGTACATAATCTTTCTGATTTAGTAGCAGTGGACTAATTTATTATGCGATGTTTTGTCTTTCTGAATTGGGTGAGCAGCAGACGAGTGTGTGTGAGAGCACTCTACGTCTTGTAGTATTGCCATGAATTATATAAGTTAACTGCACTGATTTTCAGAAAAGTCATCAAATCTCTAAAGCCACTGCCAAAATCAAGTTTTCAAAGTCATCGCATTGAGCGTATGCCAACCAACAATGCTCTGTGAATCCCACCTTAATATGTTTAGTAAATGAGGTATATAACCAAAATTATTAATACTTTGAAATGATCAAATTGGCTCAAAAACATATTAACCTGGTCCATCAACAACGACATAGCACCATATTATCAGCATGACGTTACTGTATGCAGCTTTTGGTTGGAAACGTCTATTGAAAATTAATCCTGAAGTGGGAATTTATACCCTGTCGTGACATATCACCACACTTTCCTACTAATTTATCACTGGTTTCTACCTAAGGTTACTTCTTTATGAAAAGGCACCTATTTGTTCTTATTCAAATGGATGGGTAAAAGAAGTGTTAAGCCTTCAAACATTTTCATAAAGGTAAAAAACTAACCACAATTGTCAACATTGAATACCCAAAATTAAGTAACTTATACAGTTAATAAAAAGACTACGTAGAAACGAAGTAAAAGCATCAAAGCAATTCACAAGATAAGCACATGTTATTAACTGAGCTGCAACAACAAATTACCTTGGTTGGAATTCCAACACCTCTGTAAGCTTATTCCCATTACTATCTTTCCACTGCACTTTCCTTTGTGGCTTCCCCAACTTCCTTGACAACCCACCTTTCCGAGGCGGCAACAGTGAAGCTGTTTCATCATCCTCTTTTCTCTCCCCATTCAGTAAAACAGTTTTGGAGTCCACATCAGTCAATGGCTTATTGTTAACATCAATTTTATCACTGCTATAGTCTTTCCCATTTGTATCCATTAAAACTCAGCTATCAACAAGCTAATGCCCTAAATCTACCAGAAAACTTAAAACAAACAAAATGAAAATTAATAATGGGAGCACATTATCAGCATATCCACCAAATCCCAGTTCTACAAATCAACAATTCAAAACCCCAAAACTCTATAATCTTAAATGTTGCAGGAACATTTCCAAATTTAAAGACCATTTTTTCATCTAACAAGAAGGTTAACTCGCGTTGACACAATCAATCACAATCAATCCCTAAATCTGCAGCCTTTTGATTCAAAAAAAAAATTACAACTTTCAAGAAAATCCAACAATATTACATCAAAACATTATCAGTAACAAGAATAGAAAGAAAAAAAAACATTAATCTTTCTTTCCACAGGGAGTGAAAATCAAGAAAAAATAGGAAGAATCAAAATCTAAATTTTCTGGGTTTTGCTATAGAATAAGCGATAGTGAAGTAGTGTGTTTCAGAAACCCATTAAAGAGAAGGAGAGATCAGAATCCTAGAATTGAAAAGGGATGGAATTAGAAAGTAGAGAAGAGCGTTTACTTTGATTTTTATGAAGGGGACCTTGATCATTAGTACAAAATTGATGTATTTATTGTTTGTTTGGTAGTTATAATAAATAAATAAATAAAATGGGGATAATGCGGGCCAAGTAGAAGATTAGGATCCAACGCCTTGGATTTGATGGGCCAGATGATGATTATTTTTCACCGTACTATTATATTATTATTTTTACGAATAAGTAAAGAAGTAGTTGGATTTTGATGTGCAGATGAGATGATGACTTTTTTCCCCTATTATTATTTCATCTAAGGTTAAAAGTATTTTTTTAAAATTAATAAATTTTATTAATTTTTTATATATATGTAAAAGAAATTATAAACACAATAAATTACATATAATTTTGTACTAATTATATTATTTAACTATTAATTTTAAAAGCAGCCAATTTAACCACAAAAATAAATAAAAGATTTCATCTTAAGACGGAGATAGTATTATTTTTAAAAAAAAGTAAAGAAGTTCATTAACAATAATTAAGGGTGTAAATGAACCGAGTCGAGCCGAGTATTGAGTTGTTCAGATTTGATTTACAAAATTTATCGAGTATAAAATAAAATTTGACTGAAGCTCGTTTAGCTACCGAGTCGAGCCCGATCTCGAGTCAACCCCAAGCAGTTTGAACTTTTTAAATGAATATGATCCGAGTATCAATAAAAAATTACAATTTGAGGAAGTTCGAGTAAATTATAAAATTTTAAATTTGCTCATATTTGACTCATTTATATTTCGAGTCGAGCTCGAATCAAACTTTTTATCAAGTGGATACGAATCGAGCCTTAACTGTTTGCTCATTTTACAGCCTTAATAACAATACCTACTAAAGATGACACTTTCTAAATTTTTCTAGCAATCCTTCTACACAGACTGGCCATTTCGACCGGTCCAATTTTTTTTTATATTGATTCTCAAAAAATATATAGTATTTTTTTTAACTAGAATTTTTATAGAATTCAGTGATTTAGGTGTAATTTAGATACATATAAAAAATAATATTGCACAGACTGTACAACACTATTTTTTATATGTATTCAAATTACATCAAAATCACTAAATTTTATGAAAAAATTTAGTTAAAAAAAATATTATATATTTTTTAGGAGTTAAAGCAAAAAAAAATAAAATAAAAAATTGAATTTGATCATTGACCGATAATTGATTTATAATATATAATATATATTATATATTATATATTTTATATTTTTTACGATAATTGATTTTACAGTGTTTTTTATTTAAATAGTGATATGAAGGGCATGTTCCTCGATGGCATATTTTATAATTTTAAAATAATTTATAAGTCTTTTAACTTATAAATTATAAACAAAAATATTTGATATCATTTTAATTATAAGTTAAAAATTATGTCAAAATAAGTTATGAACGTATTTGGTTAAAATGATTTATAAGAAAATAAATTGTAAAGATTAATAAAATAAAAATAAAAGTTATTACATTTGGTCAAACCTTCTTACTATAAAATGACTCATAAGTTATTTTATAAGAAATAATAAATTATTACTTTTCAAAAACTACTTATAAATTGATTTATAAATTATAAAATAAGTCACACTCGAACATTCAAATCATAAAAAAATTATTTATAAATTAATTTGACCAACTAATAAGTAGCTGTTGAACAGATTGAGTGTTTTTTTTAGCTTATATGTAATTTTTTTATACACGAAAATAAAGTTCACACATTAGTAAATGATAAAAATATTTTTAATGCTAAAAATATGTAATATATTATTATAATATTTTTAATGCTAAATGAGCATAAAATACATAATAAGTAAAAAAGCGAATTACTTGATATATAAAGTATGATATTGTGACGTCCCCAAAATAAGTATACATCACTCATTTTGAGTTGTCAAATACATGGTACAAAATTCAAATATAACTTAATTATACAACAGTCGTGTAAAATACGACAAAACATAATCTAAGAGTTTAAATAAGAATATTGTCATCTAGACAATATCCACACTCAATGGAGTCTTCGTTACATTTATTGTCACATTATTTAACAGAATAATGAGGACTACTAATGCTATCATCTGGACCATCACTCCATTCCCCGACTAGTCCCGGCTACGTTCTCATTTCCTGAAGAGAATAGTGAAAAAAATAGTGAGCTCAACTAGCCCAATAAGAAATATTATGACTAAGATAATGCAGAATAAATTATCATTAGTCTTCAACAATGTTAAACTGATAACAATAGACATCAAGTTTAACTGCAGCGGAATAAGCAATCCATTAGAAGAGTCAAGTAGAGCATGATATCTACTATCTTCTATGATTTAAAATATTTTCATCAATTTTTATCGCTGAGACTCAGCTTAATAAATAAACCACATCATCGAATCATCCCTGCACTACGTGCCAAGGATATTCATTAAATCATCAATGGTCATGACTATACCGAATAATCTCTGGTCATAATCATACCAAAAATTGTTCATCAATGCACTACAGGCCACTGAGGACTTTTACCACATCATTTATAATATTACAGGTAATGATTATACCGAATGATCCCTGGTCATAATCATACCAAGTCCATCTATGCACGTAAGCCAAAGATGACTTTCATCACAATATAAGCATGAGGATGATGACAATGATATAAGTATTAATCAAACGAAAAAAGGATAAATATTAAAGACTTTAAATTTATCCAAATATTATCAATCACTTAATAAACTCATCATCTAATATTTTAATATTATAACAATATTTTAATCACTTCTTAAACTTATAAATAATTTATTTCAATTGTTTACACTTTACCAAATAATACATTTAATCATTCAAAAATGTCATACTCATAAGATTTAATCACCAATGATCAAATTTCTCATCAAAAATCTACATATACCCTATATAGAATTCCCAAGCTATAAAATCCTATTTTCCAATTTTGTTACTTCACATAACATATTTAATTCATTTACTCATAACTAGTTCATTTTCATGAAAAATATCAAATCAGTCCCAAAAATATCTCTTTTCTGGGATTTAGCAGAATATAGTCCCATATTGAACATATATTTTTTTCAGAATTTTTAAAATTTATTTACTATTTTTCATATAGCCAAAACTGCCAAATATTTAGACATTTATCATAAATTGTACCTTTGTTCAAAAATTCTAAAATTTACAGGGTATACTCGTGTTATATACATGTACTCCCAATAAAAATTTCACCAATTTTGGAGTTAACCACAAATAGTTATAAGGGTTTACTTTTAAAATAGTCTTTTCCCATAAAATTCATTACTCTTAATCTATACATCCAAAAATCGTCATTTTTAGACACAATCTAGAAAACTCATCAAATTATCATTTTAAATTTTTTCCAAAATTTTTTAGGGTCAGAAAAATTATAAAACTGCCCCTGGTAGAAACCCTTTTTGAATGAAAATACTATTCGTATGAATACAAATGATCATTCACCATGCATGCGGTAATCCACATAGACAGGTTATTCCAACAGAATAATAAAGAATGGAATAACAGAAGAATTCACCATGCACGTGATAGATCAAGATGCATACAAGTTATTCTCAATGTAAATAATAAAGAATGGAACTGTGTCACGCGTAAACCGCCATGCATGTGATATTCCAAATGTAATAATAAAGAATGGAACCAGTCATGTATAAACCGCATGAGGATGGATATTCCAATGTAATAATAAAGAATGGAATATCGGAAGAATTTCACCATGCATGCGATAATCGCATGCATGTTATTACAACGAATAATAAATAATGGAACCGAATCATACGTAATACGCACGCATACGATATTTCAAATGTAATGATAGAGAATAGAATAATAAAGAATTTCACCATGTATGCGGTGATTGAGATGATGCAGTTATTCCAACATAATAATAAGAAATGGAATAACAATAGCTCTCTTCATGAAGATGAAAGAAATAATATCACTTACTATAATAATAATATCCCTTACGAGTACAACAACTAATATCTCTTACGAGTACAACAAATAATATCCCTTACGAGTACAACAAATAATATCCCTTACCTTATAAAGAAGAGTACTCCGATGGGTAGGGCGGGGATATATTTGAAGAAAACTTGCACTACGCTCTAAGCTTTCTTAAACTCTAAAGAAATATGCTCAAGATTATAGAAGAGAATTATCTGAATTTCTGGTGTGATTTCAATTCTAACTAAGCATCCTATTTATAGAAAAATAGAAAAGATACTATGCAATAAAATATATATATATATATATATATATATATATTTATATATTTTATTTAAAATCTAATAAAACAATTAACTTTATAAAAGTATTCTGCTTTTATATAAAAAGATTTTACTATTCAAACACTATCGCAGCAATTATGCAAATACTATGCATAATAAAATATAATATATTTTAATTATTGTCTAATAAAACAAATAACTTTATAAAAGTATTACGATTTATATAAAAAAATTTACTATGCAAAATACTATATGATAATAAAATTTATATATATTCTAATTATTGTCTAATAAAATAAATAACTTTATAAAAGTATTCTGCTTTATATAAAAAGATTTTACTATGCATAATAAAATATATTATATTCTATTTATTGTCTAATAAAACAAATAACTTTATAAAAGTATTTTGTTTTATATAAAATTTTTTTCTGTTTTATTACATTAATAATACTAATAAAATATATATATATATATATAAACTTCCGTGACTTCATAAAAAGACACCTCAATATATTTAACAACATTTATCATCATTATTATAATTCACAATATTAATCGACCAAATCGTTCCCAAGAAAGAGAGGGCTTTTCAATAAGAATTTTTCCCTATTGACGCGCAATTAGGTGACCAAACCTCTCCTTGGAAGAACTTCTAGACATCGTTAATATTTCAAATAATAATATTAATAACTCTGTCATCTCAATTATTGATTTAATAAAATATCGACAATAATTTAATCAAATAACGTGAGATACTATACAACATTTACTGTAGCAATAATTGAACAAAACTAAGTGACTTTTCACGTAAGCATCAATAATCAATACCGTGTGCTACTATGCAACCACACGTATTACTGTACTTTTACTACCGGTTATTTTATGACAACTTGCTTACTTTGAAAAAATTTTACATATCACCCTTACCTTTAAACTTTTATCAATTTAACTATTTATCAAAATAGAAAAATTGAATACTTTTATTTCATAAAATTCAGGATCTCACAATCTCTCATCCTTATGAAATTTCGCCCTCGAAATTTTTATACCTGGTAGTTCGAAGAGGTGAGAATACATTGCTTTCTTTTCGGATTGTACCTTCCCGGTTATATCCTCTGTATCATGATTTTTCCATTGCTCATCTCCTGTATTTTAGACATCATTCTAGAATATATCTTCTAAACAAAGGTCAATTGACATATCACAAATTGTCAACTTATCAAGTAAAAATTTCGGCTTAGGTAAGTCACACACTAGCGAAGTATATTACTCGTCTCTCCCCTCCTAGTTCTAGACTTATGTCTCCGCCAACGACCATATCTCTAAGCTCTGATACCAATTGTGACGCCCCCAAAATAGGTCTACACGACCCATTTTGAGTCACCAGATATCACTCTATAAAAATCAAATACAATCTTCATTTATACAACTGTTGAATCACGTAAATGCAGAGTACGACAACAAGATAAGTCATGATTTTTAATACAAAATCTATGTAACTCTCATAAGTGCCTCACCACAACACCTTACAAAGGTATTTTACATAAAAGTACAAATAATAAGCTGCTTTTAGAGATTAAAATCTTTGGAAAATACTCAAGAAAACCTTCGTATACTGGGAGGTCAAATGCCTAGGTTATGATAGATATCATATGTCCACGTAATTATCCTTGGTTGACCCTAATAGTCCCCAAAAGAAAAACAAGAAAATTGTTATCATCTTCTTTCCAATGGTGAGTCTTTTCTTGACATATAACTATCTCCGTTGTCTCCAAGTGAGAATTATATTTCAAATAAACTCCAAGATCATATAGGAAGTGCTCGTAGATATACTCAGCAAGTGGATGTGCACAACCCTGTCTTATGATAACATGAGGTTGTATGACATTAGACATCTTGTATGATAGTGGCAAAATACTCTTCCAAAGTTGGGTTCACCTCACCCTATTCGGTTCACCAAAATTAAATATCAAATGACGTTTACAATACGACACGCTTATCTAAAGTTCTCAATAAATTTATTTCCATACTATTTAGAGAGAACCTCAACAGCTATATACCACCGTTCTATTCCCCTATTATCCTCGCTCGATCCAGCTACACTCTTATTACCTGAAAGAAATTGTGAAGCAAAAAGGGTGAGCACAATTAGCCCAGTAAAGAATATCATGACTAAAGATAATTTACATCATCAATAGTCTTCATCAGAAATAAATCAGAGATTTAGAACATATGGTAGATGATAAATCTTTTCAACCATAGTTGCAGCAGAACGAGCAATCCATTAGAAGTGTCAAATAGACCATCAGATCTATTATCTTCTCTATGTTAAAAGTCCACCGATAATGTTTTATCCCTGTAACATCAATCAACGATTCCTGTCCACAATCATATGAATAACTCATAATCATAATTGTGGTTCCAAATTCCTTTTCTCATCCAAGACGAAGATAATTTTCATCACCTGTCTTTACCTAAAACATCAAAGATCATGGTTATACCAAATCACAATTTCTGTTCATAATCATACTTATAAATTTATCTTTGCACTATGGGCCAAAGATATTCATTAACAGTTCATCTTTGCACTACAGGCCAAAGATATTCAACAACAGGTCATCTTTGCACTATGGGCCAAAGATATTCATTAACAGTTCATCTTTGCACTACAGGCCAAAGATATGCAACAACAGGTCATATTTGCACTACGGGCCAAAGATATTAATATCTCAAAGAAATATATAATCATTTCAAAATTTATATAAACAATAATTATAACCATGTTGATCAATTCACTTTTGCACTTAAGTTAAAAATATTCAATTATAAATTTAATGGTCATGATCATACCAGTCAACAATTCATCTTTGCACTACTGGCCAAAGAGAACCCATAGTCACGATCACACCAATAATCTACCCATCTTTACACTTAAGTCAAAGAAAAATTCCATCACTAGGGTTATAAAAATATTATATATGATAATAAAAACAATATGATCAAAATATGGATTTAATTTCAAGAGTAAGATTCATAAATCCATGATTTCATAACACCTTAATCCAAATGTTATAAATCACTTAATAAACTCATAATCTAATATTATTAATATTATAATAACATTTTAATCACTTCTTAAACTTATAAACAATTTATTTCAATTGTTTACACTTTACCAAATAATGCATTTAATCACTAATGATCAAATACCTTATCAAAAATCTGTATATACCCTATATAGGATTCTTAAGCCATAAAATCCTATTTTTCAATTTTATTACTTCATATAACATATTTAATTCATTTACTCATAACTAGTTCATTTTCATGAAAAATACCAAATCAGTCCCAAAAATATTTCTTTTCTGAGATTTAACAGAATATAGTCCCATATTGAACATATATTTTTCTCGGAATTTTTAAAATTCATTTACTATTTTTCATATGGCCAAAACTACCGAATATTTAGACATTTATCATAAATTGTACCTTTATCCAAAAATTCCAAAATTTACAAGGTATACTCCTGTTATATAAATGTACTCCCAATAAAAATTTCACCAATTTTGGATTTAACCACAAGAAGTTATAAGGGTTTACATTTAAAATAGTCTTTTCCCATAAAATTCATAACTCTTAATCTATACATCCAAAAATCGCTATCTTTAGACACAATATAGAAAACTCATCAAATTATCATTTCAAATTTTTCCAGAATTTTTGAGGGTCAAAAAAATTACGAAACTGGAAATGGATTTTCGTCATTACGTCAGAATTCACGATATCAAATCATTTCAAAGATTTAATAAGGAATGAATACAAATGATCATTCACCATGCATGTGGTAATCCACATGGCAAGTTATTCCAACAATAATAATAAAGAATGGAATAATGTAAGATTCACCACGTGCGTCATGCGATAGATCGCACGCATGGCAGTTATTCCCAATAGAATAATAAAGAATCACCAGGTCATGTGTAAACGCACAGACAGGATATTCCGACAGAATAATAAAGAACGGAACCAGGTCAGGCAAAATTCGCATCGACATGATATTCCAACAGAATAATAAAGAATGAAATAAAAACAGAAATCACCATGCATGCGATAGACCGCACAGACAGGTTATTCCAACAGAATAATAATTAATGGAACCAGGTCAGACGTAATACGCACCGACAAGATATTCCAACAGAATGATAAAGAATGGAATAACAGAAGAATTTCACCATGTATGCGGTACTTCGTATAGACAGGTGATAAGTGGTATTTTTACCTACTTATTGAATACCAATTCACGCGAACTATGCTCATCTCAAGTGCATTTTATTGTGTTTTAGTTGTATTTCATGATATTTTGCATTGCATTTACTTAAAACTCCTTTTGGGTGAATAAGTGAAGGAATTGGCTTAATTTTGGTGGTATTGGTTGGCACGAGGCTAATGGATGCATGAAGGCGAGGCACAAGCGGGGATTTGCATGACATGAAGGTACTATGAAGCAAGGAGATCAAGCATGGAAGAAAAATAAGCATGAATGAATAAGTCGCAGCGTGCAAAGAAGAAGAGAACCGAACTGAACCGTAACTTGCAGATCAAGTGTCACAGCAAGATAAAAAGCCTTGAGAAAGCCTTGCTACCATGCATGAGGACTCCTACCGACGGGGCATACTTATATTTTATTTATTGTCTAATAAAACAAATAACTTTATAAAAGTATTTTGTTTTATATAAAAAGCTTTTCTGTTTTATTACATTAATAATACTAATAAAACAAAATTTATATATATATATATAAACTTCCGCGACTTCATAAAAAGACACCTCAATATATTTAACAATATTTATCATCATTATTATAATTCACAATATTAATCGACCAGATCGTTCCCAGGAAAGATGGGGCTTTCCAATAAGGATTTCTCCCTATTGGCGCGCAATTAGGTGACCAAACCTCTTCTTGGAGACTCAAATGGGGCAAATGGCGAGTATGCTTAACAACAGGCCCCATGGTTCATTGCCAAGTAACACTGAGACAAATCGAAGAATAGACGGGAAGGAGCAGTGTCTAGCTATCACATTGAGATCAGGGAAAGATTTGACAGGAGTTCTGCCAAGTCAAGTCGCGCTACCGCTACCGATAATCTTAAGGAGGTTGCTTGGCATGCATGCCGAGAAAGCGCAGCAGTGATTGAAGAGGAAGAAAATCTGGAAAAGTATGAGGTTTAGCAGAAAGAGAAAGACAAAGCAGGTTCAGAAGAGAAGATCAAGAGTCCAGAGCCACCAATTCACCCTCAAGTACCGTATTCGCAGAGGTTAATTAAGAAGAAAGAAGACAAACAGTTCAACAAGTTTCTGGAGGTATTTAAAAAGCTGTAAATTAATATACCTTTCACCGAAGCATTGGAACAGATGCCAAGCTATGCAAAGTTCATGAAGGGTATATTGTCAAGGAAGAGAAGATTAGATGAGTTTGAAACGGTAGCCTTGACCGAGGAATGCGGTCAAGGCTTGGTAAATAAGAACTACCTCCAAAGTTGAAAGATCCAGCCAGCTTCACAATTCCGTGCACAATTGGGAAGATGAACTTTAGTAAGTGTTTATGTGATCTGGGGGCAAGTATAAATTTGATGCCGCTTGTCGTTGTTTAACCAATTGGGATTCTTTGGCTCCAAGGCCGAAAAAAACATTTCTCTACAAATTAGTGACAGATCCATCACGTATCCACGGGGAATTGTTGAAGATGTGTTGGTTAAGGTGGACAAGTTTATTTTTTCGGCTGACTTCATCATTCTAGACTACGAAGAGGACAAAAGCATACCAATAATACTGGGAAGACCATTTTTAGCCACAGGCAGGACTCTGATAGATGTGCAAAAAGGGGAACTCACGATGCGCGTTCATGATCAAGAGGTCATCTTCAATGTATTCAAGGCCATGAAATTCCTAACAGATAAAGAGGACTGTTTCTTAGTTGATTGGGTGAATCGAGTTCTAAATGATGACGTACAGAGTCTAGTGGATTATGAACCTTTGAGGAATATCACTGATGAGAACTCAGATTTAGAGGATGAGGAATTCGATGAATTTGTGCAATATCTGGACACCAATCCATAATTCAGGAGATTTAGATCACCTGCAGAGCCATTGACAAAAGCTGGGGAAGCCTCAGTAAAGTTAAAGCCATCTCTTGAGACACCTCTAGAGTTGGAGTTAAAACCACTTCCCGAACATCTCAGGTATGCATTTTTAAGTTCAGATTCGAAATTACCTGTGATTATTGCTTCTGCACTAACATCTTGTCAGGAAGAAAAACTGTTACGAGTGCTTCGAGAGTTTAAATCAACTATTGGATGGACCATAGCAGATATCAAAGGGATAACCCTTCATATTGCATGCACAAGATCCTGATGGAAGATGGTAGCAAGCCGACAGTCGAGCAACAAAGGAGGCTTAATACGATAATGAAAGAAGTGGTTAAGAAAGAGGTACTGAAATGGTTAGATGCAGGAATAATTTATCCGATTTCAGACAAATTTCATGGGTGAGCCCAATGACAAAGTGTGTTCCGAAAAAAGGGTGGCATGACAGTCGTGACTAATGAGAATAATTAGTTAATTCCAACACGAACAGTAATGGGGTGGAGAGTCTTCATGGATTACCGCAAGCTCAACAAAGCTATGAGGAAAGACCATTTCCCACTTCCGTTCATTGATCAGATGTTGGATAGATTAGCAGGTCATGAGTACTATTGCCTTTTGGACGGATACTCGGGATACAATCAAATTATGATAGCTCCGGAAGACTAGGAAAAGACTACCTTCACATGCCCGTATGGCACTTTTGCTTTCAGAAGGATGTCTTTCAGGTTATGCAATGCTCCAGCCACGTTTCAGAGATGCATGATGGCTATATTCTCAGACATGGTGGAACAGAATGTGGAGGTATTTATGGATGACTTCTCAGTCTTCGGGGACTCATTTGATTTATGCCTTGAAAATCTAGTTTTGGTTTTGAAGAGGTGCGTTGAAACGAATTTAGTGCTGAACTGGGAAAAATGCCATTTTATGGTCCAATAAGGAATCATATTGGGACACAAAGTTTCGAAAAAGGGACTAGAGGTGGATAGGGCAAAGCTGGAAACTATTAAGAACTTGCCACCACCTACTTCAGTAAAAGGTGTTCGCAGTGTTTTGGGACATGTAGGTTTCTATCGCAGATTCATCAAGGACTTCTCCAAAATAACTAAACCACTATGCAGTCTATTGGAGAAGGATGCACAGTTTAGTTTTGATGACGCCTGCGTGTCAACATTTGAGTACCTAAAGAGAAAGCTAAACTTCACAGACCAATTCTTTACACGCATTGGGCTAGCTGTAGCTTTGAGTTGATGTGTGACGCCTTGATTATCTTGTAGGGCCGCTTTTGGGGCGCCAAGGACAAGATATTTTATGTGATCTACTATGCCAGCAAGACCCTCACGGATGCACAATTGAACTATACCACCACAGAGAAAGAATTATTGGCAATGGTATACGCTTTTGATAAGTTTCGAGCATATCTGATTGGCACAAAGGTGGTAGTGTATACGGATCACGCGATAATTCGACATTTAGTGGCAAAGAAGGATGCAAAAGCTCGTTTTATCAGATGGATTTTATTATTGCAGGAATTTGATTTAGAAATCAAGGACAGAAAGGGGACTGAAAACCAAGTGGCGGACCACTTATCTCGACTCGAGCATCCGAAAAGGGAAGTAAACGACAACGTTATGATCAACAAATCCTTTCCGGATGAGTAGTTATTTGTGGTGAAAGGGGAAGTGTCATGGTTCACAGACTACGCGAATTATCTGGTATGTAAGATGGTACCTTCTGACTTGGTGGGCTATCAAAAGAAGAAATTTCTACATGATGTCAAATGGTATATATGGGATGAGCCTTACTTGTTTAAATAGTGTTCGATCCGTCAATGATAAGAAGGTGTATTCCATATAGCGAGACCGAGGGGATTTTTCAAGAGTGTCATTCTACGGTGTATGGAGGTCACTATGGTGGTGAAAGAACAATAGCTAGAGTACTTCAAGCGGGATTCTACTGGCCAATGGTGTGATAGATGTCAGCGAGTGGGTAACATCTCTAAAAGGAATGAAATGCCTTTGAATACAATCCTTAAAGTAGAAATTTTTGATGTTTGGGGGATTGATTTCATGGGACCCTTCGTTTCTTCCTGCGAAAATCTCTACATCTTGTTCGCAGTGGACTATGTCTCAAAATGGGTTGAAGCTGCAGCTTTTCCGACTAATGATGCAAAGGTCGTCCTCAGATTTCTACACAAAAGCATTTTCACGAGGTTTGGGACTCCAAGGGCTATCATTAGTGACGAAGGCAGTCATTTCTGCAACAGGCAGTTTACAGCCTTGTTGGCTAAGTATGGGGTGAACCATCGCATTGCTACAGCTTATCACTCACAAACGAATGGTCAAGCTGAAGTGTCAAATCGAGAAGTAAAGAGAATCCTGGAAAAAGTTGTGAATCCCACACGGAAGGATTGGTCGTTAAAGTTAGATGATGCAATATGGGCTTATTGAACAGCATACAAAACTCTGTTGGGCATGTCGCCTTTTCAACTCGTGTATGGCAAAGCCTGTCACCTCCCTATGGAGCTCGAGCATAAGGCATATTGGGTAATACAAAAGCTCAATTTTGATTTGAAATCTGCAAGGGAGAAACGTCTACTCCAACTCAATGAGTTAGATGAATTTCGATTACAGGCATATGAGAATTCAAAGTTGTATAAGGAGAAAGTGAAGAAATGGCATGACCGAAAGATCATGGAAAGGACATTGGAACCGGGACAAAGGGTTTTGCTTTATAATTCCAGACTTAAACTTTTTCCCGGAAAGCTGAAATCAAGATGGTCAGGTCTGTTTACAGTGAAGACTGTCTTTCCGCATGGTGCAATTGAAGTATATGATCAGTTTTCGGACAAGCCTTTTAAGGTAAATGGCCAGCGATTGAAGCATTACTTTGGTGGCGAGGTGGACAGACAGAACGTCACCTCAATTCTCTCGTCAACATGAGATTCAGATATAGTCAAGCTAATTGACTATAACTTAGCGCTTGATAGGAGGCAACCCATTATTTTTACCCATATTTTCTTTTTATTTCTTTAGTCGAGTAGTAGTCAGATCATTTCTATGTCATGCATGATAACTAATATGTGTGCCTTCATGTCCATATAGGTGTTTTCAAGTGCAATCATCATGATTTGCTGTTTGGGAGTTCAAACTTTTGTAAGTCTGAAGAAAGCATCATCATCGTACCGCATGCACATACATAGCTAAGGAATCGCGGTACAGCTTGAAAGTCAGTAGCTTTTATCTTCATTAGTGTGCATTGCTTGAGGGCAAGCAATAGTTCAAGTTTGGGGGTATTTGATAAGTGGTATTTTTACCTACTTATTGAATACCAATTCACGCGAACTATGCCCATCTTAAGTGCATTTTATTGTGTTTTAGTTGCATTTCATGATATTTTGCATTGCATTTACTTAAAACTCCTTTTGGGTGAATAAGTGCAGGAATTGGCTTAATTTTGGTGGTATTGGAGGGCACGAGGCTAATGGATGCATGAAGGCGAGGCACAAGCGGGGATTTGCATGACATGAAGGTACTATGAAGCAAGGAGATTAAGCAAAGAAAACTAAGCATGAATGAACAAGTCGTAGCAGAAGCAACATGACAGAACCAGAACCAGAACTTGCAGACTGCAGGTCGCGCGACATAAAAGCCTTGAGAGCATGCGCCCGCACGAGGACTCGGCTGGACAGGGCATATTTTCTGCAAGTCTCGCGCCGCCGTGAAAACGTCTTTGGAGGCCTTGCCATCGCGCGCGATCTTCGGCTAATGTATTTGTTTTATTTTAATTTTTAATTAAATGAGTTGTAATTGATTTTAAAACGATTCTGACTGGTGTCAGAGACAAGGATTGATACTTTTAGCGTATTTTTCATATCGTAACTAGGGTTTACACTGTGAGGGAGATTCTAACGTAGAACGAGGCCATAACGTCTACTTCTCCAATTCTTCTTGGGATTCTCTGTCATTGTAGTTCTTTATTATCGTTTACTGGATTTTTATGAGGATTTGAATGTTATTATTGGTTCCAAATCTGTAATTGGGTTTGATCGTTCTATCTTTCATCTTTCAATTGTTTGTTTTGTAATTATGTTTAACGTTGATCCCATAATGGCTTTTGGTTCAGTTATGAACTAAACTCCATTATGGGATTCTAATGGATTTTAATATGTAGTTTGGTTGCATGTTTAAATGCTAGGGTTGTTTTGCATATCATATGGGAATTCTGTCATGATTGTTTTACATGTATGAATGCCTGATCACCATTTGTCTCAGTACTTGTATGAAATTGACAATGAACATGCAAGTATGGATTGTAATCATGATAGCATGCGAATATGGGGCTGTTGTATATAGCTTGCGTATTTTGTGAATCAGATAGACATATATTATTTCATCGTATGAGCTAGAGTAAGGGCTTGTGCTTAAAATCAATATAATTACAATTTTACATAGACATATAGTGGTTTTGGTTGTATTGATGATTACATGGAGTCTATCATCTGTGGATGCTATGTAAGTAGGTTATAGTGCATTGAAAAATGGTTATAACTCTATTCGTGCTCTTGGCTATTTTCCTATGATATGTGAACACTTCTTGCATGATAGTGGTGATTAGATGAAATGTTAAATGAAGTTAGGGTTCCATTATTTCCAGATTATATTCATTCCATTAGTATACTTATTTTTAGTTGTTAGTTACAATTAGTTTAATTAAATAATTATATTCATTAGTCTAAGCATATAAATACAGCGAGTTAATTGATGCATAGTAGCTTAAATTTAACAACTTTCTCTGTGGGATCGATACTCTACTTACTCTGTATTACTTGTTGACACATGTATGCTTGCATGAGTTAGAGCTCTTTTATCAGAACTGAAAAATAGGCATCAACAGGTTATTCCAACATAATAATAAAGAATGTAATAACAAAAGTTCTCTTCATGAATACGAAAGAAATAATACTCCTTACTATAATAATAATAATAATATTCTTTACGAGTACAACAAATAATATCCCTTACGAGTACAACAAATAATATCCCTTTCGAGTACAACAAATAATATCCCTTACCTAATAAAGAAGAGTACTCCGACGGGTAGGACGAGGATATACTTGAAGAAAACTTGCACTACGCTCAAAGCTTTTTTAAACTCTAAAGAAATACGCTCAAGATTATAGAAGAGAATTCTCTGAATTTCTGGTGTGATTTCAATTATAACTAAGCATCCTATTTATAGAAAAATAGAAAGGATACTATGCAATAATATATATATATATATATATTTATATATTTTATTTAAAATCTAATAAAATAATTAACTTTATAAAAGTATTCATTTTATATAAAAAAATTTTACTATGCAAATACTATGCAGTAACTATGCATAATAAAATATAATATATTCTAATTATTGTCTAATAAAATAAATAACTTTATAAAAGTATTCTGCATTTTATATAAAAAGATTTTACTATGCAAAATACTATGCATACACTATGCATAATAAAATATAATATATTCTAATTATTGTCTAATAAAACAAATAACTTTATAAAAGTATTCTGCTTTTTATATAAAAAGATTTTACTATGCAAATACAATGCAGTACTATGCATAATAAAATATAATATATTCTAATTATTGTCTAATAAAATAAATAACTTTATAAAAGTATTCTGCTTTATATAAAAAGATTTTACTATGCAAAATACTATGCATACACTATGCATAATAAAATATAATATATTCTAATTATTGTCTAATAAAACAAATAACTTTATAAAAGTATTCTATTTTATATAAAAAGATTTTACTATGCAAAATACTATGTATAATAAAATATATTATATTTTATTTATTGTCTAATAAAACAAATAACTTTATAAAAGTATTTTATTTTATATAAAAAGTTTTTCTGCATTTTATTACATTAATAATACTAATAAAACAAAATTTATATATATATATATATATATATATATATATATATATATATATATATATATATAAACTTCCGTGACTTCATAAAAAGACACCTCAATATATTTAACAATATTTATCATCATTATTATAATTCACAATATTAATCAACCAGATCGTTCCCAGGAAAGAGGGGGCTTTCCAATAAGGATTTCTCCCTATTGACGCGCAATTAGGTGACCAAACCTCTCTTTGGCAGAACTTCTAGACATCGTTAATATTGCAAATAATAATATTAATAACTCTGTCATCTCAATTATTAATTTAATAAAATATCGACAATAATTGAATCAAATAACGTGAGATACTATGCAACAATTACTGTAGCAATAATTGAATAAAACTGAGTGACTTCTCACGTAACCATCAATAATCAATACCGTGTGCTACTATGCAACCACGCGTATTACTGTACTTTTACTATCGGTTATTTTATGACAACTTGCTTACTTTAAAAAATTTTCATATATCACCCTTAACTTTAAACTTTTATCAATTTAACAATTTACCAAAATAAAAAAATTGAATACTTTTATTTCATAAAATTTGGGATCTCACAAATACAAACTAATTATACAACAGTCGTGTAAAATACGATAAAATATAATCTAAGAGTTTTAATAAGAATATTGTCATATAGACAATATCCACACTCAATGGAGTCCTCATTACATTTATTGTCACACTATTTAACAGAATTGTGATGACTATTAATGCTATTATCTGGACCGTCACTCCGTTCTTCGACTAGTCCCGGCTACGTTCTCATTTTCGGAAGAGAACAGTGAAAAAAAGGGTGAGCTCAACTAGCCAGTAAGAAATATTATGACTAAGATAATGCAGAATAAATTATCATTAGTCTTCAACAATGTTAAACTGATAAAATATAATAGACATCAAGTTTAACTGCAGCGGAATAAGTAATCCATTAGAAGAGTCAAGTAGAGCATGATATCTACTATCTTCTATGATTTAAAATATTCTCATCAATTTTTATCGCTGAGACTCAGCTTAATAAATAAACCACATCATCGAATCATCCCTGCACTACGTGCCAAGGATATTCATTAAATCATCAATGGTCATGACTACACCAAATAATTCCTGGTCATAATTATACCAAAAATTGTCCATCAATGCACTACAAGCCACTGAGGACTTTTACCACATCATTTATAACATTACAGGTCATGATTATACCGAATGATCCCTGGTCATAATCATACCAAGTCTATCTATGCACATAAGCCAAAGATGACTTTCATCACAATATAAACATGAGGATGATGACAATGATATAAGCATTAATCAAACGAAAACAAGGATAGGGTATATAGGATTCCCAAGCCATAAAATCTTATTTTCTAATTTTGTTACTTCACATAACATATTTAATTCATTTACTCATAACTAGTTCATTTTCATGAAAAATACTAAATCAGTCCCAAAAATATTTCTTTTCTGAGATTTAGCAGAATATAGTCTCATATTGAACATATATTTTTTTCGAAATTTTGAAAATTCATTTACTATTTTTCATATGGCCAAAACTGCCGAATATTTAGACATTTATCATAAATTTTACTTTTGTCCAAAAATTCCAAAATTTACAGGGTATACTCGTGTTATATAATATACTCCCAATAAAAATTTTACTAATTTTGGAGTTAACCACAAAGAGTTATAAGGGTTTACTTTTAAAATAGTTTTTTCCCATAAAATCCATAACTCTTAATCTATACATCCAAAAATCGCCATTTTTGGACACAATCTAGAAAGCTCATCAAATTATCATTTTAAATTTTTTCCAGAATTTTTGAGGGTTAGAAAAATTACGAAACTACCCCTGACAGAAACCCCTTTTGAATGAAAATACTATTCATATGAATACAAAGGATCATTCACCATGCATACGGTAATCCACATGTATGTGTTATTCCAATGTAATAATAAAGAATGGAATAATGTAAGAATTCACCATGCATGCGATAAACCACACGCACGAAAGTTATTCTCAATGTAATAATAAAGAATGGAACCAGTTAAATGCGAAACCGCATGCATGGATATTCCAATGAATAATAAAGAATGGAATAATGAAGAATTTCACCATGTATGCGATAGATCGCATGCATGTGTTATTCCAATGAATAATAAATAATGGAACCAGGTCATGCGTAATACGCACAGACAGGATATTCCAACAAAATAATAAAGAATGAAATAACAAAAGAATTTCACCATGTATGCGGTACTTCGCAAAGACAGGTTATTCCAACATAATAATAAGGAATTGAATAACAATAGCTATCTTCATGAAGATGAAAGAAATAATACTACTTACCTTAGAAAGAAACTGGATACTGGAGTAGAGAGGTAGCAAACTTCTCTTCTTCTTTCTCTCTATAATAATTGCTCTAAAGCTTTAGTGAATTGGTGAGAAATGAAGGAAGAATGAGCTTCTATTTATAGGAAAATATAGTTTCGATAATTGCACGTTTTGGGGCTCTCAAATATTACAAAGACAATACCTCCAACTTTTCTTTCATTTTTAATTTAGTCCTGCAAGTATTATCAAACTTGCACCACCTCCCCTAATAGTAAATAATGTGAATCAATAGTTCAATCATGTGAATCAATAGTTATAATCATGTGGAAATACAAATTATAGTATAGTACCTTCATCTATACCTCCATTTTTAACTTAGTCATGCAAGTATTATCAATCTTGCACCAACTCCCCTAATAGTACAAGAATGTGATTCAATAGTACACAAATGTGAACAAATAGTTATATAAGCATGTGAATTAGTAGCAATTAATTGCTCATTTATCCGATTAATTATCCAATTTATCAATATAACCCCCAGACATCAATTATCATCGGAATAAATGTCGATTTTCACTAACACTAATAATTCCAACACAATGGAACTATCAATTTCATCTTTAATCAACACAATCTTATTCATCATTAATATTATAACTCACAATATTTAACAACCAGGTCGTACCCAAGAAAGAGGGGGTTTTTCGATAAGGATTTCTCCTTATTGGCGCCCAATTAGATGACCAAATCTCTCCTTGATAGAACTTCTAGACATTGTAAATATTGCAATTTAATAATATGAATAACTTTATCGTCTCAATTATTGCTTTAATAATATAACATATTATCACGATTTATTAATCGTGACAATAATTGAATCAATAATACAAGAGATATGATGCAACAATTCTCGTAGCAATAATTGAGTATAACCGAGTGACTTATCACGTAAAGCATCAATAATCAATACCGTGGTGTGCTAATATGCAACCACGCCAGACATCGTACTTTTTACTACTGGGGTTGTTCAACAGTTTTAATGGTAACACTTTCGCCGTTATTTTTATAAATAAATAATTCTGTCATTTTCTAACTACGACAATACTTCTGTGTGGGGTCCATCAATGATTGTGCCGTCGTACGGATATTCCCCGACAAAAAGAATATTCCCCGACCAATCGAATATTATATAACCACTTGCTTACTTTGCAAAATTTATAAATACTACCCACAACTATAACATTATCTCAAATCCACACCATAATATTCAAAAAAAAATATTTCGAGAAAATTAAATCTTTATTCGTAAAATTTGGGGTTTTACAGATATGACTACCTAGTCGGGTAGTTATAAACTTGGGAAGTGGTTAGCATGAAATTTATTTTTGGGTAATTTGATAAATTGGTCAATAAAGTGCTGACACGCAGACGAGGTTCTATGTGTGTCAGTATTCTATTAGTCAATTAACTAATTTATCAAAAAATAAACTTTATGCTAATCGGATCTATAAACTTGTAATAGAACTTTTGGCCAAAAGAAGTGCAAATACTCAAATACTCAATTGTGCTCTCGTACTTTATGAAGTCATCTTCTTTTCCATTCTCTTATTCTTGTTTGGGAATATTTTTATTTTTATTTATTTTTATGTGAGAATTTATTTTTCTTTGTGTAGTACTTTATTTTTCTTATGAGAGAATTGTCGTGTTATTATTATCTCTTGTGAAATTAGTTTTTTTTGTACCCAGATTATTTGTTAGGTTATTGTTAGGGTGTGATTTGATGGGGTCTTGAAAATTTAGAGGTCCCACATCACGTGACAGGATATTACAGTGACAGTAAAAAGATTAGAGTTCAAGTTGATTTACGATTCTTTTGTTCAATTTAATTTTTTATTTTAAAAGTCAAATTCTATTCAATTATGAGACTCACAATTATAAGAAACCTCTACACAGATTCTGATGGGGATTGAGGTGGTGGGATTTAAAATACTTTTTCCCTCTTATGTCAGCATGTTGTCACATTTCAACACATTTTAAATTTAAATCATAAAATGGAGAGTTTCTATTTCCTTGAAATGGAGAGGATCCTAGTCCAATCATAATCCACGCACGGTGTTATAATGTCATTATGTGTATTTAAGTTATAATGTGAATTATGGCTAGAATAGAAGTAAGAGTTATATATATTGTCTATTGAAAAACTCTAAGTACCCGTTAATAAAAACATAACGCCGCTCCCGTAGACTATTCAAATTGAAGAACTACATAAATTTATATGTTAATTTTTTATTATCGTGTGCATGTGTAATCGAATTCTAACGATACCAAAATAATTTATGCAGATGCGCATGAAAATGCATGACTAAGAATTAAGGTCGCATCGTGGTCTGAATCCATGTGCCCAAAATATGAGGCCTAAGCTCACGGAAGGTTTAAACACTCTTTTAAAACTTAAAACCTTCACTATCAATTAGTATATGTTAAACTATGTGTTGGATGGGAATCTTCACCCATGAGATAGAATTTAAAATAAAAAAAAATTAATTTTTTTTTGTGAGTAAGTAAGTAAATTTATTTGATATTAGTCCATTTATTTGGATGAATTAATTATTTGAAGATTTTAATTAATTCTGAGATTCTGGGTGATGAGATAATTTAATTTTTTACTCAAATTAAGGTATTTTTGTATTCTTTTAATTTTATAATATTCTAAATTTTTAGTTATGAAATTTAGAAGGACTATTTGTACTCACAGTTGATTATAGTGGATTTTCGGAGTTTGGCCCCTTTTTTCCTCTTAGTTTTAGAGGATTTTCTAGGTAAGTTTAGTGTCTTGCTTGCAGATGATTATTTTTGTTATTTTTATTCTCATAATTAATTTTATTGATTTCATATTTAATTGAATAAAAACGAAAAAAATAATTCCGGAGATAAAAATTATTTTAGATTTATTTTTCCCAACACTATGTGCTGACTTAGGCATCAGGGTGCAATTTCGATGTAACATCCCATCAACCCAAATATATATATATATATACACGACGATAATAGCTTGAGAAAATTTGGCATCAACAGTTTTTCAGAAACATATAATTTATTAGTATATAATAAGAAATAAAGTCAAACTTCAAAGAGAAGAAGTAACAATAATCACATTCATTCCCTTAAATCTCTTTATTATTTATTGTCTAGTCAAAGTGAACACATTTTCGTATTGGAAATTGATATTTCCTTATTCTCTGCTTGTAGTGTTTGCTCAATTGATGTCCATGCTTTTTACATATTTTGTATGTACTCAACATACCCTTTTGATAACACGTAAGCTTGTATTGCTTATTCACTACTTATTCGTAGTTTGGAAAGTTTGGTGGTTTTGAAAGTTTTAAATGCACTCATTCGTTTACAAACAGTTTATTTTAAACGTATCTTATTTAATTCACAAATGTTGTGTTTGAATCCAAACGTAACGTTCCAAAAATGGTACGGTGCGTTTAGACCTCCAAACGCTCAAAATATTACCACTGCAAAACGTTTTAAATATCGATAACTGAGCATACTCATAATCGACTTATCAAATAAGTTTTAAATATAATATATTTGAGCGGCACTGTAGTTGATCTCGAGTCAACTCAACGTTTTAAGTTTGGTGCAAAAGTTTTTGTTTATAAATATTTTATCTTTGGTCAATTCTTAGTGACAAATGATACACTGTATCTTTAATAATAAATGTGTACTAAAATTTTGTAAAAAGCCTTAATTTATCACAAAAAAATATTAACCCATTTTTATTTCTCTTCTTCTCTCTAGTAATAAATAAAAGAAAAATCCAAGACATTCCATTTTGTTTCCCTCTCTAGCTTTTTCTCATTTTCAATATTTTATTTCAAAATTCATTTAATTTCAAATAAAAAATCACAAAGATTCCGACAATCTTGCTCCCTTTTGTTGAAAAATAAAAAGCAAGTGCTTCAATTATTCAACTATACTTCACTGTTCTGGAAGTATAGTTCTTGGTAGAAGAATTGAAATCAATTTCAAAGAAACATGAAAGTAGATAAAATAAAAATGAGCATAATGCTTAATTTTCATAGTTTTTTTTTTAATTTTTAATTTTGGACATAAAATTGTCACATCTTTGAAACCAAGTTTTATGCATGTAGGTAGGTATGTAAATTGCTTCAAAGGGTGCCAAAAATAATTGTACCCAGGGACGTAGATTCTACTCAAAGGTCTCTCTTCCAAATACAACAGAGTTGTCTCCTTTCCCAGTTGCACTATATATATATATATATATATATATATATAGAGAGAGAGAGAGAGAGAGAGAGAGAGAGAGAGAGATTGTTTGTCTATCATCTTAAAGATGGCATGCTTTGAAAAGGCATCACCGGCACTGAAGGAGATTCTGCTCAAAATCTACCGGTAAGAAGTTGCCTATTTTATGTTGGGTACAATGTAAAATCTGCATACTTGTATTATATATCATCCTTCTGCTATAACAGACTGTAGAACTTTCAGTAATTAGATTTCAACAAAATGCATGTTTTATTTATTTGTCAATCTCAAGATCGATAACTATAAACAACCTAAATCGCCATACTAATCTTTTGAGGTTAAAAATCTAGTGTAAATAAATAGCAAGGCAGACAACATTATGTGCTAGCCTTATTACTTGAAGAATGGCAGAAGCTACTTGCTTGCTAGTGTCTTGCTGTGTTTGGCAGACAAGGAATGTGTGTTCCACTTGAATTATAATGTCGAGACCAGCAGATAGCGGTGGGCACGTACAATGAAGGTCCTTTTCTAAAATCACTGCAGATCAGGAAGTGGAGCAAGCTGTCTCTTGGCCTTGAAAATCTTTGTAATCTGTTGACAAATCAAAATACACAATTAAAATCTCTTTGGCAGATATAATCCACATCTTTCAACTACCAACCATAGTGAGGCAATCAATTCACAGGAAAACAAAATGAATAATTTTTGTAGTGCTAGACGACTAGATGAGAATCATAGAACACCTAAATTATTATGGAATTCACATCAAAATTATCTCCCAGCTACTCACAATTCTTAAGAACAGAAAGAATTGAAACGCGTAAGAACAAAAGAAGTTGAGGTCATAACATTTGATCTCACAAACTTCAACTACCTAGTTTACTTGTAACAAGTAATCACGTTTAAAATCAATTTTGTAAATGCATATGAAACAATCAATACATCTAAAACTCTCAGAAAAGCAAATTTACTAGATTTACTCTCGTAATATCATTGAAATTACACATCTCGAATTACAAAATAAATTAACAGAATTTTTTACAACCTACTGTTTCCTTCATGGCAGTGCTGAGAAACCCTTGGACATTGATCATTGCCTGCATGAATTTGGATCAGTGGAATACCACATCCAGGTAAAACCTTGTGTAATTTAGATTTATAAGAGAATGATATACATTAGTTAATCTATGGTTTAATGATTGCCTACTTTGTATTTTCATGGAAGAAATTTAACCATGGAGTATTCTATCACTTCAAATCTTAAGTGTGATTCTTTCTGCATCATAGTTGCAGCCAATTAAAGCTGTTAAATTTGATTATAAAGTTATAATGAACAAAGTAGGGAAGCCAATTGACAAGATCTAAGAGAAGAATGAGCAACTTCAAAACTAAAGAGTATAGAAGAGGTTTTCATACTGTTGATGAAAAAGCAACCATATTTGAATTGTTCTAACAAACTTATTACAATGGTAATCAGTTTTCTGCATCAGATCAACAGCATACTTGTCGATATCAACTCCACTTCTATCTCAAGGGATCCTACTTTCATATGGACTTCCACGCGACACTACTGAGATGCTTAAAGGAATTTGTTCTGATGTTGTGGAACTAGTAGAACCTGCAAAAGAAGGATATCAGCTGACTCTAAGACTTAACCTTGCTAGAATTCCCCGCAGGAAAGGTTGGTATCCTTCACATTACATTGTGATCTACCAGAAGCTTTTTGGTCCTCGATAACAAGAGATTTATTGTAATTGATTTTCTGGTTTTCATCTTTGTTTATCAAATACAAAATGAGGCAAGTAAAAATTCGTTTTCATTAATAACAAAATTCTTATCATTAGGTGTGTAATTTTTCAGACTCAGAAAAGATTATCGCAGAAATTTCGTCAGTGCAAGCAGTGTTACTGAGCTCTCAGCTAAAGGAAATATTAAAGAATGTCAACTCTCAGGAGGTATCTCAAGGGCTGTACAAACCAATCAAACTTGTTTATCACCCGAGGGAGCCCTTCTTTGTTGTCAAACAGGTATATTTACGCTTGCTATTGTTTACTGTTTAATCAATACTAAGTACCCCATGTTTCAAGTTCATATAAACTATTTGACATTAATATAGACATACAAGAATTACAAAACAACAACGATAGTCAATATGAGAATACAAGTAAATCCTCTTAAGCTTTTAAATTGCCTGATAAACCTACTCAGTTATCGAGCACAAGTTTCTTGCAACTATGATTTTTATTTTTATTTCACTCTAAGCTATCTTGAAAGCCTCAACAAGATGAAATTGTCGACAAATTATCACCTGTTCATTTGGGCACTCTGTCCAAGAAAGCTTTGCAGAGCTTTCCATATTTTAAAGTGAAATCAAAATTTTTGTTTCCAAGTAGCCTAATAAACATCTTTTTTTGCAACTAGTATGAAATAAGAAAAGCCATACCCATGCATTGGCCCCGATAATGGGAGCGCTAGAAGAGAGCTGGTAAGGACCTAGCCTTGTCATTCATTGAACAAAATGGCACTGCTCACACGACATCCACATTCTCACACTTGATGGCCCAAGCTTTTTTACCACTGCGACAAGGAAGGCCAATGTCTTTTAATCATTACAAAATGATGCACCTAAACCTATATAACATTAGCCAAACATAATTAATTGGATTAGCAACACACGCTCATTTAGCCTACTTATGAGTTGCAACTGGGAAGAAAATATGTTACATTCCTAATGGTTACAGATTACATATGTACTTCTAGTGCAATGTCCGTTGTCTAAATATAAGTGATTACTGATTATATGTGTTCGACATCCAGCAAATATCATCACAATATTTCCAATGCGTTTCAAAGAAGATTCAGATGTGATTATTGTGACAGCTTTTTTTCAGGTGTGTGGTCAACAAGTGCAATAAAAGGAGCATATACCTCATGATATTATAGATTAAACAAAAAATTTCATTCTTTTCCTTGAGATAACTGAATATTTGTTATAGGAACTCATGGATGCTGGAAGTTCAGAAGCGTGTGCTAAAGCACCTCCGTGCCACTGGTCACCTATTCCACCTCCTGAATTAAGAGGAGAGCCTATTGAAGATTTGAGCACCAATGGAGGGTTTGTTTCTTTTGGTACGAATTTATACTCGCAATAACTAAAAAGTATATATGTATACCCTAACTGTGAACAATATTATAGTAATAATTTTTAGGGACAAAATCAAATATTATAAAATGTGTAATTAAAGCATCTTTTTGCCATTTAGTGATAAAGTTTGACTGCTTGAGTAGGCTGTCTATAATAAATTTGGTTTTACATGTTAACAGAAATTTCCTCACGACATGTCGAAGGCAAGAAACTTGACAAGACAGTATGGAGCCTCTTGAACTTTTATGCATTTGTAAAATACCATGTTAAGGTGAAAATTTCTACTTAAATCTTAATAATTTATGGAGCAATGAAGTACTGGAGTCTCACATCTTTTACTCTGCAATTATTGTCAACACAGTGTACAAGAAGTTTTATACAAAGGCGGATGAGAAAGCGCTTGGAAAGCTTGGTTGAGGTAAACAAATCCTTAATCTAAATGGACAATGTTGTAATCAATAACTATACAATAATCTATTGTTTTACCATTCATCTTTGCCATGATTACTACTTTGTAATTTTTGAAAGAGCTAGTCCTAGAAATCTCATGTAACAAATATCCATCTTACGTTGCAAATTACAGGCCCAGCAGAAGGCAAGCATAGAAGAAGATCATATTGAGAAGATCCACGGTAAGCCTTATTTCAAAAGTAATGTCAGCTAAATCACATCACATTTGCAATCTAAGGGAATTAGTGCAATCCCCTACGATTACAAGCAGTACATTTTTATTATCAAACTGTTCAGATAATCTCTTACAAAAATTGTACTCTAGCCATAGTTTTATTACTTTGTTTTTAATTTCTCCTTTCTTCAATCTTCACTAAATAAAGGTATATCTAATGCAGGACATAGGCGCATGAGGAAACTGATTAGTTTATCAAGGTCCAAATTCTTTAGGCGAAGGTGCAGTCTCACAAGTAAGATCAAGCAATTCCGTTCTAGAATCAAAATACATGGATTCACTCCTTTTCGTAGACGATGGTTGACAATCCCTAAATTTTCTTCTGTAACAAGATATACAAAACTAGAATAGATTTTCTTATGATAAAAAAATACAATAAATTCTCGTTTATCAGTTATCAAAAAAGAATCCTTAACTACTGAAACAAAATGGAATCAAGAGGTAGAAACGAGAATTACCTCAATGCTCATTTACTGCCTTTAAGCTCTCCGAAAACGCCTCAATCTGCAAGAAATTGTGGAACTAGTACTTTTTTTCAGATGGAGTTATTTTACTTGTTTTTCAGATGTGAATTGTTCACAGCTTCTAAAAATCTTTCTCCCCTTCTAGACAGGTCAATTTGTCTGTGGTTAGTTGAAAGAAACCTAGCAACTTGCTCGGATATTATTATTGATCCTTTAAACTTGTTACAAGTCTATTCCAACTTCTACTCACTAGTTGTTAAAATAATGCCCGATGTAGTTCTAAGCATATATGTCACGGCGCACTGCAAGGCAAGGCATGTCAGGTAGTGACCGCCAGACGCTTAGGCGATTTACGGGCAATCGCCATATAAGCGTCCGTGATGGTAACAAGTCGTTTATAATGTGCAATTTATATATTATTTTTTTTACTTAAACAATAAAATTCCATATACATTAAAACCCAAAAACATAACCACTTTAAAGATAAACAATACCTACAAGATTCAAAATAATAAAATTGTCACTTAATCTAAAACTTATACTTGAAAAATATAGCATTTTCCTAATAATAAACTAAAACTTAAGTTAACAACTTAAAGAAATAGTTAATGGGCTATTTAAGGGGCTAGGTCCACTCAGGGTTGCTGCGAGTCGCAGTCGCTGCTATGGGACTACGATGGAGTTGCAATGGGATTGCTATGGGGTTGTGATGGGTTTATGATGAGTCGCAAAGTGTTGAAAAGAAGTCAAAAAAAAGTCAAGAAGAAGAGTCGAAGTACTCGCGACGAGAAAAAGAGTTGGAGTACTCAATTTAGGCAGATAAGTCACAATTTTTTGTTTTAGAGTTTTATCATTTGTTTTTAATCGATGGATCTGGTATCGGGTAAAACCATGTTTTAAAGTCTTGGGGCAAAGTTGCCAAGGAGCGCACACCAAACATACGAAATACCTTAAAATCATTTCATTCTTTCCTCTATTCCATTCTTTCAATCCAAATGTCTTAAAATCATTTCATTCTTTCCCCTATTCCATTCTTTCAATCCAAACGCAGCATAAAGGTAAATTCAAATGTGAGTACTAGAGTACAACTTTATGGTATAAGAAGGCCAACATAATAAAATTGTAAGCAGGCAGTGAAACTCTTAGCAAAAGCAGACATAAATTCTCTACTCCAATTAGTCCAGAACACTTTTGGTAATGTATCCATTAAAGTTTAGAAACCATACATACAATAGACAGTAAGAAAGAGTGGTAGCAAATGTATCATTGAAGGGAAATGTCAAAAGACTCAAAACCAAAAATCTGTATTTTCAACAGGTATTTGTGAGGAAACAAAACTACAAAAGGGGTCAATAGTATCTACAGGTAGATACTCAAAATATTATTCAAAACATAAACTCACAATTCAATCAAAACAGATTTCTTTGTAGGTCAATAAGGAAGATAAGAATTACACCAGAAGCTCTCATTCTATCTCAAATTCAGGAAGAGAACGTATCACTGTGCTCTCAGGATCAAGCCCAGCCAGCAATGACCCACTAGCCTCATTAGACCTTCTGTTCTGATGACGACATAATAACCCCGATAACACCAAGCTTGTGATCAATACTGCAATTACATGGCCAACAAACATGAGATTTACCAAAGCCACACCCCTAAATTTATCCTCATCAAGCTCACACTTGATATTAGTCTCCCCCTTAGCAACAGAAAATGGAACTCTCTCACACCCCTTGAATGCAAATGTATCAGTAAACACTGAAAACCCAACTTGCAAAACCCAAGTCCCCTTCAATACAAGCCCGGTAGATAACAAAAACTCGGCGAAAAATGCCGATGGCCTAATTGAAAGAAACAAGCAACAGGCAGCACAAACAATGCTCAATCCACCTAACAATTCATACAAAACCTCTCCAAGACCAATAATCCCTTTCCCATTCATTAAATACTCAATGAGAAATGAAACTCCAGCAAATACGCATAGAAAATTCTCAGGAATTGAAGAAAGGTAAAAAATTTCCCTCAGAAAAATCAAAATGAGGAGTACCCAAAAGAGAAAAACCACTAGGGATTGCTGCAAGAAGGCGAATCTATATGTTGGGTGGCCGGAAAATGCTAAGAAGAACAAAACGAGAGAGAAAGAGCAAATGGGTAGCGCAATAAGGAGGATATAAAAATCGAGATTTTTCCATGTGGGTTCAGAGAAATACCAGGTTTTGGATCGGTATTGAGATGGGTTTTTGATGTAGAGAGAGAAAGAGGAGAGAAGGCGTCTAATACCAATCGGGAAGAAGAAGAGGAATGAAGCGAAACGGGTTGCTAATGATGCCATTTTTGGGTTAATTTTTGTGAGTTGAAATTCATCAAAAGAATAAAAATAAAGAATAATTTTGCAAATAGCAACTAAGAATTTAGAAGATAATCAAAGACAGAAATGGAAAAATTAGTCACTCAAAAAATCTTGCAGGATTTTATTTTTCAGTGGACTTTTTGCAGAACCTTTGCGAACTAGTTCTCTCATTTTTAATTTTGTTTTTCCTTTTGTGTTTTCTATATTGTTCAATTTCCCTATAGTTCTTTTTCTTCTTTTTTATAGCACATATTTTTCCTATATTTCTTTATGTTCTTCAGTATTATCAACATTAATTGAGGAGCACATATTGACTTTGGAATTAGTGGATTAATTTCCTTTATTATCTAAATTTTATGCACTAGGATTATCTAAATTTGTTAATCACATCATTTATATTTATATTTATACAATTATTAATTCTTTTTCTTTGACCATTTTCCTTTTACATGCGTTTTCTATGTTCCAAACAGAAGTAATTGATAGAATTTTAGTTATTGTGGGAAATTATTACCAAGTTGGCAAGTTACATGATTCTTTAAATAAATAATAAAACTTTTGAAAATAGAAAAGGAAAATAGGTGAGAATTTCAAATGAATTACTCCAGAAGCTTTTTCAACTAGGTAAAATATATTCCTCAACTTGATGTGACCAACTTCATTTTGAGTTGTATACAGGAGAATCATAAAATGACCGTCTACATTTATATTCATGTGTAAATCCCAATTCAATTCAATCGGACCGAGAATTTTATTGATTCAAGGCATCAAATACGAGTGGCATAATACTAAAATTGAATTAACAACAAAATGGTGTAATCTGTTGCCATTCATTCTAAACAAATGTAAATTGTTTCATTAAAATTGAACTTGGGAAATTTGGACTACACAAACCATGGGGTTTGGTTGGGAATTGCTGTTACCTTTCAATATTCTTATTTACACCCAACATCATTATAGATGAAAACATGAATGCTATGCTACAATACAACATGCTATGCTAGTGGGTTGAGCCGTAAACCCGAACATTGACTCCCACTTGTAACAATTGTCAAGACAGAAATGCTCATGGGTCACGGACCGTCAACGTAACTTGGTTCAAAGAAAAAGCTGATCCAGACTGAGGGATTAGTCCGACTGTGATTGGAAAACTCACATTATCAGAAAAATAAAAATAAAAATACTAGTGACAATCAACACATGCCAGCAGTGTACATTCCCAGAACCTTCTCTAACATTTTGTTTTAAAAATTCATAGCCTACTAACGTGCATGTGACCAACTAAGTAGTTGTATGATTGTATCCCTCCAATCTATCTGTCTGCAACACAAGGTTCACATTTCGTTGGAAAGGTAGGTTTACGGTCAAAACACTCGGCCGTGTTTTATACATCAATCAATCTTCACATACATTATACCTATCCAACGGTCATTATTATGGGTCAAATGAGCGAGGGACCCATGTCATTCAGAGAGCCACTAAAAGAGCTGTAACAGATCTTCCTCCAAACAACAAGGGCCAGGCCAAGGGTAAGAGAAGACACTGTTCAAATAAAATACGTGTACAGGAAAAATCAAACTTAATTTTCAACCCATCAGTATGTGTGGCTCTTAAGGCCTCACTGAAGTTTCCCTCACAATACCATCCAATGAAAACATAAGGTTCTTATATCTACACCAAAACATCATCACTTCACAAACAAGAACTTGAAGTCCCCAGAGCTACCAACAGAGAAAAGAAACTACTCACCTTTTGTACGTCTCTTCTTTCTAATGGCAACATCAGTTTCAGCTACCGGATTTAAAGCAGGAGGATTATGTTCTTCTTTTAATGGAACTTGGGGAACATCCATAGCTGGTGAAGATTACGCCATGCTGGTTAAGTCAGTGCCAACGCAGGTCCGGGTCGGAAAGCCTATCCGATCGCAGCCAATGATGAAGAATGTCAATGAAGGAAAAGGACTTTTCGCTCCAGCCGTCATCGTTGTGCGTAACATAGTTGGCAAGAAGCGGTTCAACCAGCTTAGAGGAAAGGCCATTGCTTTACATTCTCAGGTAGTTCAACCTCTGCCTTTCTCTTTTCCTAAGACTACAATAAATAAGCAATATAATATGTATTTTTTTGTTTATTATTAAAAACTGTTTCTTTACCTTGCTTAGTTGAAGATTTTAGGATTTGATATAGTTCCTGCAGATGAAGTTCAGTAAAATACAACATTTTCGGCTAATTTTCATATCTTTTCAGGTAATAAACGAATTCTGCAAGTCGATAGGGGCAGATTCAAAACAACGACAAGGGCTAATTCGATTGGCAAAGAAGAATGGAGAGAGACTCGGATTCCTAGCGTGATTTAAGGTTCATTCCCTTGTGTCTTCAGCTGAGGAAATATTAAGATTGAAAGTTTGTACTAGTATTGAGGACTTCCAGATGTAAATACACTCTCTTCTTCATCTGGGTTTCAGTGACAGACACAACGTTAAACTAATCTCATCATATTCACTTTATATCCTTGTAATATTCTGTTACACCAATTTTATCATAGTATTGAATTAATAATTAAAGACCGACCTGTTTAAACATACAAAAAGAAATCTTCAAGGGTTCACTATAGTAGGAATTTTCACATAATAGTACATCCATCTACTAATTGTTTTTACTGGGGCAATACAATAATATCTCTAGTGCAAGGCCTCTTGTACATGTGGTCTCGATTCATAAGAGTTTTGCCTCTTTTGCAATAAAAAGGGAAAAAAAAGGATTCCAGTAAATCTTGCTAGTCGAGTAAAAACTGGTCGCAACTACAAACAATATTATATTTCTCAATGTCAAAATATAAGAATTATCATATTACATCCAAAGATACATCTCACGGGCAAATTACTTCTATATAATAAGTGCTACATGCAGATTTCTATTTTAAATTTATGATCCATTTAGTTTTCATTACAATCTGGGGATTGTAAATTAAAAACTCACGACAATATGATGAAAGGGAAGCTACTGAGTTAAACAATATATATATATCGACTTTTTGCAGATCTCTCCCTTTTAGAGTCATCCTGCAACTATCACAGTCATAATTGATAAGTCGGTATTACTAAGCTAGCTAAGTTAACGACCTTCCAATAAACATATAAAAAAGCAGCTTAGAAATCTTACATGAAAGCTGTATGAGATCCTATCAGTGACATCAAGAACCTCCTTCCACTTCCTTCCAATGCTCATCTACACATCATAATAGTCAAATTTAATTATATCATTAGATTTCATTCTACACAGCAAATATTGCACTGCTTTTGGGAGGGCAAAAACTTTAGCTTGCGAGTGCAAACATAGTATGGCTAAAAGAATTCAACGATATAGTTAAAGGTATTTAATTGTAGGCAAAACATGTTGGAAAGAGTTATAACAAAATATTAACAACTAAGAGAAAATTAGAGACGTGATGTATACAATCTTGCTTGTTGCTTGTCCCTGTTGTTGACCGACATAACGTAGCGGTTTCGGCAACTCGACATAATGTAGCAGTTTCGGAACAAATAAATGAGAAGTCATGGCGTAAAGGGGAGAAACGCCACAAAAAAAAATCAAATATAATTAATTAAGAAATACTTCCAAACCGATAAGAGAGCAGTACACAACTGAGAGTGAATAATCAACACAGCTTATTATATAGCAAAGCAGATGTACAGCCTAGTGCTTCTATCATATATTCGTATCTAAACTTCAGTGAAACAAATTGTGTATCTACTAAACCAGTAAATAAACGCCGAAGTAACAAACAAAATGTGCCAGTTAAAGGAAACAAAAAAAGAACACTGTGTATTAAAGTTTAAAGATAAAACCTGAACAGCTTCGTTAGCTGCATTCTTAGTCCACACTTCAATTTTATTCTCCGACCAAACCCATTAGTTACCCATCAAAAGAACATCATTTAGTGAAGAATTCAACAAAAGCAGATGCTACAAGACCACAAAATCTCACATATCACAAATTCACAACCATTGATGACAACAATTACAACCAAGAAAGATGAAGGTAGTTACAGTTTCTAGCCACATAGTGTCAAGGGCGGCCTTTTTGCTACTTATAGCAGTCCCGCTTCCCTCCATTCGCACACTCAGCATCTTCCCCATTTGGGCTCAACCCCAGCTTTAAACAAATGAAAATCAGCATTGACAGGCAACTTGCTAGGCCTAGTTACCTCATCATATATACAAGCTGCAAGAATATTCACAACTTCAATTCAAACTCTTCAAATCCAGCTCAACTTTTAAAACTACTATAATTCCAATATCACAAGGGAACATAAAGCAATCTTGCATTATAATTTTTTAGCTAAACAATATCAAATTTTACACACGTTACATATCACAGAATTTCATCTAAATATCCAAAATTAAGCTAATATATATCCGAAAACAAGTAGTAATTAGCATAAATGTATACCGCATAATCTTTTAACATAATGGTGATAATAATGAAACTATAGAATGAGATAGAAGAATAGGTAAAAGGAATAAATCCAACAGTTAAATCTAGATTAGAAGCAGATCAAATACATATATAGAGAGAGAGCAGAGGGAAGAGGTACATACCAATTGTTTCGAAAGTGAAGGCCTTGCGAAGGGAAGAGTCCCAAGCGGCGCCGTTTTTGGGCTTGGACTGGTTGTCGAACCAAAAGGTCCGCTTGCTCTCCAACCTGTGTTGTTGCTTTTCAAATTCCACCACCGTCGTCTCCGGTCACTTCCACCATTGTTGCTCCCCTTTCTCTCTCTTTATATACTGTGGTTGTAAGTTTCTGCTGGAAAGACATTGTTACGGGGGCAGAGCTTGATATTTTTTTATTATTTTTCTCTGCAACGACGAGCCAAGATATTAAATGGTTAATTTGCTTTGCCTCTATTGTCGTGGTTAGCAATCAAGTTAACTTTGGTATACTCAGCGGTGAACCTGGAGGTTAATTTCAACAACATAGAATTACTATATTCTACAATCGAGCTAAAATCTTTTTGGTGTTTAAACTCAAATCTTTCCTTTAACATGGAGCATAAGGTTAACGGAAGTACTCGACTTTTAAACATTCACATGGTCTTAGCTTTTATTTTTTTTCATAGAAGCTTTGTTTCTTGTTTCAATTGTTTTTCTTAAGCCATTAACATTAAGATACAACTCACGCGTCAAAGCCACATGACCACCGCTTCAGCATAGCGGAGGACTCGAACCCATATTTTTATTTGGCTTTCAACGACTAAACCACCACTATAAGTGGTAATAAAATACCGCAATGTAAATATACAAGCGTTTACATTAATAATTGAGTAGTTTAGTTAAAATATAAGTAATAGTTAACGAATATAAAAATATTAACATCCATATAATTGTAAATGAATTGTTAGCAGGCATGCGATAGTTCTCGTAGACAAATTATATTTAAAAAATATAATAATTTTAATTTTCTCAATTAAATTTTAACAACATATGACTCGTATCTTCTCAATATATATCTCTCTATAATATTTTAAACTAAATAATAAACTAATTTATATTATTTTTAAAAATAAATAATGAATTATTTTACTTATGAACAGTTGTGATTAAAAAAAGTCTATTGTGATTCAATATAGTGTATATATATATCATATATCGTTGAGTCATGATATTTCACTTATTGGGCGAATGGTTTGGGCCTATTTATTTGGTTAGCTCACCAAGTCATCGTTAATGGACCTTAAAGTTATTGGGCCTAGTCTTTCCACAATCCTTGTTAAGTCCTTAATCAGGCCGGATCAGTGAGACGACCCATCATATATTTAAATATCTATTACTTTGACCTGCAATGATGAGAGGGGGAGGGTTGTTGACCAAAGGTCTGCAGATCATTAATGTGGATGGGATTATAGTCGGTACTGGTAAAAAACAAGATGAAAAAGGTGATGATGCGTGCGCACGCAATGGCAGCGATCACCGAGAGGTGGGGTGTGTCCGACGGTAGTAGGTGGCACGATGGCAACCGTCCGAGAGTATAACATATAGCAGAAAGTCTTCAAGCAAAAGGTACACACATAATCGATAATTTTATCTCTCTCAATACACTAGATATTTTATCCTCCATTGTTAACCTTGTGATCGCTTTGTCTCGACTCTCGCCACGGATTATCCCCTCTCTGGTCGGCCGTCGAGCTTTTGGTGTTTTCGTGTTTATCGCGCAGGATATAGACGCGCGTGTTATGTGATTGAGGCGCGTGAAAAGATCTTGGCGTTAACATTGGCGCTAGAAGGAGGGCTGTGTTCTAGTGTCTTGTAGTTTTCAATCACAAAACTTTATTTGTTCTACGCCGGAAAAGATGGTGAGGAGTAGAAGCGAGATATCTTTAAGGACGGTACCAAGGTCGTGAGCTCATCTGCCCAACACATTTCAGTTAAGGATCGTCTGGGTCCTTCGAAGAGTGCTCATGAGAGTGAGAACACTGCTTCCAAACATGTTTCCAAGGGTTCTCGTTCGAGAGTTCATGGTAGAGCCAGACGGAGGTTGATGTTTGCTGATGATAAAGGCCGTGACCAAGATCGGAGGCAGGTGGAGGGTTCTCCGCCTAGAACCCATCACCGAAGTGGTCGGGATGACAAAACTGCCAAGTCGACGAAGATGGCAGAAGAGGCAGATAAAGCTTTAGAGGTTCTTCTGAAGCAGAGGGAAGATATAGCTGTGCAGATGCTTCGGATGGACGATTTGAAAGACGAGACGTCCACTTATGTTCAGTCCAGAAGGCGTAGTAGGCATAAAGATGTACAACATCGGGATGGGAAGGAACCGGAGCATTCCGTGCATGTGTCTCGGGGTCAACCTCAGGAGAGAAGGAGATCAAGAAGCAGAACTCCTGAGGTATCAAAGAAAGCGCTTCTCAAGGTCGAGATGGTGGCAGACAGAGGAGCCGGTCGAGAGAGCATGTACTTGAGAATAGAAGGAGAGAGCACCAACGTGAATATTCTCGTCATGATAACATGGCCACACGCCGAAGTAGATCCAGAAGTCCATCAAGGGTCGTGGATTCTGGTGGAATGGGTCGATCTGCCCAGAAGCAGAAGGTTATTCCTGAAAAAGAGATCTCCTCGCAGCCAGAAGATGTGGATTTCTTGGTGAAGGAGTTGAAGGAGCTCCGGAAGCAGTTGGCTGAGGTTCAACAGGTGAAAGATACTCTGGGAAAGAAGGCATCCCCTTTTTCCTCGGACATTCTTAAGGAGAAGGCAGATACCACCAAGAAATTGCCTCATATGAAAAGTTATGATGGGTCTGAAGACCCTTATGACTATAGCCAGGCGTTCGACCAACTGATGGATTATTATGATTTCACCGATGCTGCGAGGTGCCATACGTTTGTTACAACGTTAAGGAAGGATGGAAGGTAGTGGATGGGGACTCTACCTACACTACTAGAAAATTGAGCTATAGCGACGATCGCCGACCGTCGCTATAAATAAAAAGACCGTCGCTATAGGCTATAGCGACGGTCGCCGACCGTTGCTATAGAAGCCGTCGCTGAAACCTATAGCGACGGTCTTTTTATCTATAGCGACGGCCAGACCGTCGCCAGAAAACTCCACAAAAACGCGCTTAAAGTTTTTAACCGACGGTCAGATAATCGCTATATGGCCATTCGTGGCCGCTCATTAAAGAAGAATTGGCGCAAAAATTGTCGAGATTATTGCGACGATCGCCACGACCGTCGCTATAAATAAATCTCTCATGACGACGGGTGGCGACCGTCGGTATAGGTGTTGTTTGGCGCGAATGTTAGGTGTATTGCGACGGTCGTGGCCGTCGCTATAGGTGAAATTTGGCGCGAATGTGAGGTGTATTGCAACGGTCGTGGCGTCGCTCATATAGTGTTTAGCGCCAAATAATTAACTTTTAGAAACTATTCCTCACGTCGTCATTTTTTAAAGTATCTTTTCCAAATTTATTTTACCTGTTAAGAAGCATAACTACATTCAACCATCCAATCTGAATATAACATTTACAACTAAAAGAACAAAACAAATAAAGTCTATTAACATATTGTTACAGAACCATCCAAAAATACTGTTACTATGTATATACATAACCATCCAAAATACTGTTACTATGTATCAAAACAATACATAACCAGTAGCACATTTAACATATTTTTAGTATCACATCTAACAAATTTTCATCCAAAATAGTGTTATATCTAACAAATTTCCAACTGCACATGTAACATCTCTCTAGCAGCACGAGACATGTCACAAGTCCTCTATAGGATTATTTGATCCACTAATATCACCATTATCTCCTTCTGTGGATCGATCCTACAAATTAATTATCAAGTAAACTTGTTAATCCATACAAACAGAGTGATAGAGCAAAAATTTTAAGTATAAGTAGAGAGAGAGAGCAACACCTGATTGTTGGAATGAGCATTTGGAACTGATGACTTCTTCATAAATTCTGTCATCATTGATAATAGTTCATCCACTTTCCTTGCAGTATCGTCTCCTTTTTCCCGCACCTTTTTCAACTCAGCTTTCAATTCTTGATTCTCACGTAGTACCTCATTATTTGTGTCACGAGGCCCCCAAGTGTTTGTAGCTGTGGCACCAACTCCACCTTGTCGAAGTCTACCATGTCGCTCTGGTCCAAGAACTTGTGCAAGTATATCATTCCGTCCTGTACTACTGCTTTCACCAGTCGATTCTTGAGTTTTCTTTAACTCAATAATTTTTTCCTGTGAAAATATACAATGCAAAATATACATAACTTAAATATACAAGGCAGTTCAACATAACTTAAAGAAGAGTAGCAAATAATTTCTTTCCAAGCTTCCAAGTTTGTTTGCTTAGTCTTTATCGAGATTCAGATCACATACTAAGTTTTTTTTGCATTAGCTTTTTGGCTAGAATAGAAAAACCATATGAAGAAGGTGACTTCCAATAAAATGAGAAGGCATCAACTAATAGTAGTAACTTTCTTTTTTAACTAATAGTAGTAATTCAAGTAATAAATTATTGATTTGAAGCAAACCAAACACTACTTAATTCAAGTCTATTAAACAAAGTCAAAGAATACCGCTTATAGTAAAACTAAATTCTCCCCTAAAAAATGTAAAAAACATGGACTCTATGAACTCCAAAAATGAACTCTATGAACTCCAAAAATGAGAACCGAGTTGGACTCTAAAAAATGTAAAAAACATGGACTCTATGGACTCTAAATTCTTCTTATATATAAGAACCGAGTTGGTTTTTGATTTGATTCATCACAATGAACTCCAAAATGGCAACTAACATTTTAGAGATGTAATTAGGACAACAAAACTTCAAAGAACAAAAGATCTGCGATGAAGTTCTTAGGAACAAAGTCTGCATGAGAAAGTTCTTATAGTATAGATGTTGATCATGATGAAATGGCGGTTTGTTGCCAAAATAATGAAGAGTCTGAAATTTAGGAAAATACTAGAACACATCCTTGAAAAATATACTGCTGCCTCTTTCAATTTAGTACTAATTTATAGTCAACTGATCAAACAAAAAACAAAAAATAGAGACCGAGACATATAAACATTAAACATGGTACACACACACACACAAAAGAACTGATAAAGATATCACGCTTTTTTCATATCATCACGCTTCTTTTCATATCGATAAAGATAATGTACACACACACATCCTTGAAAATATATCATGCCTCTTTCAATTTAGTACTAATTTATAGTCAACTGATCAAACAAAAAACAGAGACCGAGACATATAAACATTAAACATGGTACACACACAAACTGGCCAAAATAACTGATAATTAAAAATACAGAAGATTTTTTTTTGGAAAGGCAAAAACATAAAGTCACAATTATAAAGATAAACTAATCAGGAAGAGAATAATTGCTATTTTTTTGTCAATGCTAAGTTGCTAACTTTCTCCTAATTCTTTCTATATTGTTTTTTAAATGCATGTTTCAAGCTATATTCAATACTACAAAATGAAAACTTAACTTTTCTTCAACATTTTGTATACTCGCACCATCTCTCATGAAAATCCTTGTGCTAAATTCACCCATAGCGATCAATTATACAAACATTTGATTAACTTTTACTAATCATATAATAATCGATATATAATCATACACCCTCGGTAAAGAGCTTAAAGACAATATAGAATAAAGAGTTAAAAGACCCCATTGTTTGAGAATTGATAAATACGTACCACATTCAAGGAAGCTCCCGATAAAATTGAGTTATCACTTCGAGTGTGGGACTGTATATACATATCCGCTCGATCAATCTCTTTTTTATTTATTTGGTACTACAAATAAAACAAAAAATAGTACATGAAACAAGAAATACTCTATTCTATAAGTGATTAACTAATAAATATTGAAATAACATCAAATATTACCAATTCATGCTTCTTTTTTGGAATTGATTTAGTGCCCAACGTATGACCTACCAACAATTTTTTTCGATCTTCACAATTTTTTGTAGCTATATCCTGCATTGCATGTATTTATAAATTAATAATAATATATAACAATAAGTAAGAATTGATAATACCTAAATTAGAATAAAAACAACTTGTGCATCAGCAGTTAACCAATAATCAACCAACGCAGCCCATTGATTAGGATTTACTCGATCATTGTTGATAGTATTCACTATCGATTTGGCACGGTCACCATACACAAAATTATTACTCTTTAAGTTAGACTTCCAATCTCTCCACCTATTGTTCATGATAGCCATCGCATCGGGCTTTTTTTAGCATTGGGGTGATCTGTGGTAAATCGTTTCTACAACAAACAAATTTACACATATATTTGAATTACCTTCAAAGTTTTTAATGTCAAATTCTATAAAATGCTATTGATTAATAACCTGAATTTCATCCCAAGCCCTTGTCATGTTAGCCTTTGTCATATTGGACCATGTTGGAGTACTTATTGGAAAAAATTCTCCATTCATGAAGCAAGACACCCGAGAAATGTTGTTAACTTATTGGCGCCTCTCCCCAACAGTTGACCATTTGCATCATAAATTACTTTTTTGGGTGCATCGATATTTGACCATAACTTTGCTCCCATAGTTGGTCCACGCCTTCTCTTTAGTAGAGAACCTAAAAAAGAGAAAGAATCAAGATATATGAACTAAACAAAACTGAAATATAACATGATTTATATATGTAAAAGAGTTTGTAAATAACACAAAGTTGCATCTCAAACGACCATAGTAGTCCACATCTTCAGCCCATAAATTTACAAACAGTTTAGGCACAGTTTTAGCACAGTTTTAGACCATAACATGATTTAGGCACAGTTTTAGCTATAAATTTACAAACAGTCCATAATAGAACTCAAAAGAAACCTTTAGCAGTCCATAATTCATATAGCAGTCCCAAGCATCTATGTTATATGCATTATCACATCATGTAGCTGTTATATATTGTCTATATTCATGCTTTAGAACACACAAATGTAATGTCTTATGCTTTTGACAAAAAATAGTCCATTTCTAGGCTTTTTAGGTATGGTTTAGTGCTAATATCCACGTAACAAACTTCACAACTAAGTTTCAGCCAGTGTTTGGTGATCCACAATACAATTATCAATTCAATTGTATTAGTACTGGAATTAATAAGAGCCCTAATTCCAACTAACAAGGTCTTGATCAAGAACAACTAACAAGCAGCAAAAATATTTCCCATAAACACTAACAGTGTTCCTTCCTTCGTTCAAAAGTCGCACCAAAATATTTCCAAGTAATCAGGTGCTTTCCTAAGTAAGAAGTATAAGTGTAGATATATATACACTTTAGGTGCTTTAATTAAACCTCAATTCTTGTTTACCAAAATACAGTCCATTTCATCACGCTGCTTTTTTTTGCAAGTAAGTAGTAGTGTAGATATATATACACATGGTACCTTCATGAAAATGCAAGTATAAGTGTAGATATATGCATGGTACCTTCAAAGATTCTCATAAATGATTTCCTCCTCTCGCATGTGGTTCATCTACATGGATCTCATTATCATTAATTTCGCCATCTTCCTCATTAGCACGAGATCTAGACGCTCTATTAGAAGCCATTAAAGCAACTCGATAAAAAAAATATGAATTCGTAAGAGTAAATAATGTCAATTCATAATTGATAGACAACCCACATTTATGTCTAATGTAGAGAAGAAACCCTTTCTCATAATCAAAAATTTTTATTACCTAATTCTAGGCTAATTAATCAAGGTATCAAATTTTTCGTCAGAGATGCAAAAAATAGAAAATAGAACCTATACCCCATCTAATTAGATGTTGTATAAATAAGTAAATAAAAAAGGAAATGGCCAAAGAATAGCTCGATAGATCATATATATCCGAGATATGTCCATGTGAGAATAATTGAAGGAAATCTCCATTTTATACAGAGAATATATTATTATATTAAACGTGGTCTCCAAAGTAGTAATATATTTACTAATAAAGACAAGGAACATCAAGATATAATATCGTAAATGATTATACTATCAAAGTGTAGTCTAGATTTATTATTAATAAATAAGATAGTCTAGATATTTGCTAATGGACAACGAGCACCAACAAGACATATCTATCAATCAAAGTGTACGCTTATCCTCTTTATTTTCATCACTATCACTCTCTATCCTTTCATCTTCTATCACCTCTCTTCTTCTTCTTCTTCTTCTCTTCTTCTCCTTCTCATCTTCCTCATCTTCTCCATCTTCATCTTCATCTTCATCTTCATCAACAATATGTTCAATCAATCGCCTTTTGAAACGAGATGTATCAATTTGAGATCCTGCTTTTCGCTTACTTTTAAGTCTTTTTTCATTCATTTTCAACTAATTCAAAGATCAACGCTATTCCTAACCCAATTTATGTTTTCAATATCAACTTCTTCAACTCGGAGTGATGAATTCTTCATTGGTATTGGGTAACTCGTCACTATCGTAATCTACTTCAATCTTCACATAAATCTCTCACTTTTGTTCATAACCACACGCCAATTGTTATCCTTTTGATCATCAACATAAAATATTTGTTGAACTCGAGAAGGCATTACAAAGGGCTCATCGGTTGAACCAAACTTTTGATAATTTACAAGCGTGAAGCCATAGTCATCGGGCCAATTGACCCCTCTATCACGTGTTAAACTTTCATACCACTTACATTTGAATAGAACAACTTTGCGGATCCATAATAATCTAATTCAACAACATCTTCCAAAATACCAAAGTATTCAACTACATCTTCCTTAGGATTTCTTGTCTCTAGCAGAGGAATATCCACGAGTAGTTGCTACCACATATACCCCACTATTCTCGTTGCTCTCTCTTACTCTCACAACTTGTAGAATGGAATCGATACCCATTTACCAAATAACCATCTCCTCTCCTGCCTATCAAATTTGGGCCAAATGCAAGAGCTTGAACTTCCTTTGAAGCATCATTATTCATTGTTGCCATCTACAAAATGGTAGCGATATAAGCAAATTCCATCCATTTATTATTAATAACCATTACAAAATTTTGCATAAAATTATGTTCACATAATGTAGTACTTACATAACTCTTAAACCATTCAGGAAATTCCTTTTTCTTAGCATTGTCAATTTCCCTTGGCGTTGGTTTTTGCTTACGCTTTCCAAGTCGTAACATATATGAATCTTGCCAAATACTACAAACAAATAAACAAACAATTTTTTTTGTCATAGCTAGCATGCTTTATGGATAGTTATTAATATTTCGAACCATAAATGTCATTCTTTATTTACTCACCTTAGATATAACTCAACCTCTCATACAATTGAATAAAGACATACAAAAAACACTCTTGACATCATCGCCACATAGAGTACAAACTTTTGGGACATTAAGAAATCGACCTATATTTTTGAATACAGATAAACTTGATTCACCTTGATCGTATCCATCTTCATTTCTTCTAACTCGTTTCCATGTAGCATTGTGTTGACTCAAATATCTTGAGCAAAATGTAACACATTCTTCAGCGATATACCCTTCTACAATTGACCCTTCTGGATGACTTCTGTTGCGAATATACCCTTTTAACTTGCCCATTTATCTTTCAAAAGCCCACATTTGTCGATATTTCACATTTTCGGCTATCTTTGCCTCTTCAGCAAGGTGGACACACAAATGTACCATTATATCAAAGAAAGCAGGAGGAAACACCATCTCAAGCTTGCAAAGTATTAATGGAATTTTCTTGTTCAACCATTCATAATCTTCCGATGTGTTATAGTTGGAACATAATTCTCTAAAGTAGTTACAAAGTTCAATTATTGTTGAGCAGACATGTCTAGGCAAGTTGGTACATCGTATTGCTATTGGAAGTAATTGTTGCATTAAAATATGGCAGTCGTGACTTTTAAGACCTGAGATCTTGCCCCCTTCAAATTGATGCAACGTGAAATATTTGAAGCATATCCATCAGGTACCTTAACATTTTTCAACACTTGCAAGAAATCATGTCTTTTTTTCTTAGACATTGAGTAACTTGCAGCCGGTAAAAGGTACTTTGAATTACTTGCTTGCACGGGTATTGGATGGAGCTCTCTTCTTATACCCATTTTCATCAAGTCCAATCGTGCTTTTAAATTATCTTTTAACTTTCCTTGCACACTCAACAATGTCCCAATCAGGCTATCACAAATGTTTTTGGCAATGTGCATTCCATCTAGATTGTGGCGCAACAAAAGTATCCGCCAATATGGCAATTCAAGGAAAATAGATTTCTTCCTCCAATTATGTTTTGAGTCATGGGGAATGGTCTTCGTGCTAGTGTGTGTCTTTCCAAAAGTGACATTAATGGCATTAACTTGTTCGAGAATATCAAATCCTGATGGCACCACTGGAGCTTCACTATGGTCACATTGTCCGTTAAATCTTCGTGTATCAAACCTATAACTATGACCCGACTCCAAAAAATAACGATGCCCGATATAACATTCCTTACTTTGCAATCTACAAGAACGGGTGTTCATTTGACATGATGGACAAGCCAACTTACCTTTAGTGCTCAAACTGCATAAACATAGCAAGAGTTTGGAAAATCACTAATTGTCCACAACAAAGGCAAAGACGCATTTGGAACTTTATACCCCAGAGATGCATCATATGTTTCAACCCCATTACTCCATAGTATCTTCAACTCTTCAATTAAAGGTTTCATATACATCGTCAATATCATTACATGGAGAGTTTGGACCGTGTATTAACAATGGCATGATAAAATACTCCTGCTTCATACACATCCATGGTGGTAAGTTATAAACAACAACCATCATCGCCATATACTATACTGGTGACCCATGGGTAAAGGGACTCATGCCATCGAGAGATAAATTCCGAGTCTTACATTTCGATATTCTTGAGAGAATGTAGGGTACATTGTATCCAAATGCTTCCAAGCCGCAGAGTCACCGGATGACGATTCACTCCATCTTTCCGTCGCTTTTTTACATGATGCCACGTCATGTATTTTGCGCTTCTGCGCATATAAATAGCCTCTGCAATCTCGGAATTAACGGTAAATAATGTAATTTCTTCACAGCTACTTTGCTCCTCTTAACATTTGTATCTACTTGTGCATTCTCTGGTACAACCATCCCAGTCTGCTTCCATCTCAATGATTTGCAAACTGTACAAGACTCTAATTTTTCATTCTCCCTCCAAAAGAGCATACAATCATTCTCGCATGCATCAATCTTCTCATAACCAAACCCTAAATTTCCAACCATTTTCTTCATTTCATAAAATTATCGTGCAAGTTTGCAAATGATGGAAATGATGACTTCAACTTACTTGAGCAAACCATCAAAGGACACGCCACCCATTTCTTAACATTTTTTGATTGAAAAGCCATACAATGAATGAAAGGACAGTCTCAATTTCACATCCAGGATATAATGGTTGATTGGCCTCTAACATGTACTTTTGGTATTGTATAACTTCAGCCGATGATTCCACACCGTGGTCCCTAAATATATCATTTACCATCTCAGGCATACGATGATCATCTTTGGATTGTGATGGTTCGTCGTGAACATCATCATTACTCACATCCCTAACAATCACATCTTCCCCTTGATGCACCCAATTCGTGTAGCCAAACATAAATCCATCACAAATCAAATGTTCACGAATAGTAGCTCGAATCTGTATCGACCATTTACACAATTCTTACATGGACAAGGAATTCTTCCCGATTACCATGCCCACTTTTTCAAACCAAAGTCCGTAAATCTCTATGCCTCGCAAGATATTCTCTAGAATATCTTGGTAATTCCATCCACATCTTATCCATAATATTATGTCCCTAAATCAAATTGAACAACCATCGAACGATATTGCGTATAGAAATCTATGATAATTAATTATCATAATTAATTACCTTGAACGCCAACCAAAGTCCTAGTTCACTCAAACAAAACAAAAAAGGTGTATGTAAGATTTATGCCAAGTCCCTTCCCACCACCCAAAGTTGATTAAAGATAATAGAGAGAATGTACTAAAACAAGTACTAAATCACTAAAGAAGCTATAGATTTCAAACTAACATTTGGTGTTAGATTTACTTTTATGTAGACCCCATAAAATAGTACCACCACGATCAGAGACACCTGTTCTCTTCAAAACTTAGGACTTATTAAGATTTAGGGCTTCTTAAAATATCGAGGTTTTTTAGGGCAATCATGCATGCAACTAAAACAAATACAAGATTTTGTTACTCGACCCTTTTCACCCACTTTCATATATCGTATATAGAATCAGAATTTATAGGGTGAACTACAAAATTATTTCTTTTGGAAGTTTGCTTTAGATGATAAACCTGGAGTGCGGTGGTATTTACTTTATTTATTTACACCTGAAGAAGCTGGATCTAAAATTACATGTATATGGAGGATGAGAGATTGAGATGTTATGTAATACGTCCAAAAACGAGTCGCACCATTTACACAACAAACATATAATAAGCTCCCTGCTTGTATTTTTTACATTACAACACACCTATCCTTTGATAGTTTTGAATCTGGCTTGGAAGACAACGAGGGCAAGTTCCTCCTTGATACTTGCACAGTGCCATTAATTTCTGAATATTAATATGATTCTGAATATCAACTCAAGTTACAGGAAGTATCAAAGTTAATCTTGTATTCCAATATCAAACCATCCCCTCTATTAGAAAAATTCATGGCTTGCATTTGCACAGGTCTAACACCATGTTAAAATGAACAAAATGAATAGAAAGTTGAAAACCTACCTGGGGGCCTGTCACCAGTCTTGAACCACATCCAACAGTTGGTTGCTGTGAATTACGTTGCTGTTGTTGCTCAAATTCATGTTGTTGAAGTGCTACTTGCCAATTGCAGATCGTAATCACACAACATATCCCACTCAAGAAGACCAAGAAAGGTAGAGTTTCCCCAACAAATATATTCACCGCACTAAGACTACCACAAGATAATATAAATAATTATTAGAAAGTCCAGTAGCAACCAATTTGACCCACAAACAACAATATGGAACCCGAACAAAACGGATTAAAAAGGCATGCGCCATAGATGCAAGGGAAAGGTAGGATAATTACTTGAAACAGAATGTTCTGTCTTTGGATTGTCAATCTTGGCAAGATAATCTCTGAAAATATTAGTTGGAATAAGTCTTTTTGCACAAAAGCCATTACTGAAAAATGAAAAACAAAGTTAAAACAGAGGGAAGAGGAACGTACCGCAGTAGTAAGCTCCCTGCAGAATCGACTGATTCAGATGTTGATTTGGGGGGAAAGAACAGAATCGACGATTGAGATGTTAATTTGGGGGAAAGAACAGGAGAGATTTGTGATTGATAAAACGACCGCCCTTGAAAATCGACTGATTCAGATGTTGATTTGGGGAGAAAGAACAGAATCGAGTTGATTTGGGGGAAAGAACGGGAGAGATTTGTGCCCTTGAAACCCTCGTTATTATCTATGCCTCCCTTTGACACTCGTTAAAATCCCAAAAAAAAATTCCTATACCGACGGCCAACTAGGGATCCTCGGAATAGACTACCTTTATAGGCCTATACCGACGGTCAGACTGTGACCGTCGCTATATACATCTATTGCGAGGGTTCCACTCCGACCGTCGCTAAATCCCGTCGCTATAGATTGATTTTCTAGTAGTGCTACAGACTCGGTCTCGTCGTGGTCCGAGCTGTGTGACAAATTTCATGCTCATTTCGGGAGCAGCCGAAGAAGAGGAAAGCCCACAGGTTCTTTAGCACAGGTCTGACAGTTCACCAATGAGTCCTTGGGTCAGTATATGAAGAGGTTCAGGGAAGCAGTTGGTCAGGTGGCAGACCTCAATGATCTTCAAGCTATCGGGTTATTTCAGAATGGGTTGGATCTGGTAAAGTCTGAGAAGCTGGTGAAGAAGCTGATGTTTCATCATCCGAATAGCTTTGCCGAAGCTTTTGATAAAGCAGAGGGCTATATTGTGGCGGAGGAGGCTATGAATAGCCTAAAACGTCCTTCTTCGGACCGAATGAAGGAGGTAGATACTCCTAAGGCTGAAGGCGATCAAAAGAAGGTGGGAGGGTATAATGATCGGCCCGAGGGTAGCTCGAAAAAGTATAACAACTTATAGCGACAGGGAAGTAATCGCCCACCTGCTCCTACCCCGAAAGTGAACAAGGTTTACACCAAACTGAATACGGATAGGTCGGTGATTTTGGATCAGATCAGGAACCATCCGTTCTTTGAACCGCCTCGTGACGTTCTCAAGCCGGGACAGGGCAATGCTCGAAAATATTGTGGCTATCATCAAGCTGCAGGTCACAATACCAATGAGTGTTGTAATTTAAAGGACTTCGTAGAGAGGAAGGTTCAAAGCGGTTTATTAGTTCAGTATGTGACCAGGAGGGACCAACAGCAAGAGCAGCAGAATGTTGACCGTACCGTTCAGATGGTTCAAATGGTTCCACCCGTGCAGCCTGCTCCAAATCAGCCAACAAGGCACGTCGTTGATGTAATAACCGGTGGGACAGCAGGAAAGTTGGTAAGAAAGAAGATGAGGGGATATCTAGATTCAGTTATGTCCGTGGAGGGTGTTCCCCCGAAGACCGACAGACCGTTTCCAAGGACAGTTATATCTTTCAGTGATGCAGATTATCCTTCGGAGCCCATTGAACCCCATGAAGGAGACTTGGTGATCACAGCACAAGTGGGTTCGTTGGATATGAAGTGAATGATGATTGACAACGGGTCTTCTGTTGATATTCTTTATGCCCACGCTTATTAGAGGATGCATCATGATGGGCGAAAGATGGAGGTCGGGAAGGAGACCCCTTATATACGGCTTCAAAGAACGATCCCATCAAAGTGGCGAGAACTATCGAGCTACCAAATATCTTGATGCTTCGCTCCACAACAGGTAGAAATAACATGTAAATTCTATGTTGTGTATATAGATTCGGCCTACAACGCCATACTGGGTATGTAAGACCCCAACTTTTTTTTTAATAAAGATGATTTTTCTATAAATATCATTTTTGAATATTATGGAATGAATTTGATATAATGTTATAGTTGTGGGTAATATTTATAAATTTTGCTAAGTATGCAAGTTGTTATAAAATATTCGATTGGTTTGGGAATATTCTTTTGTATCGGAATATTCGCATAACCAAGACAATCATTGGTGGACCAAACAACGAAATTATTGTTTGAGTAAAAAATGACAAAAATATTTTATAAATAACGGTGGAGGTGTTATTGTTAAATCATTGAATTACCCTAGTAAAGTAAATGAATACGCATTGGTTGCATAGTAGCACTACGGTATTGATTATTGATGCTTACATGAGAAGTCACTCAGTTATACTCAATTATTGCTATAGTAATTGCTGCATCATATCTCTCATATTATTGATTCGATTATTGTCACAGTATCATCTGCATTATATGTTATATTATTAAATTAATAATTGAGACGACAAAGTTATTCATATTATTAAATTACAATATTTACAATGTCTAGAAGTTCTGTCAAAGAGAGGTTTGGTCACCTAATTGCGCGCCAATAGGAAGAAATCCTTATTGGAAAGCCCCCTCTTTCTTGGGAACAACCTGGTTGCTAAATATTGTGTGTTATAATATTAATGATGAATAAGTTCGTGTTGATTAAAGATGAATTTGATAGTTTCATTGTGTTGGAATTATTTGTGTTAGTAGTAATCGACATCTATTCCGATGATAATTGATGTCTGGAGGTTATATTGTTCAAACGGGTATTCGGGGAACTTTTCATGTCGGAGTACTATTCACGAGTTACTATTCACCCGGTTGCTATTCACTCTAGTATTGTGTATTCGGGTATTTAGGTACAATATTATTTCATGAGGAGATGTGCTAATTTTTCAGACCGTTGGTTGAAGTTATATTAGTGAATCAATATGGACCGCTGGTGGAAAGTTATAATAGTGAATTAATATGGATCATTTGGTTTAAAGTTTTAATAGTGAATCGGTATGGACCGTTGCTTTAAGTTTTAATAGTAAATCAATCAGATCGTCTGCTTAAAAAGTAAATCAATCTGGACCGTTCAGAAATTAGTTACTATTCAATCCATTCTTCTATAAATAGAAGCTCATTCTTTCATTATTTCTTACGAATTCATTGAAACTCTAGAGAGAGAAATTATAGAGAGAAAGAAGAAGAGTATTCTGCTACTTCACTACTTCTATATCCAGTTTCTTTTACGGTAAGGGGTATTATTTCTTTTGTATTCATAAAGAGAACTTCTATTATTCCATCTTTATTATTCTGTTGGAATACCACATATACGCCAAGCCAACCTATACTTGGTGAAATTCTTACGTATTCCATTCTTTATTATTCGCTTGGAATATCATGTATGCATGCTTTACTTGGGACTGGTTCCGTCTTTATTATTCTATTGAATAACTCAGATACGCGCTGACTCTATACTTGGTGAAATCCTTATGTTATTCCATTCTTTATTATTCTATCGCAATATCATATACATGCGTTTTACGTTTGACCGGTTCCGTATTATTATTCTGTTGGAATAACCTGCCTGTGCGATCTATCACATGCCTGGTGATTTCTTTTGTTATTCCATTCCTTATTATACTCAGTTGGTTAAAGTTTTGACTTATATACTCCATGAAATTAGTGGAATATCCTTGATATTTGCGCTTCATCCAGTATCTTTTCATGGAAATATTCTTCTGAGCATTCTTGAATTTTACTCTACAAAGCAGTATCATGTTGACAATTTGGACGTTATTAGTTTCGGATAAATTAATTAAGTGAACTTGTTTTATTGAATTCTTATATCATTGTCATCATCCTCATGTTTATATTTTTTAAAGTTATATGTGGCTGAAAGGTGCATAGATGGACTTGGTATGATTATGACCGTGGATTATTCAATATAATCATGGCCGTAATGTTACAAATGATGTGGTAAAAGTCTTCATTTGGCCCGTAGTGTATTGATGGACCGATTGTTGGCAAGATCATGACCATTGATGAATACATGAATATCCTTGGCCCGTAGTGCATGGATAATTTGTGGTAGTGACCCTAATGAATATCCTTGGCCGTAGTGCAGGGATGATGTGGATTGTTTATTAAGTCGAGTCTCAAATGATAAAAGTGATGAAAAACTTTTTAAATCATAAAAGATAGTAGATTTTATTCTCTACTTGACTCTTTAAATGGATTGTTTATTCCGCTGCAGTTAAACTTGTTGTCTATTGTATTTTATCAGTTTAACATTGTTGAAGGCTAATGATAATTTATCCTACATTATCTTAGTCATAATATTTCTTACTGGGCTAGTTGAGCTCACCCATTCTTTCACTATTCTCTTCAGGAAATGAGAACGTAGCAGGGACTAGTTGGGGGACGGAGTGATGGTCCAGATGATAGCATTAGTAATCCTCACTATTCTATAAAATAGTGTGATAATAATTGTAATGGGGACTTATTCTGAGAGTGGATATTATCTAGAAGACAATATTTGTATTAAAACTCACAGCTTTTGTTGTATATTTAAGATTGTATTTGTATTCTGTACCATATATCTGGCGACCCAAGATGGGTGATGTATACCTATTTTAGGGGCGTCACAGGGTTGACCTACTCTGACAGCTCTCCAAGCTGTGACTTCCATCCCTCACTTCAAGATCAAGTTCCCAAAAGCACATGGAGTTGGAGAGGTAGCAGGGGACTTGGATCTGGCCAGACGATGCTACAGGAATGCTGTGATTGCCTCAGGAGTAGGGGTCAGCAAGCAAAAGTAGACCATGGCGATAGAGATTGAGCCATTCACCGAGATCTGTTCAGAGCCCTTAGTTATTCCTGCTGGAGAGACAGAGGAAATTGAGCTGGTTCTTGGGAAGAGAGACAAAACAGTGAAGATTGGTTCGGGTTTTTCGGAACCTCTCCGAACGAACCTTATGGAACTTCTTCACTGCTATGCAGATATCTTTGCATGGGAGCCACAAGACATGGCTGGAATCAGCTGAAAGATTGTCGAGCACCAACTGGATGTGGATCCATCAAAAAAGCCAGTTCGGCAGAAAAGGCGGATCTTTGCACCTGAATGACAGAGGATCATCGATGAGGAGATCGCGAAGCTGATAACTGCTGACTTCATCTTTGAGATCGACTATCCGGAGTGGATGGCAAATGTAGTGTTGGTGCAGAAGCAGAACGGGAAGTGGCGAGTTTGCATCGACTACACGGACCTGAACAAAGCTTGCCCGAAGGACTTCTATCCTCTACCCCACATTGATCAACTTATTGATGTGACTTCGGGGTATGCATTACTAAGCTTTATGGATTCTTTTTCAAGTTATCATCAAATATCTATGTGCAAGGAGGACATTCCGAAGACAATATTCATCACACACCGTTCGGTGTATGCCTATAAGAAGATGACCTTTGGCCTGATAAATGCTAGAGCCACTTACTAGAGAATGATGAACTTTGTCTTCCAAAAGCAGCTAGGAAGGAACATGGAGGTATATGTTGATGACATGATAGTGAAGAGCATGATTGTTCATAAACACTTCGACGATCTGGAGGAATGCTTTCAGACGGTTCGTCATCACAAGTTGAGGCTCAATCCTGCAAAGTGCACCTTCGGGCTCGGTGCAGGGAAGTTCTTAGGTTATCTGGTCAGTTAAAGGGGTATCGAAGCCAATCCAGAGAAGATCCAAGCCATACTAAATATGAAGACTCCTCAGTCATTCAAAGATGTTCAGCTTCTGACCGGGAGGATTGCATCTTTGAGGAGATTCATGTCCAAGTCGGCAGAGAGATGTTTGCCGTTCTTTGATACGTTGAAAGGACCGAAGAATGCGAAGATGTTCCAGTGGACTTTGGAGTGTGAAGACGCCTTTCAGGGCATAAAGACGTATTTATCTTCGGCTCCTTTATTGGTGAAACCTGCTCCTACTGAGACTTGTACTTATTTCTGGCAGCTAGTTCGTTGGCAGTGGGGGCCATTTTGGTTCGAGAAGTGGGGGAAAAATAGCATCCGGTCTATTATGTCAGTCATGTTCTAAGGGATGCTGAAATCAGGTACCCGAACATTGAAAAATTTGCCTTTGCTTTGATAATTGCTAGTCGAAAGCTCAGGAAATATTTTCAAGGTCGGCTCCTGGTCGTCTACACGGATTAACCGTTGAAGAAGGTGATGAGCAATCCAGAAGTTTCGGGGAGACTAGCAATATGGACAATGGAACTATCTCAATTTTTTATTGAATATCATCCCTGAACTGCTATCAAAGGTCAAGCCTTGACCAATTTTATGGTGGAATGTTCGTTCTCCAAGCGATGCAGAGTCTTAGAGAAGTCGTGCGCGTCGATCGAATAAATCTGCTTCTTCAAAGACAAATCGAACTCGTGGACTCTATATGCAGATGGGTCTTCTACTGCGGATGTCGATGGAAGCGAGGATTATTTTGACAAGTCCGAGAGGATTCAAGGTGCAAGAAAGCCATCGATTTGGGTTCGAAAGCAACGAACAACGAGGTAGAATCTGAAGCAATCTTTGGCGAGGGTTCGCTTAGCAAAGAGTTTGGAGGTTCAGAAGTTAATCATTTATAGTGACTCTCAGCTGGTCGTCAAGCAAGTGTCCGGGGATTACGAGGCTCGTGGGGCGAGAATGATCAAGTATTTGGCAGAGTTGAAAGACCGGCTTCAGTATTTCGTCTCCTATGAGTTTCAGGGTATAAAGCGTAACGATAATTCTATTACTGATGCATTGTCAAAGATGGCCACTACGGATGCTAATGTTTTCGATGGATTAGTCTATTTAGAGGTTCTGCAGCAGCCGAGTATCCAACATGAAGCGGTGATGTGCATTGAACGTTATAACTGTTGGATGACTCCCTACATTGAATATCTGGCAGATGGCGTCCTTCCTTCGGATCAGATGCTGGCAAAGAAGATCAAGTACAAGAGTGCCAACTTCGTTCTTATTGATGGGGATCTTTATCGAAGGGCATTTTCTTCACCATTGTTGAAGTGTTTAGTCCCGTCCGAAGCTGAATATGCTCTTCGGGAAGTTCACGAGGGTATTTGTGGCGACCATATGGCTGCTAAGTCATTAGCTTATAAAGTGCTTCGACAGGGGTTCTACTGGCCTACAATCTTCAAGGAAGCTACGAAATATGTGAAGAAGTGTGAGAAATGTTAGCTCAACAGTCCGATCCCACATCAGCCACCAGAAGAGCTATACTCGATCTTATCTCCTATACCTTTAGCTGTCCGGGGGGTAGATATACTGGGTCAATTACCGAAAGCTAAGGGCCAGGTCAGTTTTATTATAGTCGCTATTGATTATATGACCAAATGGATAGAAGCGAAGCCACTTAGGTTGATAACGGAACAAGAATGCTTGAAGTTCATGAAGGAGTCAGTAGTGTTTCGTTTCGAAATTCCTAAGGTGGTGATATTGGACAACGGACTCCAGTTTGTGGGATCGAAGTTTGAAGGATTTCTAAAGGAGCTGGGGGTTCAACACAAGAAGACTTTAGTGGCTCATCCACAGTCAAACGGGCAGGTCGAGGTGACCAACAGAACGCTGCTGAATGGGATCAAGCGTAGACTGGACGAAGCTAAGGGGAGATGGCCTGAAGAGTTTCTCAGCGTGTTATGGGCTTATCGGACTACGCCGAGGACTACTACGGGGGACTCACCTTTCAGATTGGCTTATGGCACTGATGCCTTAGTCCCTGTTGAGATTGGATCCACCAGTCTTCGGGTCAGTCAGTTCAAAGAGATCTACAATGAGGAAGGACTGAAGGTTAACTTGGATCTGTTGGAAGAAGTCAGAGAGGTGGCTTTGATCAAACTGGAAGCCTATCAATGGAGAGTTTCCAAGCATTACAATAAGGGGTTAAAGCTTCAGAGATTTGAAGCGGGGGACTTCGTCCTCAGAGAAGTCGAAGCATCTACGCCTCAGAACATGGGAAAGTTGATGCCGAACTGGGAAGGACCATACGAAGTGGTTGAGGTACTAAAGCCAGGAACTTATCGGTTGAAGGCGTTGGATGGATCAGAAATCAAGAACACTTGGCATGCTGGTAGACTTCAAAAATATTTTCAGTAGAGATCGAGTCAGTTTATCGGAAGTCTATAAATGTGGGATCATCATCAATAAAAGATTCACTTTTTCACAATTGATCTTCTTCTTATTGGTCACAAAATTCACAATGGTGTAAGGAGGACGGGGGGGACTCGTTGACCATTCGATGGTAGACTTTTTGGCAGGTGGTCCTTATGAATTTGTTAGGCCCTTCGTGGTAGGCAAACTTCATCGGTGTAAAGAGGACAGGGTGGACTTTCTAACCATTCGATGGTAGCCTTTTTGGCAGGAGTGTCCTCATGGGTTTGATTTATCGCGAGTGGTAAACAAATTCCATAGTCTTTTTAATTTTGCTTTACCGCGAGTGGTAAAAAAAATGCACCGAAGTAAGGAGGTTCGGTCGGACTCGCTGGCCATTCGATGGCAGCCTTATTGTCAGGTGTGCCCTTATGAATTTGTTTTACCGCGAGTGGTAAACAAATTCCATGGTCCTTATAAAATTGTTCTACCGCGAGTGGTAAACAAATGTTCTTATATACTTGTTTTACCCCGAGTGGTAAACAAGATCTTGATGGTGCAAGGAGGATCAACCGAGTTCACCTTATACATGACATGTCTCAGACTTCAAAAACGATAAGTATGGATTACTTTATTTTGTTCAAGTGTTGAGTTCGGTTCATTCAGTCCAGCTCATTGAATTCAGTTTATATCATTTCTTAACTTAACTGTTATATGCCTTATCTGATTCACAATCTAAGTTAAGTTCATTCACGATCATTGATGCTGAATTATTGACATGAAATGCATTATACAGAAGTCATGAAAAAGAAAGTTGAAATTTCATTAATAATCAAACTATTCATTCATATATTCATATATTATGGATTCGATCACACAAAAAAGATAGATAGTTTTCACATAAATCCTAAAAAGTCAGAATGAAGCAGTAATATCAGCTTCAGGCACCACCTTCATCTTCGGAATCAAGAAGGGTTGGGTCTAGTTGAGCTGCAATCAGCTTTTCTTTGCCTCGATCTCTGCAGACTTCATAACCTTCTGAATAAACCTTCAAAATTTCTACATTGAGCTCATCGGATGCCCTATATTCCATCTGTATCTGTTTACGCAGGTCCTCAGTCAAAGTAGGACCTCGCTCCTTAAGCGCTTTTATCTTCTCATGAAGTTTACGACGTTTAGCCCTATGTGCTTCCTTATCATCCCGAGCCTTCGTCTGGATTTCATCAAGTTGTATCGCCAAGCTCCGATTGGCTGTGACGAGTTCTTCATTCTTGGTCTTCAGAACCAAATTCTCTTCAACTAGGCCGACATTCATATCAGTTAGAGATTGCTGACTAACCTTGGTTGCCTCCAGTTCTTCTTTAGTTGCATTCAGTTAGTCATCAGACGCCTTCAGGCTCTCTTTGACTTGAGCCAACTCCCTCCGAAGACCCTTGTTAGTATGAAGAACACTTTCGTGTTGACTTTTCTCACGAGCTAACGTCGATCTCAACATGTTGTTTTCGTTCCTCATAGCCTCCTCTTCTACTCGGCATTTACGTGTGCGGGGCGTAACGCTCGAAAACAAGATTTGCTGCGTATTCAAATAGCATTCAATCAGTTTCAGATATTTAAACAGGGACAAAAGTGTATAACCAAAGAAACCAGTCAATTACCTTCTCCAGATAGCTCATGCCCTTGTCAACCAAATTCCGATCGTCTTATCATTGAATCGGTGATCGCTGATCCTCGAACAAAGGCATCAAAGAGATGAAATGGGAAGTTGGCGTTGAATCGAGGCCATACGATCGGTGATCCCATTGCATCATTCTGAAATTCATGAGACGAAGGCCTTGGGGGGGAGGGCATGGTTTGATCATGAGTTGGAGAAGGATCCATATATACGTTCTCAGGAGATGGGGATCGAATTGGGGTAGGTTCTCGAGGTGGCAACGGAGCAGACGCCGAATTGGGATGACTATCCGAAGGATGCTTTCTTTTTCGTGACAGAGAGGGGGTAGGTTCGACTTGTTCTTCCTCATCGGAAAGTTGAATTTCAACTGGAATTATGGGAGGAAGATCGACAGAAGTCGAAGGCATTCTGAGCTCTTCAGTTGTCAGAGGGGTTACTTTGGTTCTTAGTTTTTTGACTCGAAGAAGGTTTTTTCGATCGCTTACAGGCAGATCGAGCAAACCTCCTCGAGTGGGGACTGGGTTGGCAGTTTGTGCAGGTTCGGGCATAGCTTCCGTTTCTGGGATGGGTTCAGAAGAGTTTGGAATGGGGACTGATCGGGGTTTTCGAATGGCCCTCTTCTTCCGGCGAGGTTGAAGGTTTTCTTTGGGTAAAGTAGTATCGTCAGCTTCTGGCTTGTCCATTTGAGGCCCAGTGGTATGTTCTTCGGGGTTTGGGTCGTCTTCGGGTGCAGTTTCTAGTAATGGAGTTTCAGCAGCTTCCGAAGATTTCCCAGATAGAAAATTTTCAAATTCCTTTATTTCTGAGGAATTCGGTCTGATCAAAGATACTGCACAAAGTAAACAATCATATATGTCAACATTTATATCATGTAAAATTCAAAAACAAGAATGTGTAGCAAAGCCGTTCGGAACTTACATTTGTGGTCGTACAACTACGCTTGCTTGGAGAGAAGTCCATAGTTCCATTCCTCCTTCGGGAAGTTGTCAAAGAGCTTTATCATTTCGGTCTCACATTTTTCAGAAATATCTCCGAAGTCAGCAGAAATTTTCTCATCGGGGGCCCAGTTCGGCAGAGATGAAATCTCTGGTCCTTTAATGAAGAACCACCCCTTATGCCATCCTTTGTTCTTTGGAAGGGTGGATACCAAATGAACGTCTCTCGAACTTCTCTCCTACCTTCGGAGACTGCTTGCTTATGGCCTTAAACCCTTTTTCTCTAGACTGGCCGATCTTATAAACAGTGAAGAAGAAATTGAGTGTAGGTTCGACGCCTAGTTCATGACAGAAAGCGATGAATGCTAGGATATGTATGTAGGAATTTGGCACCAATTGGGCGAACCCAACGCCAATAAACCCTAGAAGGGTTACTATGAAGGCAAGGAGAGGAAATCGGATACCCTTCTCCAAGATTGTCACCGGAACGGCAGTCCATCCTTCAGGACGTTGATATATTCGCTCCTCGGATCGGGGATCTCTCACCAAATGAGTGTCTAGGATATGGCAGCGAGCTCGGATCCTCTTCAAATCAATCTCGGTGACTATTGACGGAGTATTGGCATGCGCATATCGCTCTTTGCTTCTGAAGAATGCAGAAGGGTTAGGGAGGAGCTTCGTTACTGGGTTCTTACTCGGGGTCGCAGCCTTGGGGTTTGAGTTTGATGCCTCTTTACTGGGACTCGAATTCGGTGGGACGGTGTTAATTGGGGTTACATGAAGAGGAGAGTTCTGGTTTGAATTGAGGACCACCATTGTTGAGAGTTTACAGAGAAAGGTTCGAAAGGGAGAGGAAGGGCAAAAGTCTTTTAAATTTCAAATTGACAGGTAAAATTATCAAATTTGGTAAAGTTTTTCTTTTATACTGACGGTTACACGGTACATGAGGGCGGCACATTTAATTGGCAGTCATAATCACGAATTTGAAAGGGTAGCGTTTGGTCCAATCCTTCATTTTTAAACTTTTAGGCTTTCCAGTTGGGTCTCCGGTTCCAGTTTGTCCTATCATTTTAATTCCTTACCGTTTGGGCTTCTTTTGATTTTATTAAATTCTTCATATCATGGGTTGTTTATAGTTTCCTATTAAACGTCCTGTTTAATAAAAAACTAGGGGGCAATGTTGGGTCATGATATTTCACTTATTGGTCCAAATGGTTTGGACATATTTATTTGGTTAGCTCACCAAGTCATCGTTAATGGACCTTAAAGTTATTGGGTCTAGTCTTTCCACAATCCTTGTTAAGTCCTTAATCAGGCCGGATCAGTGGGACGACCCATCATATATTTAAATATCTATTACTTTGACCTGCAATGATGAGAGGGGGAGGGTTGTTGACCAAAGGTCTGCAGATCATTAATGTGGATGGGATTATAATCGGTCGACGGTAGAAATAGTATAAAAAAGGTGACAGCTTGCATGCAGTCGGCAGGGATCACTGAGTAGTGGGGGCCTGTGTCTGACGGTAGTAGGTGGCACGGTAAACCGGGCCTGAGAGTATAACATAGCAAGAAAGTCTTCAAGCAAAAGGTACACACATAACTGATAATTTTATCTCTCTCAATACACTAGATATTTTATCCTCTATTATTAACCTTGTGATCGTCTGTACTGACTCTCGCGTCAGAGTTATTCCTCGACGGTCGAAGCCGTCAAACTTTTGGTGTTGTCGTGTTTATTGTGCAGGATATAAACACGTGTTACGTGATTGAGGCGCGTGAAAAGATCTTAGCGTTAACATATATTATTACTTATTATATTTTTATTGTAATATATATACTCGAAAGTATAAAGTATTAAAAAATTTGATTCGAGGCGCTGCCTCCAAACTCCGGCCAAATTATTTGGATTTTAGTAATAATTTCGATCCGAATGACAAATTTTTTTGACTTCACCACTGATCGGGTGCTAATAAAATATAAATTGTATGTTTGTATATGTAATGAAATAGAAATTATTTTGGACTTTGAATTGTTGTAATAGTTGGAAACGGACTGACTTAGTTCACCAAATCTCAAATCTCAAATTTGTTTAAACCTTAGTTTAATTTAATTTTACTCGACTCAACTCGCTTACGACTTTATTTGCAACATAAAAATTCGTACGTATTTAACAATAACAAAATACAGTTATCGATATAATATATAAAGGAATAATGGGCATACACATGTGTATATATTTTATTTGTGTATATTTTGTCAAAATTACATCATTTTGGACGTATATTTGTTTTTAATTTTTGATTTGAGAGTAGAGAAACTATTTTTAAAAAAAAAAAAAAATTTGTTAAAACGACATAGTTTTAACAAACTATGCATAAATAAAATATACACAACTGTGTATGATCATATTTCACAATATAAAAAATCAAATGAGTTGTCGGTCAAGTCAGATATTCCGGTCAATTTCCGTCAAAAATAAATCCAATTATTTGAAGGATTAAATTATAAATTTGATGAAACTGTGAAATATAAGTGTATTTAGCCCTAATACAAACGAAAAAGCGACTCCTAGTGTCAATGGGAAAACACGTGTCATGCAGAAAGGGAAACACGTGAGCCTGCCAACTGTCCGAAGCGAAAGAGAGATAGACCTGCATTTAGGGGAGGGGGGTGGGGGGTGCGTAGGTGTGAATAAACATACAAACCCATATGTCTTGCATGCATGCTTGCCACGATTTCCCTCCACTTATCTATATTTATACATACATTATATATGCCACTTATCCTCTTGTTTGCTATATATATATATATATATATACACGCATATATAGTAACGTCTTATTTCACCAATTCACAGCACTAATTAATTAATCTACATAAAAAAAAGGAGAGAGAGAGAGCAATGGCAACTGGTTCAGCAGCAGAAGCAGCAGCAGTAGTAGTAGATAGGAATTCTCTGGCAACAGAGGCGCCATTTGCACCCGTTACTATTGAGAGGAGGGTCCGCACCGACTTGGAGAATTATCTTCCTAAGCCTTGTAAGTCTTTTTTTTTTTATGGGAAACACCTTATTTATGACACACACACACACACACAAAAAAAATCTTTTGCGATTAAAAGATATTTATAAATTAGTTATTCATGTATTTTTATTAATTTATAAAATATATATGCTTGCTATTTTGTTTATTTGTAATAAAAATTGACATATTTTTGTCCTTATATACTATATATAACCACTGTGACACGCGTTGTGTGTCATTACTGTAGAGATAAAATAGTAATTTTATCAAATCTAGAGGTTAAAGTTAAAATAATAATCCATATATTCTTTTTTTTATTCTCTCCAAATATATATATATATAATTAGATATGGCTAGAGGATTGGTTGCGCCTGATACAGAGCATCCGAACGGGACACCAGGTCATGACCATCGAAACATGAGTGTTCTTCAGCAGCATGTGGCTTTCTTTGACCAGGATGACAATGGAATTGTTTACCCTTGGGAGACTTATGCAGGTAATTAATTAATTAATAAATGTACGTACTTACTCTAGCTATATATACATACATACATACATATATTATGTATAGAATAGTATGTATTAATTTCTATTATTGGCTTCTTAATTTATTCTGATAGGGATGCGACAAATTGGATTTAACATGATCATCTCTCTATTGGGGGCTGTAGTTATAAATCTTGGATTGAGTTATCCAACACTGCCTGTAAGCACATGCAGTTTCGTAGTAGTGGAGTAATTCCATTAAACATGCATGCATGCAGTAGTGATCTGAATTTTATTAATTAATTGTTGCATGCAGGGGTGGTTCCCGTCTCCTTTGCTTCCTATATACATATACAACATCCACAAGTCGAAGCACGGGAGTTCCTCAGGAACATACGACACGGAAGGAAGGTAGTAATTAAGTAGTACTACTCCACTATAGTATATACATATATATATATATATATATATATACATATATATACATCAACAAATTAATTAATTTTTATGTAGTAGTAGTAGTAATTAATGAAGTAGCTAGGTAGTAGTAAAACCTTCATATATATATATATATATATATATATATATATATATATATATATATATTCTTGTTCAACTAATAATTAAAAATTAAGTTGGTACTGGTACCTACTATACTTAGGTACACGCCAGTGAACCTTGAGAATCTGTTTAGCAAATATGCTTGCACAGTGCCTGATAAGCTCACACTTGGAGAGTTGTGGGACATGACTGAAGGGAATCGCCTTGCATTTGATTTCTTCGGATGGTTAGTTTCTCACTTAAAAGAAACTAAGTTTTTATTCAATCTTAATTTGTTCTAGCTTTTCTTTTCTTAGGACGTATATATATATATTAGTAAAATACACTTAATTTTCTTTCCTTAATTAATTAATCTTAATTGTAGATGCAGGTGAAGTAGTGGAGTATTTGACTTGTGTTGTTTGGCAATTGGCAGGATTGCAAGTAAACTGGAATGGGGAGCACTGTATGTTCTGGCGAGGGACGAGGAAGGTTTCTTGTCAAAAGAAGCCATCAGGCGCTGTTTTGATGGTAGCCTATTCGACTACTGTGCCAAGTTAAATATGAGAGCATATGGAAAAAGACCTATTGAACATATATATATATATATATATATATATATATATATATATATATATATATATATATATATATATTGTTTAGAATTAATGCCTTCTCCGTCCTGGTCAAAATGTAGTAGTAGTAGTATTAATTTTCAACAAACTATAGTCTTTCCCTAGGTTCAAAATCTATTGAGAAAAGTTGAGTAAATGCAAAATTAATTCACCCCTCGCTCCCTCTTCATGCAAGTACACAAAATTAATTCCCCCACCCCAATCCCAATCCCAATTGGTAAATAAATTTTGTATATGGTAATTTTTTTAATATTCGAATTGAATTCAAAACTTTCTATTTGTGATAAAAAAAAAAAAAAAGAAAAAGGAACGGGTTGTCTAATATCGTTCGTATCAACTGATTATATATATATATATATATATATATATATATATATATATATATATATAAAAAGTCAATATCTACTACTAGCACTTAGAAAAATATCCAATCGATTCATATCCAAATTGTCACGCTCAATCATTTTGACCCCAAAGTGAATTAACATTGAAAAAGCAAATTAAGTAGTAAAATATAAGTATCTAGAAAAATGGTTAAATTCTCAGCTTTCACACTAATTATTGATAAGACTGATTTGTCTACCTTGGATCATCAGTTTTCACCATATGCGCGCATGGCGTAGTTGATTATTAGTTATTGCATAGTTTTAATTGAGATTTTTTATTATCAGTCACGTATATAAATATTAATTATTGTTTTTTTAAAGAGATGAGCAATATAGTGGACTACTTACTATCTTTTCTATATGCTTATTTAAAAGAGGGAGTATCAACTAATTAACTACCAATAAGAGGGGTGAATTCTATCTACTAAACATTTTACTAGCACTTACGCTTAGCAATTTAGTTAATTAATTGTTGAGTCCATTCATATTAATTAGAATAAATTGAGTTGGTTAATTATTTTTATTTATTTAAGTTGAGTAAAATTTAAATTTATATTTTAAGAAAATATAAACTCAAATCGATTAAATTATTTTTGACCCAAATTTTTTATTCTAAATTCAATTTTAAGATGTACTATTTTTGTTTTTAAAAGATTGTCGTTTAAGGTTTTTGTACATGAATTAAGAAAGTTATTTAATATAATTATTAACAATTAAAATTTGTTTGAAATTTTATCAATATCTCTTTATGAGAAGTTAAAAATTATTAATAAAAGAGAATTTTTTGGAACAATGAGAGAAGTAAGGGTAATATAAGAAAATAAATAATTTATTTTTAAAAAAAATTATAAATAATAAATAAATTAGAATAAATTTTTTATTTCAAAACAATAGTAATGTTTTAGGAAGGGAGGGAGTAGTACAGATTGATTAGGGGTTGTAATACAAGACGCAAAATATATAGAAGAGGCCGCTCCAAGCTCCAGCACCAGCACCAATCATTAATGGTGATTTGATTTGTGAACAAATGATGGGCTATAAATGAGCTGCCTCTTGACTTTTTTTCTCTCTCTTCTTTCCATATAGATATTTGTTACCGGTGAAGTATTTGAGGTGACTTATTTTTTGGTTTTGATAAGTAACAAATTTTGATTTATTACAAAATGACTTATAAATTATTTTAAAATAAGTAAGTTTGATCAACTGTAAAAATTATTTTATCTTTATTTTAATAGTGTTTATGAGAGTGTTTGGCAATGATTTATAAGTTTGTTAAACTAATATATAAGTCATTTATTACTGTTTAGAGTTATTTAGTAATGACTTATTTTTTAACTTATAAATTGACTTAAAAGTCAAAATAAATAAGCCACAATTTGATAATTATTTAAAAATAACTTATAAATCAGTCATAATAAGTTATTTTGACCAGATTTAATATCCATTTTGTCCCTCTTTTATTTTGATATTGAATCAATGTATCTTTTTATTAATATCATTTTTAGTAATTTTTTACATTTTATTTTAACTTATAAGTCATTATTAACCGAACGCCTTCATAACTTGTTTTAACTTAATTTTTGATTTATAAATCAAATCAATGTCGAACGTTTTTACTTATAAGCCAACTTAAAATAACTTAAATTTTAACTTTAAGTTTAAAATATGTCGTCATCTAACAGGCCCTACATATTATTTTAACTTGTAAGTCATTTTAACCAAACACGTTCATATTTTATTTTAACTTAATTTTTGACTTATAAATCAAAAGGGTGATAAACACTTTTATTTATAAGTTACTCCATAATATGACTTATAAGTAATTTTAAATTTTAACTTATAAGTCATTTTAAAATAAAGTCATCTCCAAACAGGCCCATAGTCATACAACAAAATTTGGAGAGAAAATCTAATAATTTTAGAGATAGAGTGGAAGAATGTATAAAACATTAGAGATAGAAGGTGAAGGAATATAAAAATTAAATATTATAAATAATTTATTTAATTAGACCATATTATTATTAAGCTTGAATTTTGAAATATAGGTTGACCTATATTTGACTTATACTTATATGATTCCAACACACACAATCCATATTAAAAATAGGTAATATAATTTTTGTTTTTAAATAGAATCATAATAACAATTTATAAAATAAAATCAATTTATAACCATATTTTGTCAGACCTACGGTCAATCAACTTGACCAATTTAACCAGAAAATAAAAGAACATGGAAAGGCAAATTAAGGAAAATTCAAGTATCTAGAAAGATGATTCTTTCTTCATAATCCAGCTTTCACACTAATTATTGATGTGATCAAATTTATGCCGAATTACAATTAAGAAGTTTATATATCAATACATGAGATTTGTAGTAATTATAGAAGGATCTCATTTAATACACTTATCTCTAAAAAAGTTACTACTAATATTAATTCACATAATTGTTAATCAAAAAATTAGCGTAAGCATTCACAATATATATCATTTTTTCAGAAAACAAATTTTATTCATTCCAAATCAGAGGGAAAATATGTATTTGATTTTCAAGTTTTTAAAATAAAAATTACCCAAGATTAATTCCCTAAGGAGGGTCCTATCAGCAAATGTTCCAGCTTATAGTGACTAATTATTAACAAGAATGGTTGTCCATATGATTTCCCCTATTGTATAAATTTATAGGCTTTGTACATTATAGAAAAATTGAAACACTTCCAAATTCTATTATAATCATTCACTTATTTTATTATTTCTAGTATCTGTTGCTAAATGTGAACTAACTGAATCTACAACCAAACAATCCCAATTGGGAATTGGGACACCCTTTTTGATGTGGGGCCTACCCATAGGTTTTGTTCTTTTAATTTCTGGTAACTTTTTTTATTTTTTATTTTTGGTAAAAGCAGCAGAAAATCTATATGATCCTCCAAGAGAAAGTATTAATATATCATAGGACCTACATGCATATACTAGTCTATTATAATGAAAAGTCAGACTTATCAAAGATTTAAAGCACCATCCTTGTTCACTAGTAGATTTTTTTAGATGATGTCTAAAAAAACAAAGAGTAATATTCTTCTGTTGCAAATTATATAATTATTATTAATTTTTAAAAGTTAATTTTAGATATTTTTAAACTCAAAATTAAGATGATTAATTAAAAATTATAAAATAATAAAAATAATAATGAGTAATATTTTTTAGATAATTTACAATATTCATCCTTGTATTGATTAAAATTTAAAAAAATATATATCAATTTTGAATTTAAAAATATCTTAAGTTGACTTTAAAAAGTCACAGTAATCAAATAATATGAAACGGAGAGAATACCGATTCTATAACAATCCAAAATGATCAAAAACTCTACGTGGACATGAATGTATTCAAATTTTACTTAATTATATTTTGACCCCCAATAGTAGGTAAAAATATAAATAAGTGAAGTTCAAATACACTCATGTCCAATTTTCATGTCCACCTAGAAGAGCTCAAAATGATATATAATCGTATGTCAGGGCTTAGCTAACAAATCGGATAATAAATAATCTGAGTTTATCACCTATATTGATTTTGTTCTTCAGGTCCGGTCCAATTTTATACACGCGCATTATGTGTTTATAGCGATTTATATATCTGTGTAAACTAATTCAATAAATATATTGGACCATCTCTTTACCTAAAAAGTTAAGAAATCGTACTTATTAATTTATCTATACTCTTAAATTTATGTGACATGAGATCGATGTGAAATATCTTTTAGAGTTTGTGTGGCTGTGAATTAATGGAGTCCACATTTTTAGAGTGGGGAAAGTCAGAAAAATTATTGTACAATTATATGTATAATGTTCCCTTTGTATTATTGCAATTTGCACCACTACTTTCTGTTTATAAACTCAAAGCCTTTACTACATCATCATAATTTGAATGGCATATACCAAAAGTATAGTCTCATTTTCTCAAAACTACTCTTCTCCATCTTCTTCATCATCTAAACTTGATTCCATGGAGGACCCTTTTTATTTGAACCCTTCTGATAGTCCAAACAGTCTTCTAGTTTCAACTCCATTTACCGGCGACAATTACACCGAATGGTGCCCATCTATGATGATGGCACTTTGTGCTAAAAACAAACTAGGATTTGTTAATGGAACTATCACTAAACCTTGTGCAGATGTTGATCCTGCATCCTTTTCTGCCTGGAATCGCGTCGATCAAATGGTGATGTCATGGCTGGTTAATTCCCTGCACGAGGATTTCGTGCTACGAAATGTAAATGCTGATTCTGCTGCTCAACTATGGAAGGATCTATCGTATCGTTATTCCCCGGATGAAGGGCTTAGAATATTCAATATGCAAAATGCTCTTGCCACTCATAAGCAGGAAAACGACTCGGCGACAATTTACTATGAAAAGTTGAAGGATATCTGGTATTATTTGAGTATTTATCTCTTACCTCCTCCATCTTGTGGTTGTGAATCTACTGAAAAATACTTCAAAGTGCAGAATTTGATGCAATTTCTTCGAGGTCTAAACGAGAATTATGATTCGCTTAGGCGAAATATACTCTCAATGGATCCTTTACCTTCTGTTGATAATGCATATAAACTAGTGTTAAAAGAAGAAACTCGCAAGGGTCTTTCTGTTTTAGCCTTTTCTTCAAGTTCTGACCAAAGATATACTTATGCTGCACTTGTTAGAAATGCTCAAAGTTCAATTTCATCACATAGTCTAATTTCCCCAAATAAGTCTACCCTTCATCTCGATTGTGCCTTTTGCAAATTATCAAATCACACCATTGATAGATGTTACAAGTTGTATGGTTATCCTCAACAGCTGAAAGACCTCTTCGATTCTAGTCCTATTGAGGAGAGAAAAATGGAGCTTCAACATTTTAGTCATGAACATCCTTTGAAGTTTAGTCAAAAAAATAACAAACAAATACTTTGCTCCGGTTGTAGGCTAGCTCTGGCGAATGGTCCCACTTATAGTTGTGAAAAATGCAGTTATGTTCTTCATTATTTGTGTGCAAAATTGCCTCGAAATATGCATGACGTATCTCATAAAAAACACCCTTTGACTCTCCTTCTCGAGGCTTATAATTACAATGGCGAATTCGTTTGTTGTGCTTGTGCTAGTGTTGGTAAAGGCTTTCATTTCTATTGTGCTACTTGCCAGTTTTCCATTGATGTACATTGTGCTTTAATACCGGAGTCGCTTAAGCACCAATCTCATCAACATCCCCTAAGCCTTAAAGCATCAAATTCGGCTACTAATTGCACAGCGTGTGGTTTAGCTAATGAAGGGGTTTCTTTAGGGTGTTTGGATTGTAAAAAAAGGTGCAATTTCGAGCTTCATGTTTATTGCGTCACTTTGCCCCTGACCATCAAGTATAAAGATCATAATCACTCGCTTAGTCTGCGTTGTTTCTATGATCCGCTTGAGGAACATGTTAGTATGTCATGCGATATATGCAGGAAAGAGCTAGACCAGAAGTTTTGGTACTATGGTTGCAATGTTTGCTATAAAATTGCAGCTCATACTGATTGTGCAGCCTCAATGGTTCTTTATGGTGCCGTAAATAAGAAGGAAAGGATGCAGATTCACAATTGCAGTCAGATTGAACTGATGAAGCGGAACATAATGGCGGGCAGGATTGAAGAGTGTGGTCAGTGGTATCCATAAAAGTGTCGATTTTATGACTGGATTGAGGGTTGTTTGAAGTCGAGCAGTGTTAGGTAATTAGTCAAAAGTTGTAATAAACATTGAGGGTTGTCTTGAAGTCGAACAAGTGTTTGGTAATTAGACAAAAGTTGTGACAAACATCGAGGTATTGCACATTGATGCGTTATAATGTACAGCCACCAATGCATCATTTTTTTTCTTCTTTGAAGCCTATGGTGTTGTGGTATTATATGGCCTCTTTTGTTCTAGTTTCAAGTCTGTTCATGAATGTCCTTGTGGTTGCCTCTTTTGATTTGAAGCCCTGTCCCAATTTTAAAATGTCAACCAACTCCAAAACACTACTTATATTTACCCATGTAAACAATTTCAGATTTGTATTTATATATATCATGAGACATATTCCAGATCATACGTTAGATGTACTATTTCAGCTAATAACAGATATGTGGCCCTTCATTTAATTAATTAATGAAGCGTGAGATTAAATTTGATCGAGTTCGGCCGCATCTCCTACCTGCAACGAGTGCAACTCTTTATTGCGACCAAGTTATCTACCAAATTATCCTTGTTTTTTTTTTCTTTTATACTGATGGCACCTTTTTCTTACAAACAGTCAAAACTATAGCCGCAGGAAGGAAATGCGGTCAGCATACGAGGAGAATGGCCCGTAAGTTGTTGCAGCACATTATATGAAATAGTAGGCCAAAAACAAACTTATATTATATAAGGCAAAAAGCACATCTAAAGCTCTGTGATTTGTTGTGCAGTTTGATAATAACAAAAGCAAAGCTTGAGTTGAGTTGAGTTTACCCCACTCCAATCTCCTTGGGAACTTGGTCCTAGCTCCTTACCACGGAAACTCCACTCGTTCCTTTTCTTCCTCATAATTATACTACTAACCATGCCCCATGTTTATTTTAATTATACAATATCAACTGTACATGTTTTTTTTTTTTTGCTATATTGAATTGAAATTTAATATTTTTGTCTTTAATAAAAATGGATCCCAAGATCTCATGCACCCTTTAACAAGAATGAATCCTAAAATCTCATGCACTCAAAGCTTTATGAGTAATTTTTTATTATTGAATCATGAGAAGCTTGGTGTACTTTTTGCCTTATATTATATTATATGAATTGTAAGTTTGGTTTTTGCCTACTGTTCCATATAATGTGCTGCATAAAACTTACATACCATTCTCCCTCAATGTTGGCCGCACCTCCTTCCTGCTTCCAGCATATTGACCGGCCGCAGGAAGGAGGTACGATCAGTGAAAGAAAAAAAATAGAGACAGCTTGGTAAATGATCTGGTCGCAGAAAATAGTTGTACTGATTACAGGTAAGAAAATGCGGTCGGGTCTTAATCAAATTTAATCTTAGCGCTCTATTAATTGAAAGGACGACCACATATTGAAATAGTACCCCCAACTACTAATATATGCTATGGAAAAACACCTATATGTGTGTGTGTTGTGTGAAGTACTATCAAGTAATAAGGGGGAAATTTATAAACACAGTAAATAAAAAATTGCAGTTAAATAAAAAAAATATAAACTCACGTAATTAGTGATAATTGGAGTATGATTCTTAAACTCTTGATGCCAATACCTTATACATTGACACAAATATTCTAATAGGTTAAGATAAAAGAGACTTAGGAGTGTTTGATAAGACTGGATAAATAGTTTGAAAAATTAAGAATACCTCCTCAATGAATGAATAATGGAAATTTTTTAATTTTAATTGAATGTCGAATGAACAAGCACGCTTTTGAAATATCTGAATGAATGTACAGTTTGAACAAGTTTGTTTGATACATACACACGCATATGCAATCTAATTATCAACATATATAGTTATTAAACAACCTTTTGAACATGTACTATAGTAATTTTAATTTTAATTATCTAAAATATTTTTAAGAAAAAAATATAATACAATTATTTAAAGTATATGTATATCAAACATATTCAAATTTAAAATTGATATAAATTTATTTAATTAGTGTCAATGTAATTATAAATATTATAAAAGTACTATTAATTATTTTCAAATTTTAAATGAATCATATTAATTTTAAATTTAAAAATATCACAAATTAATTTTAAGTTAATATTAATCTTATGTGCATTTACAACTACAATCCATTTAATACTCACTCCATAAATTACTAAAAATTTAAAATAAAATAAAAATTATTTTATAGTAGAATACATCAATAAATAGTTGTACATCAAACCCATCAAGAAGATAAATATTTTTAGCCTTTTTTATATGATTTTAATTCTCCCAAAACAAAATAAATATTTTGAAGAGGCAAGGTCAACTTACCAGTTCCGAAGAGAGAATGAAGTTGCAAGTTACAGATTTAATGACTAAAGTTAAAAAAGCTGTTGGAGTTACCCATTTGAGTATCGATTGAAAAAGTTGTTGAAGATGCTCTTACCAACAAACAATCAAACTAAAAATATCAGTTTTCATCTTAATATGATGTGCCCAATAAATGCTATGAAATTGCACTAGATAGCCAGTCCTAAAAGCTCGTCACAACTTGTGGTGTTGTAGAAAGCTCTAAGGAATCAAGAAAATCTGTACCCATGATTAACTTCTTTTCCGAAACCAATAATCTAAGGTGTAAAGATAGTGATAAAGTCGCTTCATTGCTTAATATTGGCCAGGCCCTCAGCCTCAAGAGCTCAAGGACAAATCCATCCAGGTCCTGTACAAAAAAGTTGTGGGATGGAGCATACGCAAATGGGGACGAACAAATATCTTAGATGAAGACATGAAGTTCACCATTAATTATGTTGTAATTGAACAAAAAACTTGCAATAACAACAAAATGCATGCTCTAAGAGAATCAACAGACATCGAACCCAAAATTGCTGCCACCACTGTACACCTAGTATTAAGGCCTCACTAATTGTTTTAAATTGCTATATGATTACACTGACGTATGTTATCTCATAACGAGCTTAGCATCTTTTCAGATGTTGGACAGAGGGATATGGATTCACCTGTGCAGGGTAACATTTTCCAAGGAGACGTTGGAGGTGCCAAAATTCCGATGCCTGCCATCAGCAATATTGGTAAGTTGAAACCCTTGACTAGGGAGCTGGTTGATGAGAAGAGTTTCCAGTTGGCAAGCTATGCTCTTCCCATGCACAAGGAAATATAGGAACGAAGCATTCTCCATTCCTTCCTTCGAGCGATGAGTACGGACTCGGCCCTCAAGATCATCCGTCTGTAACAGGTTGTTCATAAAGTCAATAATTCATTTATTTAGGGGAAAAAGAACGTTTAAACTGCAATGAAGTTAGGGATGGCAATGATGCGGTGCCGTTTTTGATTTTAAGTGATTTGGAACTGTACCACAAAAATGGCGAACAAAGATTTTTCTATACCAAAACCGTATAATTTTAACATTATTATAGTTTTAATATATGTCAACTATATGTACTATATTCATAAATTAACTTTTGATATGTAAGAGTGAAAAATAATAAAAATATGTTTTAGTAACTATTATTATATATAACAATATAGAAATAATAATACTATGAAATATAGAGATATAACTAAAATAAACAAGTATATATAGAGCGGTTCAAGTACCGTGCACTGTCGGTTCAAAAAGCGGTGCGCAGCGGTTCAGAGGCAAAAATACCAAAACCGCAACGGTCCCGGTTTAAAAAATTTTGCACCAAAACCACATCGACAAGACCAACAGTTCGGATATAAACTGATTGGTTCGATGCGGTTCAACCGGTTTCGGTTTAAATTGTCATCCCCTAAATGAAGTACGCTTTGGCATTTGCTATAATAAGGATGCATAAATAATCAGAACTCATGATTGTTCAACCTAACAGGGCAGCACAATTCAAATTCAAGGCATAAGCAAACTAATCCGCTTTGCTCTATCAAATGAAGTGAGATCATGCACATGGAACTTGATGCAATTGATTTTAGTTGAAAAGGATGACAATAAGTTCGAGAATATTTGTAACATACTAAATAAATATGCAGAAAGATTAAGTACCTCTCCAACATAAAGTCTTTTGTCAGGTCTAAGCAAAACATAGACACTTGAGGCACCAATTGTTGATGGAGGTGGCTGTTCCCTAGCAGCAATCAAAACACAATTTAACACTGCAAGTTCAGACATATTTTTCTTCTTGTAGAGTTCAAGCAATGCTTTCTGACATATATTAGTCACAGCGCTCTCTGCTTCCCTGCGGAGAACCTCCATTCGATTTGTTGATGAAATTGTAGAATGCATAGTCTTTTTCCTAATGCTACTAGGCTGATCATCTATATCAGAAGTGAAACAATCTACTTCTGTGTCTTTTCGTGGTTTAGATGAATCTTTAGCATAAGCTGAGAGATATAGCTCTTCAGCCCTTTTGATTATTGTTTCCGGGACACCTTCCCTCTGAGCTGTTTCAAAAGCAAGGCTTTCTTTGCATATCCCATCTGTCAACTTCCATGTTGGTCTTGGTTGACCATCAATATATTCTGTTTCCATTGCTTTATATACAGTGTTTTGTGTAGTCAGTGGTAACTCAAAAATACCGTGTAAGTGAGTGGAAACAATACCCAGACAGCCAATTGTATCCAGAGTTTCAATTATGCTACCAGCAATACATGTTCCTTTGGCTGTATCTGTTCCACGACATATTTCATCTACAAGCACAAGGCTCCTTGAAGTGGCTCCAGTTATTATAGAACGGACCTCTGACATTTCAATCTGAAAAATCAACACAAACAATAACAGGAGATAAGATAGTCAATTATACTAGTCGCTGGTTATAATCCCCGTACTTGAGGCCAATTTTTACCAAAAAAAGGGATAATCAATTATCCTGATGAGACAAAAAGAGGTTACACCAATCAATGTACTGTCCAAGGAAGAAATATGAATCTAAGGAAAAAACCATGAACATCATTTTCACTAAATCAAAGTTGGAACAATAATATTAATGGAGCTTTGCCTATTAAATATTGAATATTGAATCAGTAGCAATTAATATGATATTCTTCCAGAAAACACCAAGTGTAGAAGTTCTCTATAAAAGAAAATAAACTTGATCACCCAAAATCAGATACAATTATTTATTCAAAATTTTGAGGGCGAAAGGACAACTATATAGAGTATTACTATTACATATTTTGAATTGGACCAAGCTATACATGATATGTAAATATAAGAAGACAAGGCCTAACTTTAATGACTTGACATAGATATAACGTGGGACTTTGCCTATTATAGGAATGAGTGGCGAAATGTGATTACATAGAGTATTACTATTACATGTTTTTTCTACTTTTTCACTGTAATATGAGATTCTTTGTAGCCTACCCCAACTTGTTTGGGACAAAAGGTGAGTTGAGTTGAGTTAGGCCTAACGTTCATAAAATTCCAAAAATCTTTCTTCTATTGTCCCTGATGTTGAGCACTGATTAATGAAAAAATTCAATATGCAAGGTCAACTTTTTAAGTGTCGGCTATTATAACTACTCGGCTGTTGAAACATATGAAGCGTGCCGTACTGCAGATTTTTTGGAGGAAATAGACAAGGAAACATGAATATCAAAATGGTGAGGTGCAGAACAATAGAACATATAAGTGCACCTGAAATGAACTTTTTCCATCAGCAGGGCTATCATACGATTTCACATGTAGCATAATGGAGTCAAAATGTGGAATTAAGGCTGATTCAGCAGGAACCATGAATCCACATATTCCAAGTAAAGCAGCTGCACAAATTGATCTAAGCAAGCTGGATTTACCACCTCCATTTGGTCCAGTCAATAGAAAAAGTGATTGCATATCAACTGTATTTTGTACAGCATTTCCTTCCGCTGCATCAAACCAATATGGTGATAGGCCAACTAACTTCATCCCATCAGCTTCATCTGATGGCCCCACTTTCTGCATTCGCAGTATAAAGATTTGGTGTTTTGAATGACAATGGATAGCTGACAAGGAAAGTAGTTGAAGAATGCAACAGACAGGAAGTGTTTTCCTTCATACACAGATTTTGCAGCAAAAGATACTGTTTTCATACACAGATATGATATAAACAGCAAACATAATCAGCCACAGAAACTGTAAAGTTGAAAAACATTTGGGCCCTCTTCCCAATGCTCAAGGTTTTAGAGCAATAAGCCACTTAACATGGAGTCAAAGCTCTGGGTATGCAAATTCTTGAATTCAAGTATTCTCGTTTGCAATTCCCCCCACACCAAAAAAACAGAAGAAAAAAAGTCATCTCCTTGCGTTGTTAGTGGCTTAGTGCTATCGTACGGTTTGATTCATGCATTATGATGCACCTTGGTCCATCTCTCTACGTACAAGAGGGGATTGCACGAGGGATTGTTGTTGCTGACTAACAAAAACACAAAATTCTAGCAATATAAAACAATGAGCAACAACCAACTATAACAAATTTAAAACATGATTTCTGATCCTTCCCCTTTTCTGTTCATTTTATTCTATAAAATGCTAATTCTTGTTCATAAAAGCAAAAGGCAGGAAAACAAGGGCCAGCAAGTACAATTCATCCTAGCAATATAGATTTAGCATTGCCCACGTAGGCAAATGAAAATCCTGATCCATATGGACTACCCTTCCCAAATCTTAGGGTGTAACAGTATGAGATGAAAATCAAACTTCAGCACCTCCTTCATAGCGAGTCATCATTCACCCAAGAGAAAGAAACATAACCAAAAATGATATATTGTATAAAAAGTTCTCTTTGCACATGTAGAAAGAGGACTGCAGCTTGGATGCCACTTCTTTTTGTTCAGGTTTTTAATATATTTGGCTCAAAAACAGTTGATCTGCCCGAGCTTGAAATTCAAGTGGTTAAATAATCACAATATTTGAATGAGCTTATTACTCAGCAAAAGTATCAAAGTTCACACAAGCTGATCTTGGAATTTTTAGAAGAATTCTGATCATTTTCAGTACTGAGATATAATCAAACTAATTTCACAATCTAATGGATTCCTGATGATGCATAAAATCAACTCCACGTGAATGGGTGCACGGTTTTGCAAAATAGAAGTCAAATACTAATAAATTTTGAGCCAATAAATCAACTAACACAAAGATGCAAAAGGTTGGCAATTTTAAGACTACCTCAGAACTATGAAACTGACTGAGGGTGGGGAAAACCCATTTCCTTCTTCTACCTTCACTGTATCAACAAAAATCAAGATTACAATTAAAACTTGTCTTCAGATAATAAGGATGCAGAAACAACTAGAAGAACACATAAACATGTTAAGTATATTTTGAATCACTTACAATAAATATATATTAATTATATATTATCAGGAAAGAATCAATCCGAAGGAATGAACAACCAGTCAAGGTTGTGTAGGGATAGACTGCATACTTACGAATATATTTAATTTAATATGGCAACTGAAAAAGCATGCTTCAGATTCAATCATTCAATACCTTGGTTGTTTCCTTTTCTTTCATTAATTTAATGAGTCCCAAGTATATATGTGGAATTTCTAAATTTCTAATATTCTAGGTGTAAAATCATCCTAAGCTAAAATGGTATAAGGTCAAAACTGAATACTAAAGATAAACCATTTTAACACAAATGTCTTGTTATTAAGTGAAGATGAAGATAAATGTCTTGCCATTTTTAACAGGAATGTCTATCTTATATCGATAAGTGCAAAGACAAAGAACACCTTTGAAGATGAAGATAAAAAATATGAATGAAGTTTGATGATCTACGTTATAAAGAAGAATTTTTAGATTTTGTTTTTATGAATGGATTTCTACATCTTGATGCAGCAATCTTTAGTTGATGTCCACTGAATGCAACCAAATCTAGTCAAAAGATTACAATTGGACCATCCTTTCTTTGAAATATATTGATATATTACCTGTTTAGAAACTAATATTGCACACATTTTCAAGAATATCTCCTTGAAGAACTAAGAAAAGCATGCAATAGTGAACCACGTCATGAAATGATTCAAATTAGGGAAAACATTGCTAATGCAAAACAGAATATAACTAATGAACAATTCTGAAACTCAATAAATTTGTACCCAACCTCACATGAGCAAATAATGCCTTTGCAACGCTAGCAACATAGAGGCAAAGACAAGGACATTAATTTTAGCTTGTAACTCGGCAGAAAGTCCCCTCAACAATTCCAAGACCTTTGCTTTTGCCTGAGCACCTGCCTCGTGGTAACTGAAACAGAAACAAGAGCATTCACTCTCTCTTCCACAAAAGGCAATTACTCATAGGATGGATTATGAGTACCAAATTCCAAAATTTTCCACCTTGTTAGTGCAACCTCCACCTTCATTGTGGTAAACCATTCCTCTCCAACCTTTCTGCCTTTTGAATCTACAGCTGGTTTGAGCTGCTTTATTTGTTCTTCTCCAGGGGTACCAGCCCAAACAGCTGGTGCAAATCGTTTTCCCTTGAACCAGACAGCTCCATGCTCCCGAGCATATAATATTTCCCCCTTCGGTCCTCCAAGTGGTGCTGTCAAAGCTTTTATCCTTGATATGATAGGTAAGAAATCTTCTGTGACCTGCAAAATTGTTGAAAGTTTGTCCATTACAAAATGATTTTCTGAATCCAGAAATCAAGAGTTTATAAGCTTGCATTACAAAAAGTGAAAATCACTGAAGACAATTATTGGTATTAGCATACAAGCATACTTTACGTTTAGGCTCATCAAAAGCACCGCAAAATGTGCTTTACTCTTAGCTTTCATCCTACCAGAAACTAAATCCACTAGAAGTGCCAAAAGAGGGCGAACCCAACTACACGGTGCAGTATCCAAAGGCATAGAGGGATATAAAAGGCAAACCTATGCCTCATAAAAATCATAATCCTACACCTTATACAAAGAGTCTGTGAAATACTACTTACACTAGGCTACCAACACAAACTCTTCCAAAAATCCACAATAATCATAATAGAGCCTAGGACCACCTCATGAAGCCAAAAGAAAAGAATGCTGAGGAAAAGAGATGGAAATGACCAAGGAGACTCTATTTTCCTTCCATAAACGATGTTCCACTCATCTAAATGGTGCTTACCTTACTATAGATAATCACCAATTTGTTAGTTCATCTACTTCCCAACCAAGATGGGTATTGTGATGTATAATGTCAGGATTTCTAACTGTTGGCATTAGTTACTAATAACCTTTAGAGTGACAAAGTTATTTATATAAGACTAGTTAGATTTTCCTTGGAACAGTGCTATATACAATTTTGACCTTCATCTCTAACATCCTTAATGTTGTTTGGAAAACACTTCCCCTGATTTTTGTTCTTACTACTAGTCCCGCAACATTGTTCATCAGGCTCATGCACTCAAAACCTTCAACAAAGTAAGGTTGTAAAGTATTAATCCATAAACCAATTAGTAATGCCTCTAATGTTTTATATTAATGCTTCCAATGAGTTTGGTAGGTTGCTTCTGTCCGAGTCTGAGAGCATCCAACATAAAAGCACCATGGCAATCAGTGGAGCATATACTAGTTGTGATGGCTTCACTAAACTGTAGGAGACAAACTTCAATAAACATTAAATTTGCAAGAAAGCATGCTAAACAGATACAATCTGAACTACGATTCAGATCAAGTCTTACCAAACCAACACAGGTGAACAAGTAGAGTATACTAGGGCGCTTGAGGGAACCATGTTGAAGGAACTTGGCAAAATGACCCCGTAACTTCGAGAGAAGGGGTGCTCTCCTATATTTTTAAAACCTCGCTTCGAACCTTGCCTTGCTAACGATAACGAGCTTTTGGTAGCCCAATATTCAAAAGCATCACTAGCTTACGCTCTGACCCAAGTTTTTCAATTATTCCACCACATTCTACTCTGGCTTCGAGAGAAGTGGCAGACTGAATAATCAGGATTTAACAAAGGTCAAATCAAAGACTCAAAGACTTCACCAACCCCCCTCCCAAGATCCAACCATGAAACCAGTACAGACTACAGAGTTTGCCACCAAGTACAGTAGGGCAATAGGAGGGAGACTCATAACCTATGTTATATGTAGCTTGGGAGGCTTCACTTTACAGATGTGAGACAAGCACTCACAATTTTCACCGCACGCCTAATCCTACGCAACAAAACAAAACAACAAAATATGAATGAAGAATAACTACTGATTCAGTTCATCACAACTCACAACCATCCAGTAGTCTTGAATTCCCATATATAAGTATATAACCCTACTCCAAAGAGGTGAACTCTTAGTCATAATTACATATAAGAATAAAACTCAATAAACATCAAGGAGATGCATGATCATCACATACATCAAAATCAGGATAACTTTCTTAGGAAGATAATCTGTAGAGTAAAGTACCATACTACCTATTATAACAGGCAAAGCAAAAGGCTTACAGCTAAAGATAAGGCCTCAGCTGCCTTTTCCACTTCTGTAAATGCTTCCTCTAAATGGGTCCTTTTTACACGACCTTTCCATGAAGACTCCATCTCCTCGAAAAAGTCACCTGGGACGGCCAGGTAGGAATGTTCCTTTTGATCTCTTTCATCATCTAAGGAGATGAGTTCACCAATTCTATGGGACACCCACTCACATTCATTTACCTAAAAAATAAAGGATAAGAAAGTTCAGAGACATCAAGTGTAGGAAGGGACATTTTCAAATGAAGATAAATTCCAAAGTTTCTGAAAGAGTTTGGATAATATGCTATTTTTTTTATCCGACACCCTGGAAGACAGATATCAGTGATAAGGCAAGAAATGGCAAAAATGGAAGGAGAAAAATAGTTCATTGTATAGCAAACTTGAAATTTCCGCATATGTATATATATAGGTACACAGAGAAAATTCAGAATGCATCTAGAATAAATCAAATTAACAAACTGTGACAAGAGAGCGAGTGGGAACATAAGCTACCGAGAAAAGAAACAGCTATCAAATGGATTAGGGCAAAACCCATGTAGGAGCAACAGACATGCAGTCATGTTAGTGCTCTCACACCAGGAAAGCACAAAGTAACAATGTTGCATGTATTCCTCAAAATTTATTTTGAAATATCTGTGAATTAGACGATTACCACAAAATACCATACAAGGTAAACTAAGACCCATGAAAGATATTTAAGACCTCTACAGTTTCGAAACATGTATTTTAAATATTTGAAGACGATCACCACTGGAGCACAACAACAAAATATCTGGTTGTCTTAAAACTTTGGGCCTTGTCCTACACATCATCTTCCACCCTCTAGTAGTCTGGAGTACCAAATCTATAAACAACAAATAAGATTTCAAATTTCAAATTTTAATAAATGTCTCAAAAGGACAATCCAAAACACCTTAAAGCTATTTTGGCAACTGAACTCCAAACATTGGAATTGGAATCGAGCATCAAATTTTAACTAAATTTCAATTATATGGAATTGAAATGTTCTTTGAATTCTAATTCCAAAGCTTGTGAGTAATGAAACGTAGCAAAAGTGTAAACCAAAAAACCTAAAATATCATTTGATATTTGAGTTAATGGTCCAACATGAGGTATCGTGAATTCAATTTAATGACCACATTTTGAATTAAGAAAAAATAAGTAGTGCCTCAAAACTCAGTATCTTGCCTCACTTCATATATAAATAATAGATTTAGATCTTCCTGTCTCAGATAAGAGATGCATTAAATAACACTAACCAAACATTCGAGTCTAAATAATTCACTATGTAAGATATCAGAACTCAAGAAGGCTCTGCATATACTTGTTTAGAAAAAGATAATGGTCAGTGTCTAAATTATAAGATGTTGCTGCTTTCATATTGTATTTTTTCTTTAAATATTACTATTAATTCAAATATAGTGGAAAACTTTTGATACCCAATGAAAAGCAATACATACACCATAGATTATCACTTACTAATTTGTCAAAGTCAATTTTTAATCCTGTTGCCACCCAAGTAGGATCCATTAATAATTTCAGGATTTCGTTGAGATCAGAGTTTCCGTACATCTGCAAGACTTCATCAACCACATTTTTTATCTTGCAAAACTCAATATGATTAGCCTCCCTCAACTCAAGTAGCTTTACAAGCTGCAAAATAAACAAGATATTAGGAGATCGCCGGTATAAAACAATTCAAGAGGAAAATTATTAAGATACTTGAAATATGAACAGAAATGAAGCATATCCATAACACTAACAGATGCAGACAGCAATAACATTCAGAAATACGTCTTTATCTGTTTTGTTTTTGTTTTTCTTGTCAAATTCTATATCAGCTTTCCGAACCATAACACAGGTGACTGATACTTGAAATATGAACAGAAATGAAGCATATCCATAACATTAACAGATGCAGAGAGAAATAACATTCAGAAAGACGTCTATATCAGGGGGGGGGGGGTGTTTGGTCGAATTCTATATCAGCTTTGTGAACCATAACATTGGTGACTGATACTTCGATCTGACGAACCACCAATTTTCAAGTTAGGAATTAGAGTACTAACCAAGCAACTAACAAGCACTTAATCAACTTCCTACAATTTAATGGAGAGTGAATTACCCTGAAATTCCAGGAGCTAGATCACCTAATGATGTAACCTTCCCCAATGTTCCTCATTTATGGAAAATTCAAAGAGTTGTTTCTAGTTACCAATGGCATTAAAAAACATGAATGAATAAATAACATAAACCGATCTTACGCAAGTCCTATAATAATATATTTGGTCTTTGGCAGGTCTCTCTTGTTGGTGGGGTGAGATAACAGGAACAATCATGGAATAATATATCCAGAAATCAGAATCATCGAGCGTCCAGGGAACAATACTTAGCTGGATAAATAATGGTACACATAATACACCAAATTCCAATTAAACCAGCAGGATTCACAGCTTTGACCACAGTTCACACGAGGACATATCAACCATCACATCTCCGAATATCAAGAAACGCATTGTAATTTTTTTCATGTGGAACTAGAACCAGAGGTGATCGTCTAATTAAGTGGATAGACAAATTACGCAAGTGAAACTTGTATTTCTTGATATAGTTTTGAGATCAACATGTCTATTATATCTCCTTAATCTAATTTTAGAAACATAAGATTCTAAAGAATAGTATGCTTGACACTGGAGATTGGCTTGTTTCATTCGAGGTGAAGAAAAATTATATGATTTACACAATTACAGTGCACAGATGACAACACAAACAAAAAATTTCAAATGCCATCAGCAACAACTACTCAATAGTCCATAGTTTAATTTATATGGAGTATAGAAAGAGAATCAAGACCAAAATCCATGTAAAAAGATGAGCATTCCCAAAGTTGTCATAAAAATCAGACTTGAAATGATTAAATGACTACATTTTTAGATTCCATTCACAATTACCAAAAGCTAGCAATACTTTGATACCAAATGCAGATATTTTTTTTCTTTCTTTACAAGTCAAAATGCAGATATGTTTTGTTAATGCTAACAAGGTAACTGGAATATAACCTTAGCAGATGAAACACAAGTAAACTCGGGAATTGAGCATGTTACACTGCTCATATGTTTGCATATTTCTGCAACATCAGATACAAAGTTTAGAATTTTCAACACATAGGAAGTTCGAGTTTATATGACAGTATCACGTAATATTCACAATGAGGAAAAAAATCGGATGAATATCCAATTATTCATGATAATATCACATTAGTGATGAGGAAATGTATATCATATATATTCAGAAACTAGTTAAAGCTTGCAAAAGGGAAGACAACCACAATCTTGTTGCTGAAAGATCAACACTCCTATTCACAGCTAGATAATCTCATACATATATGATCACAGTCCAGAAAAAGGCATTAATTCTTTTTTGTTTAATTAATCTCAACAAACTTTTTAAATACAAAGTTAGTCAGTTGATGAAACAAAAAATTCACCTATCAATAAAAATCTAGAAGCAGAAGATATGCCAACTAAAGTCGTGAAAATTATAGCCTATAGGTTTAAGCATTAACCCCGTCAATAAAATCCAAAGGAGCATTGAGAATCCAATTGATGTAAATCCAGTTGTGGATCAATCAACCATCTGTAATTTTTGGTATCTCAAAACTCCAACTGATTGCCACAAAGTTTGGTTTGTTATTCTTTTCTCTTCAGAAAAATCCATCACGACACTCAAATCCATGTTTCTACTTGTCGAAAAGATATAGCAATTTCACATTGGACCAAATATGTTATCTTGTTATCATTCAGAAAGGAAAACTTCTATGGAAAGAAAAATATACTGATTAAAACCAAAGCCAGCCCAGAAAAATCTACTCAATGCTACAACAGTCATAAATTAATGCCACTAGGCTTCAACTACCAAGGGAGCTGACTTACTTCAAATCTCTTCTAAGTATTAATATTTATTAGAAGAAGAGAAGATTAATAGATGAGGAAGATATTTAAAGTATGGAGGACTGGAAGGCACCAAGAAAGAAACGGAGGAAAAAGGAAAGGAAAGAATTAAAAAGTGAACTAATGAAAGTTAATAACTCAATCAATTATTTAATATGGTTCTTCCTCTATAATTACCCCCTGCTCAAGACCACAGAGATGCATAGAAAACCACTCTGCTGTAAAGCATTCTAAAAGTAAGAACTGCCTAATAGCAACAGAGCGATAAGAAACAGCATGTATTATCAAAATCATAGGATCCTACAACCAGGTTGATTAATACAAGGTGTATAAGTTATAACACCACTCAACCACTCACCTTGAATTGTTGATGCAATTGCATAAGCAGGAGGATTCAAAAGAAGATCTTTAACATACCTGACAGCGGACCATTTGACATACCAAGGAGCCAAAAATCATTCCAACATGTCAAATAAAAAAAGGGTAAAATTCAGATGACCATTTAGAGTTTTGACAAAATCCCACATAACCACTTATGGCTCAAATGTAGACACATAAATCCCTGTAGTAGTGAGACTAAGAGAAACTTTTAACTTTTTCATCCAAGATGACACCTTCCTTTTGTGTCTTACTTTGAAATTGTTGCCCGCATGTTTCAAACCGTACACAAAGGGAAGGGATCATCTTGGATGGAAAAGTTAACTGTTTCACTTGGCTTCAAGACTACAGGGGTTTATTTGTCTCTGTTTAAAACGAAAAGCGATCATATGGGATTTTGGCAAAACCCCAGGTGTTCATCTGGATATTACCCTATAAAAAAAGGTAAAGTTACATGAATGAAATTTCAATAAAATTTGAGGAAACAAACATTTGCAATATAATTTCCTTAAACACCAAAGCTCTATCTCAGTTGGTGGACTAGGCCTCTTGCAATGCAGGAGGTCCTAGGTTCGATCATCGGCGGTAGGATAATGAAGGAGGTCCTAGGGAGGGTGGCCAGGGGAGGGAGGGAGGGGGAGAGATTGGCTATAAGATGGGCCAAGAAGGGGAGAGATTGACTATAAGATGGAATTCGTTGCCACTGTTCCTGAAACTGGTAGTGTTAGTCTCATCTCATCTCTTCTTTTGTCCATTATTCAACATTCCAAATTTGTATTTAGTTTATTATCTGTCAACATAATTGTTCAATCAGTCAATTGTCAAGTTAAATGCATTTTCATGACTAACTAGGGTCTAACTTACAATTGAGCCACTAAATTAAATGTGTTACCATTCCACTAACTGAACTCAATTTTTTAAACAATTTTTCTTTAAAATGTTACAAAAACCGTTATGTTTATAGACTTTAAATGGCAGAATTTTATGCGAGGGGGAAAAACTTATATTTATTCACTTCATACACATTGCATGTCCAATTTCCATGAACATACCAAAAACAATGAGGTAGATTATAACTTCGTTTACAAGAAACTTCAAGAGAAAATTATATCGACAAGCAATGTGAAGATTTCAACTTCCTAATTTATTCATCGTAGGGACTTTTTTTTTTTTTTTTTTTTTTTTTTGGGGGGGTGGGTTAGGGGTTAACTGAATTGAGTTTATTTTCACAAGCCAGTCAAATTTAATATCTATGCTCCTGCTTGAGGGGAAGCGTTTAGAAATTTATTAACAGGTATGTGAAGGCTGGTGATTCCAATTTCCATGGGTGACTGAACTGTCATATAGGGGAGTTTGCTGACAGCCATTAGAGAGCTGGTTGGCTGACCTTCTATAGGATCCCGACCGATCGACAGTGGACATACAACAAAAAGGGAAACCAGAAACAATTCATCAAACAGCTATAACAGTCCTAAGCCGAATGGTTAAATAACCTTAAAGAGCTTCCCACTTACAAAACAGGTAGACCAGTGCAATTTGACGGGAGCAAAACCTTTAACAAACATGGTATCCCTTCAGTTGATATAGCGCCTGGAAGAATGCACCACAGGAAACAAAAAATGCTGCTCATAATGAAGCAGTAGTACTAGAGTAAAGTGTAAACTAACTGAATCCAAAGATTTTGTATTCTAACCAATTTGTGTGGCCGTTCCTAGGTGTAAAGAACGGGCCTGTTTTCCGAAGCAACAGTGACGTTTCTAAATGTGACTTCATTGTCAAGACCATAAAGCTCTTTTACCTAAATTTTCACAACCGACTAAAAATGTCAAAGTTGAAAAGTTTCAACAGTAGGAAAAGCACACAAAAAAAATCAGATTAAATCAAAGGTGAACCTTAAACAAGAGCTCATTAACCGGGTTGCCTTCAAACCATTCAAAATTTTTGGCAATACATTCTCCCCACAATAGCCCACCTTCACCAAACTCTCCCCAACAACAAGTCCCTGCAAAGGAAGGCTCTAAAGTCTAATCAAGTCAAGGATCAACTACATGCTTTCTTCTTAAGGGAAGACTTTGAGACATCAATCAATAGCACAAAATATGTTAGAAGTGATTTTCCTTCTTACAAAAAATTGTTGAATATAATGGAAAGCAACAAAGCTAATAAGGTTACAAGAATATAAATACAGGGGGGGAGGGATAGGGAACTATCAATTTTTTTCTAGCCGTTAAGTCACTCAAAGCTCAAAGAATTTGATTAAAATTGGTGATGTTACAATTACTTGTGAGAAAGAAGCTTTTATAAAGACTGAACTTATAAAAGAAGTCAGGTATTGAAATTAGGTGTGCAAAAATTAAACTTTTGATCTCTCTGAAGAAGATGAAACTATTAAATCTTTGTCAGACTACTTTCGTTCTCTTTTACTAATGCTATTACGACTTCAAGATAGTGTTTAAATTACTATCGAATGCTTAGTTGGACTCAACATATAATTCACTCTCATCAAACCTTCTAGAGCTTACTAGAATATTGTCCTTTTTATTTGTCTAGAAGGAATAATCGGAAGAGATTGATTCAGATATAGAAGGTACCAAATCAGAAAAAGACCAACTTAAAAATATTTAAAATAAACGTTGAAACATCAAATTGCATGTCATCAATAATACTGAAAGTCTAAAACTCAATCAGAGGGAATTATATAGGCCAGATCATCTAGGCATCTAACTATAACATGAAACATTTCGTAGGAGAAAGTGTAAATTTACAGATTAATATGGAAAACTATTTGACTAAAGAAAATTGACTGGCATCAGTGCCACACGTGCCTAGCCATAACTTTCTTACTACATTTTTATTTCTACAACTTATGGCCCCTAAACAGGTGGTAGTTTAACATTAACTAACAAAATAAGGAGAAAGGGGGTTAAATTTTTTATACAAATCTTTTTGGAAAAAAAATCAGTAAATAAAAGACAACATCCTTTCATATCTAGTTTCCAATCCATTTTTAGCTCCACCCAGCAATGAGACTGAAAGAGGTAGAAACATTAAGGCAGAAGGGATTTGAACGTGTAAAATTGACAAGACAGTTTTAAAAATATACAAGTAGATAGGATGTAGAAGGATGCATCACAATAACAAGAACAAAGCTATGACGCTTAATGAAACTACTTCGTTGTCTAACATTGTCCTCAAATGATAGCATCAGCCCCAAGTCACAACACACAATTTATGAACCCTCAAAATACAAGAATACAAAATCTTGAAACCTGAGGAATTGTGTTTCAACGATCTATGCAGAAACAAATGATGGTACCGACAAGTACGAAGTTTGGTAACTAAAGCTTCTTCAGTAAGGCTATCCTCTGCAGAATATGTTTTCATAGTCTCCAGTACTGAAATTAAGCAATATCCCTTTGCAGAGCGAGACACACCTACAAATACAAAACAACACAACTAAACAAATAATTTTTTGTTCCAAAAAAGAACAAATATAGGTTGATGAACTTTGTTGACAAACATAATTTTGAATAGCTCAGCCTCAAACAGAACCTTTTAACATAGATGTATTTTTATCATACCAACTACTGGCATTGGCTCTGGGAAATCAATGTCATGATCATCTTCAACAAGTCCAAAGACATAAGGATTGCCCGGATGTGCATGCCTAAACACGTAAAACAAGTTAGAGAAAGATATGCATAAATAATTAAAAAGAAGGAAATCTTCGTCATCAAAACAAATAAAAAAAAATTATAACACTTGAATTAAACACATCCTCCCCCAACATTTTTTTTTTTGCTATATTAGACTGAAATTTAAACACACTCACACACCATACCCTGCCATGCCAAGGCTCGATCCGTCAACCTTTTACCATGAGTTGAGCCATACCACTCGGGCTAAAGGCCTTCGGTAATAACTCCCCCAACATTATTAAGACAGAACTTTAGATTTACACAATTCAACACAATTGTAGTGTCAACGACAACTTAATTATCATGAAGTATACTAGGAAAAGTTACAGTCAATTGTACGTTGAAGGTCGACAGAACTGTGCTACTGAGCTCGATTATCACCTGGTAAAGTTGCTGAACTTTGATTGAACAATTTGGTGGCACAAATTTTTACATTTTCTACGTACCTTAACTACATGCTACAACCTACCATTTCAAAATTTCAACTACATACACCACTGCCTCCCTTATTCCCTTCAATAGTTCAGACACCAAGTCTGGCATTGCAGTTTGGGACACTTAACAAGAGGAAGTGTTGAATTTAAAATAGATAACCCCAAGAGATTTGTTCAATGGCATTTAAAAAGAAGCAGCAGAAGAACCCTTCAAAATACATAATAACCAAGTCCCAATAACTCCTAGATTGAATTATGTTGTGCAATTCAAAAGAGAAATAACTACAGATAAAGAGATACACCTACAATCTCTTATTACCATAAATAGAGTCTATAGCGAGAGACACACACCTTCATATCAGTAACCTAAGATTTTCTCAATAATATGAACATATAGATATCCATTTATAAGACTAGTTATATATACACACAATGACATACACCAAAACTTATGTCTTTCCCAACAATTAATTAAAGCTAACTACATTACAAAATATGTACAAAGGTAACCTAGCAATTCAAAAGTTATGTATGTTTCCTTTCTTTAGAACTGAAGAACTAGCTTTTATAGCTAATATTCTTTAGCAGGAGGTCCACTATAGAACAGATCGTGATAGCAACCTACTAGAAAACCAGAAAGAAAAAGTCATGCAAAAAAGTTGAGCAAAGTATAACAAACGTATAATTAGCATGTGATTACCCAGATATAAAACGCCTTTTCCGAGAACGAGCTTGAGTTGGACCCTGCACTTCCTCCACTATGCACTATAAAACACATTTTTTTCAGAAGTCTAGCGACAGCATCACTAAGCACCCTACTTAGCCAAAGGCAAACCATATTTATATATCTGTTGTTCAAACGAAGAAACATATCATTTTGAAATATGTAAGGAACACCATGCATGACCTTCCTTAATTACTTGCAATAGCTATTAAAACACTTGAAAAATACGCCTGATTTAGTCTTGCAGAGCTATGTTGTTTATCTAATGACCTTAAAGCAGTGAGAGCCAAACGTAAGAATGTTTAGACTTTAGAGGAGGTTGCTTCAAGAAAGATAGCAGCCAGAGATGAAAGGCTAGATGTATGTGAAGCAAGGAAGGGGAATGGGGTTTGTAATTTAAAGATGTTTTAAGGTGGAAAGTGTTAGAAGAAGTAAGAATTTGTTGAGGAGGTATATAGTGAGTCAGGAGAAATACATAGGTCTCCTTCCCAGATTGAGGAGGTTATTTCTGATTCTTATAGGTGGCTGTATGAGGAGTACTGTAGTAGAAAGTGCATAGACCTTTCAGGAGTCAATAAACCGACAATAGAACATAAAGTGATTTGAGAATTCACTGGAGCACATCAAGCATGCATGAGTTAGAAGATAAAACAAGCATTCATCCAAGTGTAATACATTAGTGATAGATTATACTACCAGTACAATAAAACATTGTACTTACAACAGAATATCCATTTCGTGTCAGATCATCCAAAGTCTGTCGTAAATTCTGTGAGAAGAGTATTGAAGCAAAGAAACACAGTAAAACATTAGCAGTCAAGGAGAAACTTCAAAAAACAATCTTTATAATTTTAAACAAGAGTATGAATTTACAATAGCAGAGAGCGAAAATGTAGTAAAGGTTGTAAGCAACAATCTCTAAAGCTTATGAAATTAGAGAGTTGGCCTAACAGAATATATCATTCTATAGCAGTCCATGCTAACCCTAGCTGAAACCAAACAAAGGTACATCAAATTACACAATCGATATGCAAGTGTACTAACATTATAGGAGACATAAATGCAAGTAATAAGATTTGAACCAAGACCTAGCGTGAGCAAAGCTATGATACCTTTGTCAAGGTATCAATTACTCTTAGAGTTTTAAACACTTAGCAAAAGGCCAACGATGTACATCATATTTTACAACTTAAAAGAATCTCATGTAAGCTTTAATTGTTAAAGAATGGGTCAACAGTGTACATTATGCACTATCAGAGGACTAAAACTGGAACAAAGCAATTATTTCGGATAATTTCAGACAGATTCTTGAAAACAAAACAAAAACAGTTCAAGTGACTGATCTCTCAGATTTTTCGCATAATACATCTTACATCATAACATCTACAACACAAAGAAGCCAACTCAAAGACATTGGGAAGCAATCCAGTACCATGGCAGGACATCCAGCTCTTGGAATACTGTTTGAGCGTAAACCGCCAAAAGGATTCAAACCGGCATATTCCACAAGAATACAAGCATCAATGCCAATGGCTTCATAAAATTCCCCCACCTAGATAAACGAAAATGCACCTATGCTTGATCAACCATGAAAAAAAAATATAATGAAATTAAAAGATACCCCAAATATAAGAGGCATAGAAAAAGATGAGATGCATAGTAGCTACCCTAACATACCCTGCAGAGCAAAATTTCACGTGGAAATCTTGACTTGAACTGTAACATCTCCCAATTAAGTGTTCCCTCTTTAAGACTACATAAAAAAAACCATCACCAAAATATTTTCTTTAACCTCTGCAAATTTAAAAAAAAAAAAATCACCTTCCATTTTTCAAGTTGACATCCACTCCCAGCAAATTAGAATAGACAAGTCTCGTAATCAGTTGGATAGAAGAAGGCTTCCTACACATCTGCATTCTCTGAAATTGAAAAAATGACATTAAAAATATTTATAAACAAATCACATCAAATTGTATTGTCCAGTGGAAAAAGCAGGTCATAATGCAGGTTATACAGCAAAGGCAACAAATCCAGTGATATAACGCACCTCCTTCCACCACATAATGTTACATTTTTCCTCTAGGGAACTTCCTACATTGAGTTTTTTTGTTGCTTTTGTGGTGCCCTTCAAAAGCTTCCGTTCTTTGATGGAACGAATCAAATTGCATTGCACAATACTGTTAGAATATTTAAAAGAAAAAATGAATATTGAACATTTGCTGTTAAGTGTACTGACACAATACAAATGACTGAATAAAAGTAAGTTTAACACAATAAAACACAACAAATTTGCTATCAAAAGTAAACCATCTGTCTGTTCATGCTAGAATGTAAGAAGGATGAATAGAATAATCTATCCTTAATTCTTTGTTCCAGATATAAACGCCCAACTTTCCAAACAACCCATATAGAATGTTTATGGCGAACCATACACTTTATTCCTTCTCTTACACACTATTGGATAAATTCTTAAACTACAATACTAAGTATATAAGAAATAGCTGGTTTAAAACTATAAAAGAAAGTAAAACATGCACATGATGGTATGTGAAAGACAAATCAAACACGGGTTTTGTTGGCTCAACTGCTTTGATTCATTTACTTGTTTCCAAATAACTGGAGTAAGAATAAATGTAAAGACAAATCACCCTTACACGTAATGGAAAGCAGTTCAACTGCAACAAAGGGTCAAATACAGTTGTATAATTCAATTTACAAAAGACCCTTAAGCCTTAATAAACTAAATTATTTGCTTTAAATATAAAAACCCAACTTTCCAAACAGTTCATATAGAATGTTTATGGTGAACCATTAACTTTATTCATTCTCACGCACAATATTGGCTAAATTCTTATATTATAAGTATTTTGAAAACAACTGGTGTAAAACAACACAGTAAGGAAAAAACATGCACAATTTGCCAAATACATTAATATTATATACACACACATATTTATATCTATAGAGAGAGAGAAAGAGATTTTACAGTGAGGGTCTAGAAGAGGTGACTGAACGGCTGTGAAGTGGGCGACGAAGCAGATGAGCTACAGTGCGCCATCGAGGTACCGAAACGACGACGGATTTAGCGGTAACCCAGTACATGTTATGGTACTATTGTGAATGGAATTGAAGAATGGAAATTGAGTTGAATAGTTAGGGCTTTTGGGGAAGCTACAGAGTGTCAGTAAAGGTTCTACCTTCCCGGCAGAAAACTCTCATTCAGTATCCTCCTCACTCTGTCTTAAGGACCGCTTCAGTAGCATTTGTGAGGTAATGAAATTATTTATTATTTTGATCTATGTAAATATTAATTATATTAATAGAAAATATTGAGAAATGAGAACGGTACGAGTTCTTCATATACTTATAAAGAGTTTGTTCGTCTACCATCGTTTAAAACTTTTCAAAAAACTTTGTTAAATGTATTTAAATATAAATATAAAATAAAATTTATTGTGGTTCGTTTAATTAGGAATGAGCATAGTGCGATTTGAAATCGAAATCACACCCGAAATCGCTTAGGTGCGGTTTGATAAATTCAAAATCGCACACGAAACCGCTTATAATTGGTGCGGTACGGTTTTAAACGGTGCGGTTCGGATTTAATTGGTGCAGTTTCGTTTCCAAAACCAATTGAAACAACAAAAAGGTCTAAGCCTTCAATAAAATTTAACACAGAACAAGAAAATAAAAATAACAAAATCCATATAGTTCCCGAAAATTAAAAGTATATATTCAATAACAAGCAAAAAAAAATTATCTAGTTCCCAAAAATCAAAAGTATATAGTGGAGATATAATGAAATTCTATCATATATATTGCAGGGAGGACTTATAGAATAAAATCCTAACTGTATCTAATTTGAAAAATAATCTATTAGATTATTACTACTATATCATAGACCTTAACCAATGGATCAAGTGCTCGAACCAACGAATTTGACCCTTCAGCTATAAGCCCCTCTAGTAACGCATCAAACAAATTCGAAATTCCAAAACCCAAATGCTTAATTTTTGATTATATAACCTCTAACCATCTTCTTTCAATTGGTAAAAAAATAACAATGCAATACTGAAGTTTTCTCTGAGCGTGTTCAAGTGAAAAGTAAGTTTAGAATTTATTAGAGATAATATATACATATACACATATGGTGCGGTTTCGATTTTATGTGTACGGTTTTGGCTAATAACCAAATTGAAACCGTAAATTTGGTTATTCAACTCACATAAAATCGTCACATACACCTGAACCGTTGGTGCGGTTTGTGCAATTTTTTGTGCGATTTCAGTTCTAATTTGGTTACTTGCTCGGTCCTACGTTTAGCTATCGAGTCTAGCACGATCTCAAATTAAGTCCAAATGAACTATTCAAACAAATATAATTTTGAATAATTTATAAAATTTTAAAATTTGTTGATATTTAAATTATTTATATTTTGAGTTAAATTCAAATTAAGTTTTTAGTCGAACGAATTTACTCAATTTATCGCCTTAATTAAATATAGTTGAGAGTATTATTCCTTTAATTCACAAATGTTTTGTATTTGGGGTTCAAATACATCTTTAAAATGGATATGTAATACTTGCCCCCATTGTCATTCATGGTCTAGGACAAGAGATGATAATAGATACAAATAGACATATAGAATACACCACCATTAATGTATAAATTTTTGAATATTTTTATTTTTTTAGAGGACATATTGATTACTTAGTTTGTTATAAAATTAAGTACAATTTATATTATTTAGAGTTTTCATTCTTGGTAAAGTATATATCAAATCGTAAAAAATAATTTAAATGAAATTTATAACTGGCTAAATGTAAGCAATCTTATACAAAAATAAATATAATACAAAAGTGATAATCCTAACTTAAAAAAAAACTTATGAGAAAGACCATATAGAAAATACTAGTATATCAATTAAAGGAAAAATAAATAGAATAGACAGTTATTTTGTTTTTTTGAGAACATAGAATAGATAGATTATTTGTATATTAATTAAAATAAAAATTATACTTTTTTATTTGCACGAATTTAAACAGTATTAACTTAAGTAATTTTAATTATTTAACTAGTTAATGCAATAATATTAATCGATACGTGGTAATTTTGCAAAAATTGGTCTTCGGAGCTGAAGCCAACTGCAGCCGCCATTAAAGGACATTTTTTCCTCTCCACTTCGCATACTGAACCACACACCATACACAGAATTCGTTAATGGCTTCCCCTGCTATTGCTTCAAGCTTCACGCCTTTCAGTAACCAGGTATCATTTTCCATGCATTTCTCCACCACATCATTTTACCCGTTTGTTTATTTATTTCTCAGAAAAATCTCGCTAACAATTCTCTAAATTTCTTTTTGCATACCAGAAAGATGTGGGTCTTTATGCTTTCTCGGGAAAATCCTCATTTTACCTTCCGAAATGGAAGAAGTATTTTTCCCGGGAAGTTGTTTCCGTTATGGCACCTCAGCAATCCGAACGCAAGCCATCCACCACTGGATCAGTTGGGTTTTGTTATTTTGCTATTAAATTGATGGTTTTGCGATTTGGTCTTGAGAAATTGGGGTAATTTATTTGTGAGGTTTTTGATTTGTTTTGTTTAGGTCAAGACTGGAATGACGATGACTGAAAAGATATTGGCCAGGGCTTCTGAGAAACCCCAATTGAGCCCCGGTGAAAATGTTTGGGTTAATGTTGATATCTTGATGACTCATGACGTTTGCGGGCCCGGTTCTATAGGAATTTTCAAGAGAGAGTTTGGCCAGAATGCCAAGGTATAGGGACTTCTATTGCTCAATAATTTGGAGCAGGCATTTAATTAATTTATTTTTTATTTCATCAATGATACAATTCAGAATAACCAAAGTTTTTTCCCCCCCCCCCCCTTTCCTTCTTTAAACTCTATTATATATACTATCACATAGGAAGAGATTATTTTATCTATGGTGTTTGAACATCTATGTTATGTTCTGGTTTATCAGGAAGTATATATAGTCACCTAGTTAAGACTGTCAGGTCTCCTAACATGTTGTTTAAAAATCTTACACCTAAAAAATGCTAGAAAAAAGCTAGCTTTTCCAACTTTAATTTTAGCAAAGGTTGTCAGTCTAGCTGGATTTGTCTGCTTTAAAGATATCCTCTTTCTGTCTCTCATTGGCACTTAGCAGTTATCTCTTGGAGCTTAACTGATCAATTGATTTTTTAGAGGATGCCTAGTGGTTAGGTGCTCTTGTGAGGTTGCTTGTAATATCAAATATGCATTTGTAGATAACTTTTACTGAGATTATCTTGTATATTTTGGCAGGTGAAGTGGATTTGGTATTCAATTAGTTAAAGTTTTTTCATGATATTTCCCCAAATAGCTTCTGGATAAACTATATTATTCATATATATTATTCCATCATTATCGAACCAACTAATAGATGGTTAGTGCATATTCTAACTAAGTCTAGGATTTGTACAGCATTCATGCAAAATGAGGACAAAGACTTGCACCGGGGTGGCGTGGCGTGGCGTGGGGTGGGGTGGGGTGGGGGGGAATTAAGAGTCACAATCACTTTTGTCCTAATTGCATTAAGTTACTGTTATTCTGCAAATGGCCAATTCATTTAACATAGGAGGTGTGAAATTTCAATCAACAAATCAATAACTAACTAATGTTATGCAGGTATAATTCAGCAATATTCCAAATCAAGTGTATCTGGAAATGGCGCTGATATGCGGTTTTGGATGATTGTTCCCCTTATATTTGATGTTTCTGAAACTTAAATAACTGGATGGCCCTCATCACATAACTTCATTCACTTGTTTGGACTGCAGTGTTAAGTGATATTTAGAGTTAAGTCGAGAAGAGAGATCCATAACTCATCACTTTACAAGTTCTCATGAAGTTTGTCTTTGATTCGAATTATAACTTAGTTTAAATATTATTACACTGTACTGTATGATAAAATTGAGTGCTTCTGCTTCAGTTATGTCAAGCAACTGGTTTTCCTTTGACTGAGTTATAGCCTGCATAATTCAGTGATTAAGATCAAGTCTTTGGCTTAAATCTTTGATGTAGAATTATATCTCACTTCTAATATATATATGTGGATGCTCATATCTTTCAACATTGCAGGTCTGGGACCGTGAAAAGCTTGTTATTATACCTGATCACTACATATTCACAACTGATGAGCGAGCAAATCGAAATGTGGATATTTTGAGGGATTTCTGCACTGAGCAGAATATTAAGTATTTCTATGATATTAAAGATCTTGGGAATTTCAAGGTACTATTCAATTTTGTTGCGATGCCAACCTCTTAATGTATTTTGCTAAATCTCTCCCAATACTTTCCAAGTTTCCATAACCTGGACATTGGATATTAAAGTTCACTTGTGTTTTTCACAGGCTAACCCAGATTATAAAGGTGTATGCCATGTTGCTCTTGCTCAAGAAGGTCATTGCAGACCTGGGGAGGTGTGTTTTTTGAATCATTTATTTCAACATTTATTTTTTTTAAAAAGGCATCACATGTTTTTATTTGGAGATAATTGCTTTAATCTTGCTATGTGCATTCAGGTCTTGCTAGGCACAGATTCTCACACATGTACTGCAGGAGCATTCGGCCAGTTTGCGACAGGTATTGGCAATACTGATGCTGGTTTTGTACTGGGCACAGGAAAGCTTTTGCTCAAGGTTTGTAAATACTCATTTTGATTTCTGGCATTTAATTATTGAATTTACCCAATAAACCATGAGTGAATTTATGTGGATTATAACTCATTGGGTATTCCTTTCTATCTTACTATGAGTTTTGGTGTGAATAATGTTAGTATATGATTATTATGTTTTTCACGATTCACACTCTATTTATATTATTTAGTCTGAAACAGTCATATTTGTATTTTGGCAACTTTGTTTTCAGATGAATATGCTTACAAATTTGATTGTGCCCTGCTTAAATCTTGACTTAAAATGTCCTCCAGTACTTCAATCTTGGTATTTCGTAAATAAAATAATTTTGAGCTGGATTATTGTGGTTATGCATGCTTCACATGGACACATGTTTGCTCTGATGCATCTTTTACCTTCTCATAAAATACTTTATAAATGCAAAATAACTACCTGGAAAATAAATGGAAAGTGTCTTGTGAGCATGGTTATGGTTTCTGAGAAGGCATGTGTAGAAAATTGAAAAGCTTCATTGATCTTTTCTAGTTTTTTTTGTTTCTTTTACTTTTCTTGGTGTACATAATCTCCCTTTTTTCTTATATTTTGAATATCCACATTTGCATTGTTTTGATAGTTTGAATGTGTTACTGGGATGGATTTTTTACTCATCAATTCATCATGATATGTTTCTGAAAACAATTTATGGCAACTTATGGACTTTTTGGATGGAGAGAAACACGAGTGAGGGTCTTCCAAGGTTAATTGACGAGTTTTCGCTTGCTTTGGTATACCAAGATAATGAGGGGATGCTCTCTGTTGAAAATAGTATAGATCTCAGTTATTTTGTCTTCCTACCGAAGGACCTGTCCTCTTTTTCTTTGCAGCTCTCTGTATTTTACAAATACTTCTTGTATCTGAGAGAAGGTTTTTTGGTAAACAACAAATGGTTACATGTTTAATAATTAGTGAGTTTCGAGTCAACACCATAAGCATGTGAAAGCTAGATATGTATTGTTTATCCTAATAGCTTAAGCTTTTGGAAGCATGATATCAAAGTTTGGTATTCATTGGTATTGGGTAAAATGTTATTCCTTTCCATTTCTAAATGTTTCAGTCAGATTATACTGTATTTGCTAGGTTTATTCAAGAGTATGCCTCTTCTACTTGCACTTTCTGTGTTCTGCAGTATCTCTCCTGGCAGTTACATTACTTACATACGCACTTCTTTTCTTTTTTGCATCAGTTGTGTATGATTTCCTTGCATCTTGAAAGTGCAGGTGCCTCCAACTTTGAGATTTGTAATGGATGGTGAAATGCCTGACTATTTGCTTGCAAAGGATTTGATCTTACAAGTATGTTTAACTAGTTCCTTTGACATATATTTTTGTTGAATTGAAATGCTTCCTTATTTGTAAAACATGATAAGCTTAAATATATCACATGGTGTATTCTTGCTTTGATGGACTGGTGAAGCCTTCAATATTTTATAATATTCATCCTGTAGTTGTTATATTGTTATACTCCGTAATTTAGTGTATTGATGGCTAAAGCATTTAATGGTTCCCTCGTTGTAGATTATTGGTGAAATATCTGTCTCTGGAGCAACATATAAGTCAATGGAGTTTGTTGGCTCTACTGTGGAAAGTTTAACTGTAAGTTTGTGAACGTACACTTTCAGTGCGAGTCTGAAGTTACTCAGCATGTATGTCTGAATAACTTTTAATCTTTTTGGCTCGTGAGTCAATTTCTTTTATACGTTTAATAGATGGAAGAGAGGATGACATTATGCAACATGGTTGTTGAAGCTGGTGGAAAAAATGGTGTTGTCCCAGCTGATGCTACAACCTATAAGTACCTTGAGGTTAGTGTGGCTAGTGATTGTATCCGTTTGAACAATCTCCCTCCTTATTATGAAAGTATACTATTTGCATATGAAATTTGCTAGAGTGATTTTTGAGGAACACTTAGTATTTAGTGTTTATAAGTTCATTTTTCAACTACTTTGCACACCTAATAGTTATTCTCTTAAATTTGTACAGGACAAAACATCTCTGCCCTATGAACCAGTTTATAGTGATGAGCAAGCAAGGTATGGCTGGAGTTTTTTTTTCAAGTCGAGACCCTTCTTTCTGGTGCTAGAGTTCTCTACTCTTGCTTTCTGCAAGTAACCTAATCATATTATAATATAATGTCTAGGGAATTCCTTAGAAAATACTTCTTCTTTTTTCTCTCGCATATGACTACAAAAATTCTCAAACTGGACTCATGTTGTTGTTGACATCAACAGGGATTACGAAGTTTATTACTTACTTTAGCCTATTAGAGGTTTTATAAACGAATTTTTCCATGAAGCAGAGTCAATATCTGTCATATGCTAATAGGTTGGCCTCTTATATGTCAATATAAGTAAATAAAAATTATTGCATTTCTTGGAGTTAAACATGTAATGTATTCAGCTATGTATTTGTTATAGTGAGACATTAAGAGTTTTCTCATATGTTCTTTATGTCCTACTATTGCTTCAATGGCTTTGTTTGTTCAACTTGTTTCTTCATATACGTTGTTGTTATTGCCCCTTAATTCATATGAGGTTGATGATTAGATAGTATATTGTCTATGGAGGATTTTGAACATAAATGAATGTTGCTGAAAAGTGTACTCTTGATGTTGAGTTATTTACAATTTATAGATATTTGTATATGTACGTTGATTTATAGGATGTACTTGTGTGTGTATATATATATATATATTTGTGTGTGTGTTTGAGATTAAATAGATATTTCAGTGTATTACTCTGAGCCTAATATCTGTTCCACATGTACTAATACCGTTGAAAAAGATCTGCTTAATGAAATGAACTGCCTTATATATATATATATATATATATATATATATATATATATAGGGCAATGATCCATAGCATGTATTTGTTATGAATCAAAATTGGACAAATACGATCTCCACCTTTCATAACAAATATGAATGGCCTGGATTAAAAAATATAACTTGCGTTCCGCTAGTTATTCTAGCGGATAGGAGTTATAATTTTTTTAGTCACTTTTACCCCAACAACGAATAGCGCAGCTCGGCCTGGATGCTCGTCGGGAATATAGACACTTTGCTTATTAAACAATTCATTTGAGAAAACAAAATTGGCGAAAAGGAAGAAGGCAGGTTGACAATTGATTCACACTTTAGCTGTTCTTCTCATGATTTTGGCCATCCGTTTCAGTGAGAAATGGAAGTTCACACATATATGTCGGACAAAACAGACTTCGGCTTCAGTCTCTTGAAATTTAATTTGCGGAAACGTCGCTTCAGTCTCTTCAGATTTAATTTGTGGAAAGGTGGAAAGGTCGAAAGAGGAGACCAAGGCTGTTGTGACGTCAGTGCCGAGGCGAATATTTGATCTAAGGTCCAGGACCTATCGAGATCCTCCATTATACTGTTGATGATCAAATGTAAGCAACGTTGACTTTGGGGAGAGAAGATCAGCAGGCAGGCTGTGATTGCAATTAAATTTCGGGGTGTAAGCAAGACTTCTTCTTACGTACACCAGCAAAATTTTTGATGTTCATCTGGTCCTCTGTTTTGGGAAGGAGATGCCACGTTAGAGTATGATCCATTTGTGGCAGCAGGTTGGGTTTTAAATTTACTCTCATCATCAGATCTATTAGTTTCAATGAGTTCAGAATCTACGTTCATCCCTTGTATCATGCCAAACAACCACTATAATCGCAGCAAGTAATCGCAGCGGAGCTGTGTTAATCGTAAATCGTCCGCTCCAACTTCTAGCGGAGCTGTGTTATGGGATAAAAGTGACTAAAAAATTTTTAACTCATGTCCGCTAGAATAACTAGCGGAAGGCGAGTTATATTTTTTAATCCAGGCCATTCATATTTGCTTTGAAAGGTGGAGATCGTATTTGCCCATTTTTTATTCATAGCAAATACATGCTATGGATCATTGCCCATATATATATATACATATAAAGACATCAAGTGAGTATGTTTATAAGTCCAATAAGTTTTCTCCTAAATGTGTGATTGTATTTGGAACACACTCATTATTATTTCTCTGTTTTCTGCTTTTTGTCAATATCATCATCCTCTATATTACTATTTTTATTCTGTTGCTTCATGATGTACCATTGCTTACGAAATTGTCTGTGTCTTCTAGATTTCTTTCTGAATACAGGTTTGATATCTCAAAGCTGGAGCCATTGGTGGCAAAGGTGAGTTACAATTGTTAGTCTAGATGTCCCTTTTTTCTCATTAAGAATAAGAAAAAGGAAAGAAAATTCTTTCAAAATGTGAGCCTTTGAGATGAGCGTTTCTCTTCTAAATATACGAGAACCAAGTAGCACCTATATATTATTATCTTTTTTTCTTTCCCTGATTTTTTCAAAAGAGAATCTATCCGTTAATTTTTGCATCTTTAAGTATTTTGTTCTACATTCAAATGTTCAAAAGATTGATTGATTGATATTGTGGACATGTTTTTCAGCCGCATTCTCCTGATAATCGTGCGTTAGCAAGAGAATGCAAAGATGTGAAAATTGACAGAGTGTATATTGGATCTTGTACTGGTGGAAAAACTGAGGATTTTCTAGCTGCAGCCAAAGTTTTCCTAGCTTCAGTAAGACATGAAATATCTTTAATGCTTGTTTTATTGTGTGCTTTTGATTGCTTTAACAAGAATGTCACCACAACATTTGGTTTTTGATGTTCCTCGAGTGTATGAACACATGTTTCTTTTTAAAAAAAGGTGTTATTGTGAGTGATTCATAAGTTAGCACTTCTCAGAAGATGAGTGATACATCTTGTTGCAGATAATGTATGATATCAGCAGGATAGGAATTATAATTTGGATAACTTTTTTTTCTTTCTAGAGACTATTCAATTTCCGAGCATATGAATGGGAATATTCTAAATGATACTGATTACTTGATCATGCTTATTACTTTTTCCTTCTGATAAGTTGCATCATGCATATCAATTACAGTAATTATTAACATTTGTTGAGACTCCGAGTATCTTCTTTCGAATAGGACCTTCTAGTGGTTCACTTTTGCCCTTTTCCCAAAATTCTTCTCTATAACCCTTGGGAAGCAATCTGTTAGTGTGTGTTATTTGGTCTCAAGGTTATTAGTCTAGTTAATCTTGACACCAAATGATCCTACAGCCTACCATTTGGATCTAACTTAACTAAAACTAAGGATAAAGTGTTGTCTTAGGTTTTTATATTATGTTTCTTCTATATATATTGCTTAGGCCGAATAATTATATGATGGCATGTATGTAATGTTCTTATTTTTGTTGAACTTCAAAAAATTAATCACATCATGTGCAGGGGAAGAAGGTGAAAGTTCCCACCTTCCTGGTCCCTGCTACCCAAAAGGTTTGTTAATGTTTGGTGTTTTGCTTCTTTTATTTTATATTTTGCGGAAATTATGATAGTAATAGGATTGAGAGTTAAATTATGAGGTGTTCGCACTAATTTTCAGGTCTGGATGGATGTATATAGCCTCCCTGTGCCAGGATCTGGTGGAAAGACTTGTTCTCAGATATTTGAAGAAGCAGGCTGTGATACACCTGCAAGTCCTAGCTGTGGTGCTTGTTTGGGTGGTCCTAAAGACACTTATGCACGCATGAATGAAGCTCAGGCAAGTTGCACCATTTCTCAGTTTTATACACATGAATTAAACATGAAGTTACATGTACTCAATTGTTTGATGTGCCTTTAGAAATATCAAATATGCTAAAGGTCATGGACTCCATATCTGTGACTAAGCTAATATTGGAGATGGTATCTTATGTTCGAGCTCTTTACATTGGTCCTTGAGGACCTTAACATGTTTTCATTATCAAGGTGTTATTAATTACTTGTACCAGGGTGTTGTTTATTTGTAACATATGCAGCTTTTAGTATCTTGTAAAGATGCCTTCTCTTTTCGTTTGTCCGTAATGTGTTTTACTATTACTTCGGTGTATCAATAAAATGGGTGTTTTTTTTTTGCACCATGCAAGGCTTAAGTTCTGCCTTCCAAGGCTGAACATCTTTTATTATTACCTTGAGCATTTGTTTCACTGATAGTATATATTACTACTTTTGTTTTTGTTACCTTAGGGATTTTGAAATTAGCTTTTGTTTGGCTGTCGTATTATAATTCACGATTGTTTGTATCAGGGAGATCTCCTCTTGTACCTGATATATATCGCAAGACAATTGCCTATTATCTTTATTATAAATTTACAGTTTGGATAGCGCTTGACTTTCATAGATGACTGATCATTGCAGGTCTGTGTCTCCACCACAAATAGGAACTTTCCTGGTCGCATGGGGCACAAAGAAGGCCAGATTTATTTAGCTTCTCCTTATACTGCTGCAGCATCGGCTTTGACTGGCTTTGTAACTGATCCAAGAGAGTTCTTGCAGTAGGCTGCTGATCATCTCATGTCAGGATTACTCTGAATCTTGTCCTGCGTGTGCTTTGATTTGCGGAGCTGAAGTATCAGGTTCTGTATCTGACACAAAAGCCTTGTATTATGTTATGAAAGTTCAGATAGTAGTAGTTTAGCTTTGTGCTTTGAGGCTTATGTACACGTCTGTCTAAGCAAGAGAATGAGTTGGATTTACTTTTCATTATAAATAATTTGAAGGATCAGACTGAACTTTCTTTCCTTAATAACTAGAGAATTGAGCAGGGCTGCACCCTGTATAAATGTTGATACTGAAACAAGAATAAGCAAATGGTGTGGCTACAACTTTCTATCCGAAGACTGGTCAAATATTTTGCCCAAGGAGATAATATTGAACGAGATATTTCTCTTTTTTGCAAAACTACATTTTTTAATTACATTTTTGTATAATTTAAAAAATAAGGTGAAAAAAATTCTGGAACATGTACAAAATGAAAGGGTGACGAGTGATTTTAGACAGGATGTGGTAATAGCTTTTTTTTTTGTTGTATGTCTGAAATTTAATATTTATTTCTTTGGCAAGAATGGATATTAAGACCTCATGTACTCAAAGGTCAAAGTCTTATGAGTAATTTTTTTACTATTACCGAAGCTCTGGCCATAGTATTTCTCAATGCAAAAAGGCACTTGCCATCTTTTTCCCTCCTATTCTTCAAACGTTAACTAGTAGATTCGGCAAAATTGGCTCAAGTCCGTCCGCAAGAAATGAGCATCAAATTTTGGGCTGTTTTGGCCTGACCCATTTAGACCAAGCCCATAAATGTGTCAAAAATCAGTTTAGGTCCGTGGGTTAATTTGGCACGTCCGTTTGAAAAGCGGATTTTGGGCTTCATTTTTTTAGCCTATTAAAACCTGGGCCGTTTTGACTTGACCCGCTAAGCGCCCTTTAAGGACAGAAAAATCAGTCAATTGGTGATTGTCTCCGCTACAGCAAGGGTAATTGTAAAACCCCGAATTTTATGAAATGAAAGTATTCAATTTTCTTATAATTATTATTTTATTTCGTAAATGGATAAATTCATAAAAAGTTAAAGTTAAGGGTGATATGTGAAAAATTTTACGCGTGGTTGCATAGTAGCACACAGTATTGATTATTGATGCTTACGTGAGAAGTCACTTAGTTATACTCAATTATTGCTACAATAATTGCTGCATCATATCTCTCATATTATTGATTCAATTATTGTCATAGTATCATCTGCATAATATGTTATATTATTAAATCAATAATTGAGACGACAAAGTTATTCCACTACAAGAAAATCGGCTAATTCCGACGGACGTATCCCCGACGGAGTAAATTCGGTCAAAATAGGATTACTTCCGAGGGAATAATACGTCAGATATAAGTCCCTCGAAAATAACTTACTTCTGACGGAATTCCGTCGACCTTAGACCTCTCCAGTTGGCGCCAAAATTCGCGCCACTGCGAAAAGTAATTGCGACGAACAAACGTTAATTTCGAGGGACATTTCGTCGAATTTAAGATATTTTCGAGGGATTTATTTCCGACGGACATTCCGTCGGATATAACAGATATAAACTTTTCAGCTTCTGCCTTTTCATTTCAGACGCTCTCGTTCATTTCTCTCTCTCATTCGATCTCTCTCATTCTCTCTCACTCTCCACACCCGGCCCCTCTCCCCCGCCACTGCTCCCCCCCCGCGCCTCCCCTGTGTCTCCCCAATCTCCCAGACCCCCACTCCCTCCCTCGACCTGGTCCCCACACTGCCTGGTTGGTACCCCCCCCCTCTCCCTGGCCCCCCACCCCAGCCTTGTCCCGATACCCCACCCACCCCCAGGTACCCCCCACTCCCTCTCATCTCCCTTGGCATCGCCCAGCTTTACCACATCACAATTTTTCTACCATCACACACCACCAATTCCTATCTCCTCCACCAAATGAATCACCACATACGGTAGCTCAGCTCCTCCTTTCTTTCCTCGCTTTCTCCTCCTTTAATTCAAGGTAAGAAATCCTAAATGATGTTTTTGAGATTATTAAATATAGTTTGCAGATTTGAGTTGTTGATTTTGCTAAAGTTGTTCATGTGTTATCGAGAATAATTTTGGAGTTCTTATCAGATCGTAAATTGGGTTTTATATTTTAATTTGCTGAAATTGGGTTCATTTCAGTTATGAAATTTATTTTGTTAAAGTTGTTGATTTTGCAAAAGTTGTTCATGCTGTAAACTGTTTTGCAAATTGGGATTATTTGACTTCAATTGTGCAAGTGAATGCATGTTGCTGAAATTGTGATTTATTTGTGCAATTACAGTATTTGGGTCATAACAATTACAGTGGTTGGATCATAACATATATGTATGTCAGTGTATAAGAATGTAATATTTGATATTTCCACATGAAATTCTAAATGGAATATCTCGCTTTAAATCAGAATTGAAAATTTTGTGGGCCCTACAAATATATTTATGTATTAATTAATTAATTTAATATAAAATGAAATAAATTTAATTTAATTTATTTTATTAGACAAAATAAATGTTAAAAATTATTTAATATATTATAATATAAAATAAAAAATAATAATAAAATAAATTGAATAAAATAAATCAAATTTAATTTAATTTAATAATTTTTTTTAAAATATAATATAATATTATATAAAATAAATTAATGTATATTAAATTTAATAAAATTAAATAAAATTTTAAAAAATTTACAAGTGAAGTTTAAAAATAAGATAATATAATATACTATAATATAAATTTGAAAAATTAGAAAATATAATATTTATTAATTAAAAATTAAACAAATAAAAGAAAATATAATAATAAACTTAAATAAATTTTAAAAATTAGATAATATAATATAATACAAAATAAAATAAAATAAAATACTTAATTAAATTAAATTGAATAAAACAAAATGAATTTGATTTAATTTAATAAATCAATTAAATTTAATAAAAATATTTAAAAATTTAAAAAATGTAATAAAATAAAATAAATTTAATTTAAGTACCATAATTTAAATTAAATTAAATTTAAAATAAAAAAATAAAATACAATAATAAATACAATTAAATTTTATAAAATAAAATAAAATAATTTAATAAAGAGTCTTCATATATATTCCAAATAACAATTCTAAAAAACTAAGTAGACTTACTTAGTTTTTCATTGATAAAATAAACTAAATAACATTTGCTTAGTTTGCCACAATTTTCAATAAACTCAATAATTAAGTATTATATGTATATATATACATATATGTACTATAATATGAAACTTAGAAACCCGTTTGACAAGTAGGAGTGAATGTCGAACAGTAATCTCTATAGATTCCAAATAACAATTCTCATAAACTAAGTACCACTTACTTAGTTTATTAGCATTGGCAAAATAAACTAAGTAGCATTTGCTTAGTTTGCCACAATTTTCAATTCATAAATGCAATAATACTCTCCCTACATATATGTACTCTTTCTAGTATGCAGGTTTTGACATAGCAGTTGCAGATAGTAGTACTCAAACCTGCCTCTCGACAACAATTAAAAAAAAAGGGTCGTAGTTCTGTTTGTATCTATATACTCGAATAATAAAGGTAATTGAATTATCGAGACATTCCTCAATCGCTCCATCATAATAGATGGCAACATCCTAAGGAGTGCCAAGAAGTTGTTGAACAAAGTTCTAGGTTAAACAACCCTCTAAATGAGCGAATGATCACTTCTCTCATAGATTGAATCATCTTCCCATATGGGTCTAATCCATGATATAAACGACTTTCTCACCACTCAATTCCTCGATGAGTAGTTCTCACGTAACGCCTCGATCACCTCTTGTATGAGAACTATCCATTTGAGGAATTCTGTGAGTGGTGAGAAGTCGCTCATATCATGGATTGGACCCATATGGGGAGATGATTCATTCCTAGCAGTAGAAGTGATCGTTCGCTCATCTGTAGAGGTTGCTTTTAAGTTGGAACTTTGTTCAATAGCTTAATGGAACTCCTTCGGATGTTGTCATCTGTTATGATGGAACAAAGGAGAAATGTTTGCAAAGAATTGAATTAACTTTATTATTCGAGTATAGACACAACAGAACTACGAACCCTTTTTTTTTTTTCCCTGCCACACTCAAGTAGAGATTCCACATAACAATTCTCATAAACTAAGTAGCATTTGTGTAGTTTGCCACAATTTTCAATAAACTAAGTAGCATTTTCAATTATATATGTACTATACTTTGAAACTTAGAAACCCGCTTGACATACACTCAATAGGGGTGAATGTCTAATGCCTCCCAATTGGGACCATTATTGGATGTTATGTCTCTCACTTAGGCCGCAAATAATCTGAAATGGTACATTTTTTGTTATTTTGAGGATTAATCGACTGTTATCTCTATATGTTCTTTGAGTGCATACTTAGATTAAGTTATCTTAGTCTATTTCGTGTGTTTGGAGACCATGGGGAGGTGCTGCCGAAATTTTCTTGAAAACTCATGAAACGTACTCAACGTGTTTGCACTAGTGACGAGACGCATCTAATAACGGGATAGAAGCCTTACCCCTGTCCTATAGAGATATTAGGTAAATCTAATTCACGCATGAATATCCAAATTAACTTAATACGTACTTCTGTGTAGTTAAAAATGTCAGCCGACCAGAGTTGGATGTACCGTAGGATACCCAAAGATGGAGGGGATTAGTCTCACTTTATCGTGTTTGGGGTTTTAGATTTCTTGAACAAAGCACTAGAACATACTTGATGATCCGCACGGAAGATACGATGCCCGTGTGTCAAGTGTAAAAATCTGATTTGGAAGAAAGTCGACGAGATTAAATTCAACTTATTTTCTCGTGGATTTGTGGATGGGTACTTCAGATGGACTCATCACGGGGAATCGTAAGTGATTGAAAATATTGTGGAACAACCAATTCCACGGATTCATACGTCAAAAACTATGATCTAGTTGAGATGTTGGTCGATCGATGCTTATGGCCCTACTACTATTGACTGGGCTGAATATGAACCTTCTTCAAGCAGTGCGAAGTAAGTGACAAATGATACAACTGCTACCTTTTACAAGTTGCTATCTGAATCTGGGGTCGCGTTGTATCCGGAAATGATACGAACACCAAGCTTTCTCGCAGTGATGAAGCTCTTACATTTCAAGAATGAGCCGATCGAAGTGAGAGAGGTTTCAACGATTTTCTCGCTTATAATTGGTCGGCTTCTTACCAATGATCCTACTCTTCCTGCGAATTATTACGAAGTGAAGAAGCTTGTCAAGGGGTTAAATATGGGGTATCGTAAAATCGATGCTTGTGAGCGAGATTGCATGTTATACTATGGGGAGGATGTAGAGATAAGGGATAAGTGATATATGCAAATTATCGCGCTACAAGGTTACAAAACGTGGGGAAGGAGAAACATGTTCCCGTGAAAATCTTACTAAGATTTCCACTCAGCACCGAGACTTCAATGGCTATTCATGTCGCCTCATACGGGCCAACATATGAGTTGGCATCGAACAAGGATGTCGTGTTCGGTCAATGACTCACCCAAATGGATGGAGATGAATGGAAGAGATTTGATGTAAATTATCCTGAGTTTGCGGAAGAAGTTAGGAATGTTAGGCTTGGCATGGCTACTAATGGCTTTTGCCCTTTTAATAATTTTAGCCAACCGTAATCAGTTTGACTAGTCATTATGGTCGCTTATAATCTTCCACCGGCAATGTGCATGAGGGATCCGTATTTGTTTTTGACATTACTCATTCCGGGGGATAAAAGTCCTACAAAAGACCTTAATGTGTACCTTTGACCGTTAATGGATGAACTAAAGATGTTGTGGGAGACAGGGGTTCAGACGTATGATAAATCGATATGCGAGAATTTTGTGATGAAGGCAGCCCTGTTATGGACTATCACTGACTTTCCAGCTCTTGGGATGGTTAGTGGTTGCTCAACTCACGGGAAGTTGTCCTGTCCAGTGTGTATGGGGGATGTGCAAGGCAACCAGTTACAGCATGGGCAGAAATGTAGTTTCTTTGGAACTGCTCATAGATTCTTGCCTCTTGATCACAATTATAGAAAGATGTATGCACAGTTCAATAGAAAGATAGAGAAGAAGGGGTTGTTGGTCATCGTCAAGGCAAAGAGGTCTTCAATGGGTTGAATCAACTTGATTTTCCTTTGCGGGAAGGAACACACAGAATTGAGAGCAAAATGGGTGTGCACGGAAGACTCATAATTGGACACACTTCACCTATATGGTTTGAGTTGCCATATTGGGGCACACTTTCAGTTCATCATTGTATAGATGTCATGCGTACCGAAAAGAATGTTTTCGAGAACTTGTTTTACACCGTGTTAGATGCGAGTGGTAAAACTAAAGACAATGACAATGCTCGAAAAGATTTGGAGGCATTGAACATTAGGCAAGAATTATGGCTTCGCCCTAACACTACGAAACCTAAAGCTCCATTTTGTCTTACTAAGCAACAAGTTGAAGACGACTGTAAGTGGGTTAGTGGGTTGAAGCTCCCAGATGGATATGTGTCGAACATAACACGTTGTTGTAAGGTTGAGAAATTGAAAATTTCTGGATTCAATAGTCACGATTGTCATGTATTCATGCAGAAGTTGATTCCAATTGCATTTCGTGAGATGTTACTCAGAAAAGTTCTGGATGCATCGAATCTAACTCACAAATTTCTTTCGAGATATTTGCTCAACTATAATTAAGTACATTGATGTCGGCGGATGGATGGAGAAGAATATTGTGCTTACCATGTGCAAGCTTGAAATGATCTTCCCCGTGTTTTTTGACTCGATGGAACATCTCGCCATTCATCATGCGTATGAACTCAAACTTGGAGGACCGGTGCAATATCGGTGGATGTATCCTTTTGAGAGGTAATATATAAACTTTTAATTGCTCTATCCTGCTCATATTAATAATACTTCAATTTGTCTGCATATTATTTATCGTAGGTATATGCGCCGATTAAAACAAAAGGTCAAGAACAAAGCTCGTGTAGAGGGTTCTATTGCTGAACGATATACAGAGGAAGATCTTGTCAACTTCTGCTCATTGTATTTTGACGATGTTGTCTCAACGAAGCACAACCGTTTAGGAAGGAATGAGGTTGTTGGTCCAATGACTCATGATGATGATGAGTTAGCTGTATTCACATATCCGGCTAAACCATTTGGCCCTGAGACGTTGACTTACTTAAGCGACAAAGAGTTGAAGATTGTATCTACATACGTGCTTCTAAATATGCCCGAAGTATCATCATACATCACATAAGTCTAAGCTTAATTGCTCTAGTTAGTACAATTTACAAGTGTAGTCATCTCTATATATGTTAAAGACATTTTACTAATATCGCAGCTTCATTCAAGAGAAGCGTATGCTTCTAACCCAACTTTTATCGCAGCAGAATCGGAAACATTCACTAATGCTAATTTCAAACAAAGGTTTTAAGAAAAGGGTTGAAGCGGAAAATATTTCGAAGCGTTTTATAGATGTCATCCAAGGACCTTACAAAGTTGTTAGTTCTTTTCCCGTCAGATCGTGAATGGGTATGATTTTAGAGTCGATGACTTACATGAACTCACATTAGTTAATTATGGGGTTGTGGTGTTAGGAAGCTGCTACCAAGATTCTGAGTCCAATTACTATGGTCGTTTACAGGATGTAGTTGTGCTCAATTATCATGGCGACAAAAAGGTAGTTACATTTAAGTGTAGCTGGTTTGATACTGAAAAGGGGGTTAAAGTTGATCGTAATAGAATCACAACCGTGGATATCAAGTCAGTGTTAAAGTCTGATGACGTGTACGTGTTAGTAAGTCAAGTGACTCAAGTGTATTACGCTCCTAATGTCGTAAATACTCGAAGCCCCTGGTACACAGTAGTCACTACTAAAACATGCTCATTTAATGCTGATAACATGTTTGGTATGGATGAGGCGTTGCAAGAAGATGTGAGCAACCCATTGGCCGTAGTAGTGTCCAAATCAAGAAGATGTGGTGAGCACTGATGTCATTGACGTACCTAACGATGAGGATGTCGAGGCCAACATACACATGAATAATTATGTAGTCGTTGAGGATGATAACGATGATGAAACTGATCTCAAAACTGAGGATGAGGAAGATACCGAATCCGAGAATGATATACACGTTGATTCTGATGGGTTTGATGACGTGCGTAATTGAAAATGAGCTTTCATATTAGAACTTACCACATATTGTTAAATCTTACATATTCGTAATCTACCAATTTTGTTATTGCAGTAGGATATTCATGGCTAGACATAGTGGTGGAGGTCGCCGAGGTGGTGGGCGATCCGGTACTGGAGACGGTAGCCACAATGGAGACTCTTCTTCAGGCGCGAGTAAGTTATCTTAACTAAGAATATTTAAATATATCTCAAGCTGGATTAATTACCATGATTATTGAAGTACTATGTTAAATTCAATTATTACAGATGCACCTCGTCGACAACACCGAGGGACGAACCTCGGTATCTTTGGTCGTCGTCCATGGCGATGGCCACTTACAAAGATGCGGTGGATGTCGTTTTCCAGCAGTAAGTGTTAATATATTCGTACTATTTCTATCAGTTATTGCAAAACACAATTCACATAACACAAACTGTGATACTTTTTCTGTAGTATACTAGACTCGGTGGCTAAGCACACCCTACATGCGATTTATTTGACACATCTCCCGAGAGGGTGCATGCGGTTCAGTCAGTATGTGCGGTACGATGCCACTTTTATGCAGACCGTTTTGCGGGAGTTCCACGTAAGTTAAGCATATTATCACTACATAGTTGTATTGGGATAATGAAATCAATTGTTCTTAATTTTAAATAATCTTTTGTTATAGGTTTATTATCGATTTGACCCGAGCATCTTTCAGTCAGCTGGCGATGATGTGATTGAGCATCACATCACTGCGAATTACTCTGGATGGCTATATGAGATGCGATGTATATACAATTGAGGCGGTTGTGGACTAGCCCGGACCACCATCGAGATCATCACCCGCGATAGTCTCCGATTTAGCTTTGAGAGGCTATGTAAAGACCTGGGAGGTCATGACTTCAAGAAAAAATCCGAGCAGCGAAGAAGAAGAATCGTGGTCGACTCCGGATAAGACACACCATTGGTTCTCGACTGCGAGGAGGCGAAGACGGTAAGTATGCGTTATATTTAGTTATTTATGTGTCAAGTTCTCACACAAATACTTAAAACCTGCTTTTTATGAATGTTTGTATTAGGCATCGGGGAGGACCTCAATAGAGATCCTACCATGTTAGAGTTTTGGGATTGAGCCGACACGCCTAAGGACGAACGTGTTTTGTCTCAGGAAGCTTTAGCTATACGGGTAAAACTCATCTTACTATTTAGCTTTTAATAATATTCAATCGTAAATAAAATGATATAATTAACACAATTATACGGAATACATTACAGGACCGATTTTAGAAGCTTCAGATTTGGCGATATATTTAAATGGAGACTATTAGGAGGGTTCTCGAGTTACGTTAGATTAGATTCACACCCCTCTTCCCGATATTGTATTAGATCGGATGAGGAGTCGAGACTATGGGTCGCATCTTAGGATCCCCTACTAACAAGATCTCTGCAGATATCGAGTGTTGGGTCTGCCGAGGATACCCGCATATACACTTCCTGGAGGTAATATTTTTTTATGTTTCACGAAATTATCCGAATTTATCACATTATATAAATTATTATTAGTAATTGAATTTGTATCTCTTTATAGGCTCCAGCCAGCCAATGTACCATCAGAGAAACACATGTCGGACCATCTCATACTGGGCTGCCGGATTGGATGATTTATATCTTCCGTGGTGATAGGGCCGTGTCGGATAGGTTCCATACCGATCCGGTCTTTTCTAGCGTTAAGAGTTGCCTTCGGTTCTCGTCTTCACCGATTGCTTGCAGATATTATAGCAGGGCCTCTGCAGAGAGAGACGGGATTACCTCGGGAACAGTTTGACGCTTGGAGCGCCGAGATGCTCCGGATGGTGATTACCCTCTTGGAGGAGGCTTTTCGTCCGCCCTCACCAACTCAGGTATTCTTATTGTTTATGTTTTTCAATTAAGGCTAGTTTGTTAATTAATTCTCACATATATATATATATACTGTGACGCCCCCAAAATAGGTATACATCACCTATTCTGAGTCACCAAATACATGGAACAGAATACAAATACAATCTTTAATATACAACAAGAAAGTCATGAGTTTTAATACAAATATTGTCTTCTAGACAATATCCACTCTCGGATAAGTCCTCATTATATTTATTATCACACTATTTAATGTAATAGTGAGGACTACTAATACTATCATCCGGATCGCCACTCCGCTCCCGACTAGTCTTCCTGCTACGCTCTCATTTCACAGAGAAACGGTGAAAAGAAAGGGTGAGCTCAACTAGCCCAAGAAGAAATATTATGACTAAGATAATGCAGAATAAATTATCATTAGCCTTCAACAATGTTAAACTGATAAAATATAACAAACATCAAGTTTAACTGCAGCGGAACAAACAATCAATTAAAAGAGTCAAGTAGAGAATATAATCTACTATCTTTTATGATTTAAAAGGTTTTTCATCACTTTTGTCGCTGAGACTCAGCTTAATAAATAATCCACATCATCCCTGCACTACGGCCAAGGATATTCATTAGTATCACAACCATAAATTATCCATGAACTACGACCAAGGATATTCGTGTATTCATCAATGGTCATGATCATGCCAACAACTATCCATCAATGCATTACGGGCCAATGAGGACTTTTTCCACATCATTTGTAACATTACGGTCATGATTACACCGAATAATCCCTGGTCATAATCATACCAAGTCCATCTATGCACTACAGGCCACAAATGACTTTCAATATAAAATAAATATGAGGATGATGACAATGATATAAGAATTCAATAAAACAAGTTCAAGAATTAATTTATTCAGGAACTAATAACGTCCAAATTGTCAACATGATACTTCTTTGTAGAGTAAAATTCAAGAATGCTCAGAAGAATATTTCCATGAAAAGATACTGGATGAAGCGCAAATATCAAGGATATTCCACTAATTTCATGGAGTATAGAAGTCAAAACTTTAACCAACTGAGTATAAGAAAGAATGGAATAACAAAAGAAATCATCATGCATGCGGTATTTCGCATAGACAGGTTATTCCAATGAATAATAAATAACGGAACCAAGTCAAAGCGTAATACGCATTTAAGCGGAGATATTCCAAGAATAATAAAAAGATGAAACCGTGTCCGTACAAAACGCATGCATAACAAGATATTCCAATGAGAATAATAAAGATTTTAACCGTGTCCGCCGTAAATCGCATGAGCATGGATGTTCCAACGTAATAATGAAGAATGGAATAACAACAAAATCACCAAGTATAGGGTGATCATGGCGTATCTGAAGTTATTCCAATGTAATAATAAAGAATGGAATAATGAAGTTCTCTTCATGAATATGAAAAAATAATACCCTTTACCTTATAAAGAAGAGTACTTGACGGTAGGGAAGGGATATACTTAAAGAAACTTGCACTACGCCTCAAAGCTTTCTTAAACGCTAAAGAAATACGCTCAAGATAGAAGAATAATTCTCTACGCTTTCTCTCTAGAGTTTCAAATGAATTCGTAAGAAATAATGAAGGAATGAGCTTCTATTTATAGAAGAATGGACTGAATAGTAACCAATCCATGAACGGTCCAGATCGATTACTTTAAACGGACGGTCCAAATTGGATTACAATAAAATATAATATATTCTATTTATAATCTAATAAAACGAATAACTTTTAAAAAGATTTTACTATGCAAACACTATGCATAATAAAATATAATATATTCTAATTATTGTCTAATAAAACGAATAACTTTATAAAAATATTCTGTTTTATATAAAAAGATTTTACTATTAGCCTAATAAAACGAATAACTTTATAAAAGTATTCTATTTTATATAAAAGCTTTTCTGTTTTATTACATTAATAATACTAATAAAATAAAACTTCATCATCATTATTATTATTCACACTATTAATCGACCAGCCGGTAGTTACCGTGAAAGAGGGGCTTTCCAAATAAGGATTTCTCCTATCATGCCGCAATTAGGTGACCAAACCTCTCCTTGGCGTAACTTCTGACATCGTTAATAATGCAAATAATAATATTAATAACTCATCATCTCAATTATTGATTTAATAATATATAAAATATCGACAATAATTGAATAAAACTAAATGACTTCTCACGTAAAAGATCAATAATCAATACCGATATCGCTACTTATGCAACCATGCGTATTCTCATACTTTTAACACCGTGTGTTTCAACAGCTTAACGGTAAAACTTCCGCCGTTATTTTCATAAAAATATTTTTTGTCGTTTTCTCAATCCGACAATAATTCCGTTGTGGGGTCCACCAATGATTGTGCCGTCTTACGAATATTCCCCGACCAATCGAATATTATAAATAACTTGCGTACTTTGTAAAATTTATAAATATTACCTACAACTATAACATTATATCAAATTTATTCCATAATATTCAAAAATGATAATTATAGAAAATTAATCTTTATTCATAAAAGTTGGGGTCTTACATATACGGACTAATGATTTATATTTTTGATTCTATCAACAGGGTGGCGATGGCGAGCAGGCTGACGATGATGAGTAGGAGCACGAGGTTGATTTCCATACACCAGAGCAGCGTCGTTCACCTTTGCCCGATGATGATACTTTTACTAGTTTATAGTTTATTTGTATATATTCATGTTATTGTAGAACTTTTGTATATATTGTATTGTCTAATTGCGTTTGTACAACTATTGTAAATTATATTGTTTAACATTTATGGAACATTAGCTTATATTTGTAATTGTTTAGCTTATAATACGTTTTGGTGGATATTTGAATTTGAATGTGAATGTGAATGATAATGAGTTGAAGATTACGTTTTAGTGCTACGTTGCATATTTGAATGTGAGATACAGGTTTATATTACTGTGTATTGGGTTGTGACATGTTACAGGTACATTAATGGGTTTAAACACCTGGAAATTAAACTTTTAAAATTTGTATTCTAAAAAAAACATTAGTTAGTTCCGACGGAATAGGGTAGGTTCGACGGAACGTCCCTCGGAGTTAACAAATAAGCAATTTTTTATAAATGGCATTATGGCCTAATTTTTAGTCCAACATACAAGATATCTTCAATCTAATATGTCCGCTAAAAAACGCATATCTCCGACGCAACGTCGTCAAGATAATAAGTGAACACTTTTAATAAATATCCATTATTTTAGTTTTCACTTGGAAATAGACTATTTATGAGGAGTGAATTAAATTGAAATAGGTAATCGTTATATTCGATTTAATAATTTTGTCCTATATATTATGTCGAAGATAGTTTATGTACGACGAACTTCTGTCGGAATTACGACTGTCGAGGATAATGACATTGCGACGAAATTTGTGATGGATTGTATTTTCGACGCGGTTATTTACGACTAAATGTCTGACGGATATTTCCGTCGGACATAATATATTTTTGACGTAATAGTATTATGTCTGACGGATATTTCCGTCGGAATTAGCCGGTTTTCTTGTAGTGTTCATATTATTATTCGTAATATTGACAATGTCTAGAAGTTCTGTCAAGGAGAGGTTTGGTCACCTAATTGCGCGCCAATAACGAGAAATCCTTATCGAAAAGCCCCCTCTTTCCTGGGAACGACCTGGTTGTTAAATATTGTGAATTATAATATTAATGTTGAGTAAGTTCGTGTTGATTAAAGATGAAATTGATAGTTCCATTGTGTTGGAATTATTAGTGTTAGTGAAAATCGACATTTATTTCGTTAATAATTGATGTCTGGAGGTTATATTGACCAATCGGGTAATTAATCAGATAAATGAGCAATTAATTGCTATTGATTCACATGATTATAACTATTTTTTCACATGTGTGTATTATTGATTCACATTCATTTACTATTCGGGGAGTTGGTGCAAGATTGATAATACCTGCATGACTAAGTTAAAAATGGAGGTATAGATGGAGGTACTATACTGTAATTCGTATTTTCACATGTCTAGAACTACTGAGTCACATGATTTACTATTGATTCACATGATTTACTATTAGGGGAGGTGGTGCGAATTTGATAATACTTGCAGGACTAAATTAAAAATAAAGAAAAAGAGGAAGGTATTATTATACTGTTGTGACGCCCCAAAAATAAGTATACTTCACCCATCTTGAGTCGCCAAATACATGGCTAAATTCAAATACAACTTGATTATACAACAGTCGTGTAAAATATGACAAAATACATGCTGTGAGTTTTAATACAAATATTGTCATCTAGACAATATTCACACTCAATTTAGTCCTCATTACATTTATTATTACACTATTTAACAGAATAATGAGGACTACTAAGACACCATCTCGGACCATTACTCCATTCCCCGACTAGTCCCGTCTACGTTCTCATTTCATGAAGAGAACAGTGAAAGAAAGGATGAGCTCAACTAGTCCAGTAAGAAATATTATGACTAAGATAATGCAGAATAAATTATTATTAGTCCTCAACAGTGTTAAACTGATAAAATACAATAGACATCAAGTTTAACTGCAGCGGAATATGCAATCCATTAAAAGAGTCAAGTAGATAATAAAATCTACTATCTTTTATGATTTAAAAAGGTTTTTCATCACTTTTATCGCTAAGACTCAGCTTAATAAATAATCCACATCATCCCTGCACTACGGCTAAGGATATTCATTAGGGTCACGACCACAAATTATTCATGCACTACGAGCCAATGATATTTGGATATTCATCAATGGTCATGATCATGCCAACAACTGTCCATCAATGCACTACGGGCCAATGAGGACTTTACCACATCATTTGTAACATTACGGTCATGATTACAATCAATAATCCACGGTCATAATCATACCAAGTCCATCTATACACTACAGAATACACAGATGACTTTCAACAAAATATAAATATGAGGATGATGACAATGATATAAGAATTCAAGAAAACAAGTTCAAGAATTAATTTATTCAGAACTAATAATGTTCAAATTGTCAACATGATACTTCTTTGTAGAGTAAAATTCAAGAATGCTTGAAAGAATATTTTCATGAAAAGATCTTTGGATAAAGCGCAAATATCGAGGATATTCCACTAATTTCATGGAGTATAAAGTCAAAACTTTAACCAACCGAGTATAATAAAGAATGGAATAACAAAAGAAATCACCATGCATGTGGTACTTCAGATGTATGTGTTATTCCAACGTAATAATAAATAATGTAACCGTGTCGGTGTAATATGCACCGATAGGATATTCCAAATGTAATAATAAAGAATGGAATAACAACAGAAATCACCATGCATGCGGTATTTGGCGTAGATATGTTATTCCAACAAAATAATAAATAACGGAATTAGGTCCCACAAAAACGCATGCATGTGATATTCCAACGAGAATAATAAAGACGGAACCGGTCCCACAGAAAATGCATGAGCGTGATGTTCCAATGAGAATAATAAAGAATGGAATAACAATGAAATCACCAAGTATAGGGTGAGACACAGATACAAAGTTATTCTAACGTAATAATAAAGAATGAAATAATGAATTTCTCTTCATGAATATAAAAAATAATACCCTTACCGTAAAAAGAAACTTGATATCGAATGAGTGAAATAGCGAGAATACTTTTCTTCTTTCTCTCTATAGTTTCTCTCTCTAGAGTTTCAATGAATTAAGTAAGAAATATTGAAGGAATAAGCTTCTATTTATAGAAGAATGGAATGAATAAGTAACTAATCCATGAACGGTCCAGATTGATTTACTTTTAATCGGATGGTCCGTTTAAAAGCAAAATTTTTAAATAAAATATAATATATTCTATTTATAATCTAATAAAACGAATAACTTTTCAAAAGATTTTACTATGCAAACACTTTGCGAGCACTATGTATAATAAAATATAATATATTCTAATTATTGTCTAATAAAAACAGATAACTTTATAAAAGTATTCTATTTTATATAAAAAGATTTTACTATTAGCCTAATAAAACGAATAACTTTATAAAAGTATTACATTTTTTATATAAAAAGTTTTCTGCTTTTATTACGTTAATAATACTGAATAAAACAAAACTTCATCATCATTATTATTATTCACACTATTAATCGACCGTGTCGCTCCTTCCCGGAAGAGGGGTTTTCCAATAAGGATTTCTCCTATTGGCGCAATGATTAGGTGACCAAACCTCTCCTCGCGTAACTTCTAGACATCATTAATAATGCAAATAATAATATTAACAACTTCGTCATCTCAATTATTGATTTAATAACATATAAAATATCGATAATAATTGAATCAAACTGAGTGAATTCTCACATAAGCATTAATAATCAATACTGTGTGCTTACTACGCAACAACGCGTATTCATCGTACTTTTACTACTAGAGTAGTTCAACAAAGATCAACGGTAAAAACTTTCGCCAATTATTTTCATAAAAATATTTTTGTCGTTTTCTCGATCCGATAATAATTTCATTGTGGGGTCCACTAATGATTGTCTTGTCGTCTTTAATATTTCCCGACCAATCGAATATTATATAACAACTTGCGTACTTTGCAAAATTTATAAATATTACCCACAACTATAATATTGTATCAAATTTATTCCATAATATTCAAAAATGATATTTATAGAAAATTCATTTTTATTCATAAAAGTTGGAGTCTTACAATCTCCCATTCTTATGAAATTTAGCCCTCGAAATTAGGGTACGTACCTGGTATGTCGAAGAGGTAATGATACCTTGATTTCATTTCAGATTCTAACACCCAAGTCATTTCCTCAACATCGTGGTTCCTCCATAACATTTTGACTTGAGGTATAACCTTGGAGCATAGAATATGTTCTTTCTTATCCAAGATTTGAACATGAACCTCTTCATTCGTTCAATCTTCCGCTATTTCATCCGGTTCTAACTCAATAATGTGGTTCGGGTCTTTCACATATTTACGTAACATGGATATATGAAAAATGTTAGGAACACGAGACATACTTAAGCAGAAAAGCGAGTCTATAGCTACTGATTCCTACTCGATCGAGGATTAAAAATGGGCCAATGAATCGAGAATTGAGCTTTCCTCTTTTTCCAAATCTCGTAACTCCTTTCCATGGAGTAACACGTAACAACACATGATCTCCAATATCAAATTCCACGTCCTTTCGATGAAGATCAACATAACTCTTTTGTCGGTCTTGTGAGGTTTTTATACGTTGTCGGATCGTTTGAATCTTTTCCGTAGTCATATCGTATCAACTCCGGTCCCCAACAACGTTGCTTCACCCACCTCATCCCAAAGATACCGGAGAATGACACTTTCTTCCATACAACGCCTCGAATGGAGCCATGCCAAGACTTGCTTGATAATCGTTGTTGTGAAAAACTCCACCAATGGTAAGAACTTGTCCCAACTTCCCTTGAAGTCAAGGACACAGAGTTTAATAAATCTTCAAGAGTTTGAATAGACCTCTCTGATTGTCCGTCCGTCTGAGGATGATAAGCCGAACTAAATCATAAATCTGTGCCCATTGCTTTTTGCAAACTAACCCAAAATCGTGAAGTGAATCTTAGGTCTCGATCAGAAACTATGGATACTGGCATACCATGCAATCTTACAATCTCGTTTATGTACATACGAGCAAGACGTTCAAGTGTATAAGTTTCTCGTATTGGTGAGAAATGAGCAGACTTGGTCAATCTATCAACAATGACCCAAATTGCATCTACGCCTTGAGAAACCTTGGGAAAACCAAGAATTGAAATCCAGTAGTAATGTGCTCCCACTTCTATTCGGAATTTCAAGTGGTTGCAATGGACCTTTTAGTACTTGATGTTCCGCTTGACTCGTTGACAAAGTTAAACACCTTGAGATAAACAGTATACATCTCCTCTTCATATTGCTCCACCAAAATGTATGACGAAGATCACGATACATTTTGGTACTCCCAGGATGGATTGCAAACGGTGTGTTGTGCGCCTCCATCATGATTTTATACTTTAAATCAGGGTCGTTAGGAACACAAAGTCTAGAGTTGACTCGAAGTATTCCTTTTTCATCGATTCTTGCTTATGGCATAGCATCTTCTTGCACTTTTTTCCTCATACGCATCAGCTCCAGATCTGTAATTTGAGAAGCTTTAACTTTATCAATTAAAATTGGTTCTACTCGTATATTCGCCATCATCACATGGATCCCTGGTATTTTTAACTCTATCTCCATCCTTTGCAAGTCACACAAAATGGGTCTTTGCGTTGTCAATATCGCTTTCAGATCTTTCGATATGATCTTCTACTCAATACGTCAGCTACCACGTTCGCTTTTTTAGGATGGTATTGGATGGTATGATCATAATCTTTCAACAGTTCAAGCCAACGTCGTTGTCACATGTTGAGTTCCTTTTGAGTGAATAAATATTTGAGACTTTTATGATCCGTTAAGATATCCACTTTCTCCCCATACAAGTAATGCCTCCAAATTTTAAGTGCGAAAACAACAGCTGCCAACTCTAGATCATGAGTAGGATAATTCCTCTCATATTCTTTGAGTTGTCGAGAGGCATAAGCTATGACTTTTCCATGTTGCATGAGAACACATCCTAACCCTTTGCCCGAAGCATCACTGTAGATGACAAATCCCTCCGAGGCAGGATGGTATTGTCGAACAGTCTTTGAAATGAGTCTCTCTCTGAGTTCTTGAAAACTCTTCTCACATTCCTCGTTCCAACCGAATTTTGTATCTTTTCGAGTCAGCTGAGTTAATGGAGTAGCGATTCGAGAAAACCCTCTACGAATCTCCGATAATAACCAACTAAGCCGAGAAAGCTACGTACTTCGGTCACTGATTTAGGTTGCTCCCAACTTTGAATAGCTTCAATCTTTGCTGGGTCAATAGATATTCTATGGCTTGATACTACGTGCCCAAGGAATGCTACTTCCTCAAGTCAAAACTCGTATTTCTTCAACTTGGCATAAAGCTTATATTCACGAAGCTTTTGGAGTATCAGCCTCAAGTGTTGCTCATGATCTTCACGACTTTTGGAATAAATAAGGATGTCATCAATAAAGACGACTACAAAGTGATCCAAATATTCCTTGAATACTCGGTTCATCATATCCATGAAAGCAGCAGGAGCATTAGTCAATCCAAAAGACATTACTAGGAATTCATAATGCCAGTACCGAGTTCTGAAAGCCGTCTTTGGAATGTCATTGGTTCTAATCTTCAATTGGTGATATCCAGAACGAAGATCAATCTTTAAAAAGAATTTGGCTCCTTATAACTGGTCAAACAGGTCATCAATACGTAGCAATGGGTACTATTTTTGATGGTGACATGATTCAACTCCCGATAATCAATACAAAGTCGCATACTCCCATCTTTCTTTTTCACGAATAGAACAAGAGCACCCCAAGGAGAAGTACTAGGATGAATAAAGCCAATGTCTAACAATTCCTGCGGTTGGGTCTTTAACTCCACGAAGTCAATAGAGCCATTCGATATGGGGCTTTGGAAATGGGTTTTGTCTGGGGTTCAAGGTTGATACAAAATTCATTTTCACGCTCTGGGTAGGCGAAGTTCTTCGAGTGAATACGTCGAAATTTATTAACAATAGAAATATCATTCAAAACTGACGTATTTTTGTTAAGATCCGTGACATGAGCTAAGAAAGCTTGACATCCATTTTTTAATAAACAAATAGCTTTATGGCTTGAGATGACAGTGATTGATTAATGGTTTGGTCGTTTGAATTCGCATAATAGGTTGGTTAGGAATATGAAAGCTAACAACCTTACGAAAACAATCAATTTTTGCATGATGAGTAGTTAACTAATCAATCCCTAGAATTACGTCAAATGCAAGTATTTTTAATGAAATAAGATCGACAGGTAATGTGTGGGTACCGATTTGAACCAAACAAGACTTATAAACAGTGGATGTAATGAAGGTTTCCCCCAATGGAGTTTCAACAGATAAGTCAAGGTCCAATTTCTCCTGAGTCAAATTTAAATTTTGAGCGCAAGTAGGAGAAATAAAAGAATGGGTAGAACCGGTATCAAATAAGGTATATACTTCGCTAGAGTTTATGATAAGCTTACCCGTGATGACCTCGTCGTTCCTTGCTTTCTGGAGGTCGCGACAAACGCTCTCCTTGAATCTACCGGTTTTTCTTATCCGGGATGGCCTTTGATGCCTCCATCCCAATTTGGACTTGTCTTCGTTGCAGACGATAAAATCGGTCCAGTGACCTTCTTCCACAATTGTAACATTCTTTGGATGGCATCGCGCGATTTGACCGATGTGTCCTCTCCTCCACATTTGAAGCATATGATAGTGGTCGCTTTCCTTCCTTAACGACAGGTCTTGATCTTGATGTCTTTCCATCATTGTTGAATCTCCTCTTGAAATGTCCATTCTTATTATTTTGGCCATGATTACCACCAAGTAGTTACCATTTACGGCATGTTGATTCCTCCACGCTTATTGTCACCGCTTCGATGGTATTATCCTTTAGTATTATCATTTTGTCGTACCGCTTCTTTTTGGTTGGGTTGACTCATTATCGCGCTTCTAATAATGAGCCCTATTAACAACATCCTAATACAAACACACGCTTTATGAGAGATAAGATATTGACGTATCTTGGGTTTCAAACCTCTTAGAAATATTCGTGTCATTCTCTTCTCATTATCAACCAAATGAGACGCAAATCGGGACAACTCGGCAAACATGGCTTCATACTGCGACACGGTCATGTTGTTTTGCTTCAGCTTGATGAATTCTACCTCTTTCACGTGACGAATACTTTCGGAAAAGTACTTGTCGTTGAACAGTTCTTGGAACTTCTCCCAAGACATCTTCAGTGCGGCAGGTTGAGTACGCTTTACAGATTCCCACCAGTAATCTGCCTCTGTCCGCAACATGAAGGTGGCAAAGGGAACTTTTTGCTCCTCGGAGTATCCCAAAACATCAAATATCTTGTTGATCTGCTTTATCTACGTCTCCGCCTTAAGTGGTTTTGGCTCTCCAAAAACTCCGGTGGTCCCAGTTCCTTGAATCGCTTAGCGAATGTGACCGTCCAAGAGAGTTGCCGCTTTTCCACATATTTTGGATGGAGAGCCGCTCTTTTGATGTTGCATGAATTGCATAAAGCCTCTGAACATTCCATCGTTCATCATCTGGTCCGTGTTGTTGTTTGCCTGAGGATTATCGCCTTCCTGATGCACATTATCCTAATTATTGATCTGTGGAGACTCAACGGTCTCCTGTGCTCCATTGATGTTCTAAACATTCTCGGATGTCATTTTCAAATACTGCCACAAAACAAGGGTTAATTAACATATCACATATTATCCCTATACTCTAACCAACCAATTAAATACTAAATAAACTTAGGTAGGTCATACTAGCGAAGGAATTTCCCGTCTCTCCTCTCCTAGTTCTTGTCTCACATCTTAGCCAGGGATCATATCCCTAAGCTTTGATACCAACTGTGATGCCCCCAAAATAGGTATACATCACCCATCTTGAGTCGCCAAATACATGGTACAAAATTCAAATACAACTTAATAATATAGCTATCGTGTAAAATACGACAAAACGTAAACTTAGAGTTTAATAAGAATATTATCATCTAGACAATATCCACACTCAAAAGAGTCCTCTTTACATTTTTTTCACACTATTTAATAGAATAGTGAGGACTACTAAAACTATCATCTGGACCGTCACTTCGTTCCCCGACTAGTCCCGGCTACGTTCTCATTTCCTGAAGAGAACAGTGAAAGAAAGGGTGAGCTCAACTAGCCTAGTAAAAAATATTATGACTAAGATAATGCAGAATAAATTATCATTAGCCTTCAACAATGTTAAACTAATAAAATATAACAAACATCAAGTTTAACTGCAGCGGAACAAGCAATCAATTAAAAGAGTCAAGTAGAGAATATAATCTACTATCTTTTATGATTTAAAAGGTTTTTCATCACTTTTGTCGCTGAGACTCAGCTTAATAAATAATCCACATCATCCCTGCACTACGGCCAAGGATATTCATTAGTATCACAACCATAAATTATCCATGAACTACGACCAAGGATATTCGTGTATTCATCAATGGTCATGATCATGCCAACAACTATCCATCAATGCATTACGGGCCAATGAGGACTTTTTCCACATCATTTGTAACATTACGGTCATGATTACACCGAATAATCCCTGGTCATAATCATACCAAGTCCATCTATGCACTACAGGCCACAGATGACTTTCAATATAAAATAAATATGAGGATGATGACAATGATATAAGAATTCAATAAAACAAGTTCAAGAATTAATTTATCCAGGAATTAATAACGTCCAAATTGTCAACATGATACTTCTTTGTAGAGTGAAATTTAAGAATGCTCAGAAGAATATTTCCATGAAAAGATACTGGATGAAGCGCAAATATGAAGGATATTCCACTAATTTCATGGAGTGTAGAAGTCAAAATTTTAACCAACTGAGTATAATAAAGAATGGAATAACAAAAGAAATCACCGAGCATGCGATAGATCGCATGCAGACGGTTATTCCAACGAATAATAAATAACGGAACCGTGTCACGCCATGCAAACGCACGCATGTGATATTCCAACATAATAATTGATATTCCAACGTAATAATAAATAATGGAACCAGTCATGCGCGCGCTTGAGGCACGCATGGATGTTCAACAGAATAATAAATAACGGAACCAGGTCATGCGTAAAGCACCGACAGATGTTCCAATAATAATAAAAATGGAATAATAGAAGAATTTCAGCATGTATGCGGTACTTCGCATAGACAGGTTATTCCAATATAATTATAAAGAATGGAATAACAGAAGAATTTCACCAAGTATAGGGTAGCCTGCGTATACAGGTTATTCTAACAGAATAATAAATAATGGAATAACAGAAGTTCTCTTCATGAATAAGAAAGAAATAATATGTCTTACCTTAGTAGGAAATTGGATACCGCAATATTGTAGTAACAGAAGAATCTTCTTCTTTCTCTCTTATTCTCTCTATTCTTTCTTGCTCGAAATCTTTAGTGAATTCGTGAAAAATAATGAAGGAATGAGCTTCTATTTATAAGCTTGGTAGAGTAAGGGTAAAATAGTTTTTTCATCATAATTTATGACATCATCGCTTACATCATCGATCATATGACATCATTGCTTACATCATCGATCAAATGACATCATTGCTTACATCATCCTTCTGATGACATCATTGCTTACCTCATCGTTTCGATGACATCATCGCTTACATCATCAGAATTCAAATTCAAAATGTTCTCTTCCACCTCATTTTACTTTTATACCATGAATTTACTATAATAATGTTACCATTGTAATTATATAAAAAAAACATACTATCATATAATCACATCATACTACTATAATATAATATTATAATAATATATTTAAATGAATTATTGATTTGATAATTTGAAATACTGTGTAATGACAATTATTGAATCAAAAATATCAACGTAACAATTATTGAATCAATAAAATATTAAACAGTAATTACTGTAACAATTATTGAGTAGAGCCTTCTTATTTAAGAAATAATAATTCAAAAAATATTGTGCAATCTGGTGTCTGCTACATGCAAAACAACGCATATTCTTGTATTTTAACCACTAGGTATTCCAACAGTGTTAACGGTAACTCTTCCGCCGTTATTTTCATAAAAATATTTTTGTCGTTTTCTAACTCCAACAATATTTTCGTTATGGGGTCCGCCAATGATTGTGTCGTCGTACGAATATTCTCCGACAAAAAGAATATTCCCCGACCAAACGAATATTTTATAACAACTTGCGTACTTTGCAAAATTTATAAATATTACCCACAACTATAACATTATATCAAATTCATTCCATAATATTTAAAAATAATATTTATAGAAAAATCATCTTAATTTAAAAAGTTGGGATCTTACAGCTAGAGGCTCTAGCAACAAGTTAAAATAGATCTAATCAAAGAGTATCAACTGGTTGCTGGAATACTTTGTTTCCCTTGGTTGTCGAGAAGAAGGGAGAAAGAAGAGGAAAGAGAGCTATAGTTCCTTGCAAATTCAACAAAGTGCAAGGATTTTTCAAGTTCTTAGCAGTGCAACCACGTAAAATTGTTGTAAGATTATTTATACCGATTTTTATAAACAAAATAATATTATGATCTATTTTGAAAAATTACTTGTACACAAATATATTCATGTGGACTTTTAGAGAAAATTATGAACCATGTCTTTGTATACATAAATGGATGTGAATTTTGGTGAAAATTAGTGAGTTATGTTTTTGGGTGAATATATACCGCTAGAGGCTCTAACGGAAGGTTAAAATAGATCTAATTGACGGATAGCAATTGGTTGCTTGAATAGTTTAGTTCCTTTGGTTGGCTAAGGAGAAGATAGAAAGAAAAGGAAAGAGAGCCATAATCCCTTGCAAATTCAACAAACTACAAGGATTTATCAAGTTTTTAGTGGTGCAATCACGTAAAATTGTTGTAAGATTATTTCTACTGATTTTTCCATAAAAAAATAAATATTGTGATCTATTTTGAAAATTTTATTGTAGACAAATATATTCATCTGAACTTTTAGAGAAAATTAGCAACTATGTCTCTGTATACATATATGCATGTGAATTTTGATGAAAATTAGTGGATTATATTTTTGGGTAAATATATGCATGTTATTTTTTGATGAAATAGTGACTATATAAAATTTATAGTTTGTTTCTTGTTAAATTATTGTTAAATGATTGTGGATAATAATTGAGATATATTTGTGTTTTATTGTTGTTAAATTAGTGAGTTATGTTTTGTGGTAAATATATGTATGTGATGATTTATTGGGAATGATAGTGAGTATATAAAATTTATAAATTGTATTATTTTAAATTATTGTTAAACAGTCATGTAAAAATAATTGGGATATAATTATTTGGATTAATTACATATTTTAGTACATTTTTAGAAATAATAACAATAATGGTGCATTCATAAAATAATTACAAAAGTAATACACTTTCCCATATTTATTTATAATTTTAGTGCAATTAGGATTCCTTAATTTAGGGGATTAGTATTGGTGGTCTGACATGACAAATTTCCCTTATCTCTTCCCGTTAATTATTATTTTCTTATTCAAACACATTCAAACACTGCAGACTCATTTTTTGATCTCTGTTCCTGTTTCTCTCTCTTTTTTTTCATCCTCTTTTTTCTCTCTCTTCACTTGCTCCTCCGACGACACAGTAAAAATATGGAGGAGAGTTTTTCGAGAAGACAAATTTGGGGAATCCCACAGAGAAGACAAATTGGGGAATTCAATGACGAGTGATCATTAATCAGAAACTGCAGTGTGTGAAATGAATCCAGTGTTATCGCCTTCATGGGTTGAAAAAAAAAATGCAGGGCATTCACTTTTAGTAGTAGAGAGGAAAAATTAGCATGACAAGAATCAAAACCATTAGAGCTTTGGGTTTAAAGTACCTATGTGGTATTTCTTTTGAACTCTAAATATTATTATAATTTTTTCTTATTTATTTTCTTAAACATATACTAATAATTAATATTATTTTGGTCTTAAAATGAGAGTTTCAGCAACTAATAGAAGAGATTGGTAACCAAACATTCAAACCAAGGTAACCAAACCTTCATACCAAGGTTACCAAACCTTTATACTAAGGTTACCAATCCACCTCCACAGCAGTTTTTTCATAGTGCAGTTGGTAACCAAACCTTCATACCAAGGTAACCAAACAATCATACCAAGGTAACCAATCCACCTCTACACCTACAGTTTTTTCATAGTACAGTTGGTAACCAAACTTTCACACCAAGGTAACCAAACCTTCATACCAAGGTAACAAAACCTTCATACCAAGGTAACCAATCCACATTCACACCTGTAGTTTTTTCATAGTGCAGTTGGTAGCCAAACATTCATACCAAGGTAACCAATTTAGTGTTATTAGGTTACCAATTTATTTTGAATGTGATGCAGTTAGTAACCAAACCTTCATGCAGTGAGTAGTCAAACCTTCGTACCAAGGTAACCAATTCAGTTTTATTAAGTTACCAATTTATTTTGAATGTAATGCAGTTGGTAGCCAAACCTTCATGTAGTTGGTTGCCAAACTTTCAGACAAAGGTAACCAATTCATACTGCATGTGTGGAGGTTGATTGGTTACCTTGGTATAAAAGTTTGGTTACCTTGGAATAAAAGTTTGGTTACATTGGTACGAAGGTTTGGTTATCAACATTACATTACACATCACTCTCTTATCTCTTTCTCGCATTGTCTTGCTAACTGATTCACAAAGCTTGTAGACTTTCCAATGTTGAAAATAAAAATATGATTTTTAATGTTACATGTCTTGTTGATCCACAATGTAGTGTTAGCCTATCATTTGCTTCCTTTCTTCTTGCGGATGTGGGTGCGAGTTTTGCTATACATGTGGAGCTGAGTGGAAGGATAAGAAACCATCTTGTAACTGTCCACTCTGGGATAATGAGCACATTATAGATGAAGACGACAAAGAAGAATTTGAATTTGACGAACATCACGACGACGACGACTATGAAATTGATTCGGACGATTACTACTGAATGCGGATCGTATCTATATCCCTCCCTTCACCTGTTTTCCTTTGAATTTCAATTTATTTTTGTTGTTAGATCCCAGATATTTGAATTTGAATTATTAATTATGACAGCTATTTCTCCTTGATTTTAAGTTTCCTTATTAATATGAATTGCATTATTTTTGTAATTATTTTGTGTATGTTTTATTTTTATAAATACTTTTTAATTGTTGTATATTAGTGTTAAGGACCCTAATTATTTTATATAGTTGTTAAATTGGTACAAAATGGGTTTTGCTGAAATTTGGGCATAATTATTTTATAAACTTGGATGCTAAAATTTATAAAATTGTTAAAGCTACATGTTAGGTGAAGTTGGCGGATACTGATGCAACTGTGTTGTGTGCATAATTCATATTTCGTGTTTATTTAATTTTAAAAATTAAAAATATGATTTACAAGATAAAAATAAAAAATATTGTTAAATTTAGAGGCTAAGTTATAAAGAATTTTAAACTTGGGGAATAAATTTAGAAAATAAATGTGGTGAAGCCCAACTACTTGTCGAAGCAGATGGTGGATAATTAGGTAAGTTTTCTTCAATGTTTCCCCAAGGATTGAAATTTTAGTATATGAAAATTTAAGGGTTCTTTACACAAATATAGAACAATTAGGAAGTAATTACACCATTAGTGCATCAACAAAATAATTACAAAAGGAGTGTAATTAGGACCCATATTACAAAAATAGTACAATTCACATTAATAAAGAAACCTAAAATCAAGGAGAAATAACTGCCATAAATAATAATTTAAATTCAAATATTTGGGATCTAACAACAAAAATAAATTCAAATTCAAAATAATAATTTAAATTCAAATATTCAAATTCAAATCTTCATCTCCCTCACATACACTTTGAAATAATAGTTAACAAATAAGTAAATAAATAAATAAAATATCTGTACATGTAAATTGGGCTCTGTTTCAGTTTTTACTTTTTTAGTGTCCGTCCCATCATGGCGAAAGCTTTATTACCACTAGAAAAATCATGTACTCATGCTCCATTAAAGCTATCAATAAAACCGTCCGTCGTAAGTCTCTTTACCTTTCTCTTCATTTTTCTCTCTTCCCGCCAGCTTCTCCTTCTCTACTCCGACGCTACACCGCCGCGAATCTCCGTTGTCCAAAACGCCAATAAAAAGAAGAAGAAGATTCGCCCTACAAAAAGTTTAAAAATAAATAGATGTAATTTTTACTGTTCCAAATTTTTTTTTATGACTATTTTGTTACTCACAAATATTAAAATGGTTACCTTTGTATGAATGGTTGGCTTACCAACTGCATCACATTCAAACGAAATTGGTAACTTAATAAAACTGAATTGGTTACCTTGATCTGAAGGTTTGGCTACCAATTACACTATGAAAAGATTGCAGGTGTGGATGTGAATTGGTTACCTTGGTATGAAGGTTTTGTTACCTTAGTATGAAAGTTTGCTTACCTTAATCTGAAAGTTTGGTTACCAACTGCACTAAGAAAAAATTGAAAGTGTGGAGGTTGATTGGTTACTTTTATATGACAGTTTGGTTACCTTGGTATGAAGACCTGGTTACCAAATGTACTATGAAAACACAAACCATTGCTTACAAATAAACATTTATCCCCACAGATCCATTAATATACAAGAATTAGTAAATAATTACACTAGTAGTAATGATGAGAAATTGTATAAAGGGATGAATGTGTATACTGATCATAAAGCTGGGTTTAGAAGAAAGCAAACAGTTGCAAGGGAGAAAGTAGGTGGGGCACATAGTCCGCTTAGAGCTTCTGTAAGACCCCAACTTTTATGAATAAAAATGAATTTTCCTATAAATATCATTTTTGAATATTTAGGTGTGAATTTGTTATAATGTTATAGTTGTGGGTAATATTTATAAATTTTGCAAAGTAAGCAAGTTGTTATAAAATATTTGATTGGTCGGGGAATATTCGTTTTAATAGAGAATATTCGTATGACGGCATAATTATTGGTGGACCCCACAACAGAAGTATTGTCGGAATTAGAAAATGACATAAATAACTTCTTATGAAAATAACGGCGGAAGTTTTACCGTTAACTCGTTGAAATAACCTGTGTTAAAAGAAATACGATGTCTGTGTGATTGCATAGTAACACACCGGTATTGATTATTGATGCTTACGTGAGAGTCCTCACTCGGTTATACTCAATTATTGCTACAAATAATTCTTTGCATCATATCTCTCATATTATTGATTTAATTATTGTCACAGTATCATTTGCATAATATTTTATATTATTAAATCTATAATTGAGACGACAAAGTTATTTATATTATTATTTACAATATTGACGATGTCTAGAAGTTCTGTCAAGGAGAGGTTTGGTCACCTAAGTGCGCGCCAATAGGAAAAAATTATGACGCCCCCAAAATAGGTACCAATCACCCATCTTGAGTCGTCAGATACATGGTACAAAAATATAAATACAACTTAATAATACAACTGTCGTGTAAAATACGACAAAACATAAACTGAGAGTTTTAATAAGAATATTGTCATCTAGACAATATAAACACTCAATGGAGTCCTCATTACATTTATTATCACACTATTTAACAAAATAGTGAGGACTACTAATGTTATCATATGGACCGTTACTCGCTCCCCACTTCGTCCCAAATATTCTCATTTCACAAGAAAAGGTTGAAAGAAAGGGTGAGCTCAACTAGCCCAGTAAGAAATATTATGACTAAGATAATGCAGAATAAATTATCATTAGTCTTTAACAATGTTAAACTGATAAAATACAATAGACATCAAGTTTAACTGCAGCGGAACAAGCAATCCATTAGAAGAGTCAAGTAAAGCATAAAATCTAATATCTTCTATGATTTAAAAAGATTTTCATAAACTCTATCGCTGAGACTCAGCTTAATAAATAAACCACATCATCCCTGCACCACGACCAAAGATATTCATGTAATCATCAATGGTCATGATTATACTTAAATAATCCACGGTCATAATCATACCAACAACAAGCCCACCAATGAACTACGGTGCCAATAAGGACTATTACCACATCATTCGTTATATTACGGTCATAATTATACCGAATAATCCCTGGTCATAATCATACCAAGTCCATCTCTGCACGTAAGCCAAAGATGACTTTCATCACAATATAAACATGAGGATGATAACAATAATATTTAATCAAACGAAAACAAGGATAAATATTAAAGACTTTAAATTTATCCAAATATTATCAATCACTTAATAAACTCATAATCTAATATTATTAATATTATAACAATATTTTAATCACTTCTTAAACTTATAAATAATTTATTTCAATTGTTTACACTTTACCAAATAATGCATTTAATCATTCAAAAATGCCATAGTCATAAGATTTCATCACCAATGATCAAATCACTCGTGCATATACCTTATATAGGATTTTTAAGCCCTAAAATCCTATTTACCAATTCTTCAATTTCACATAACATATTTAACTCATATGTTTGAAACTAAACTATTTTCATGAAAAATTACCAAATCAACTTATTATTTTTCTATCCTTTATCCAAACATATATACATATATTTCATACACAACAAGTATTTTTTTATAATTTTTCAACTTTCTTAAGTATTTTTCGAAAATTAATTTTTAATTAATTCCTTAAAAAATTAGCTATCTCAAGTTTAACTCCAAAAATTCCCAAATCTTGACAGTATCTTACACATGTTAACGTGAGCTTCCAGTTTAAATTTCATAGTCATCGGAGTTATAGAACTCCGGTTATAGTATTTTTTGTCGGAAAAACCTAAATATTGAAATGGTTATAACTTGCTCATTTTAAGTCAAAATGAGCTCATTTTTGGACAGGAGGTACTTTATACCATATATTTCCATGTCCCAAAAGGCCGGAATTTTTCTCACAAATTAAGTGGCCGAAAATGCCCTTTTAAATTTATGGGCAGTAGCTTTTTGGTACTTTACAGTTTTTGACTCCTTTGCTAAAATTAGTCTACACGAAAATCTATGACACCTTTTTCAGTGATTCCACTTAGATAAGTTAGAAAACTCATAGATCTAACTCTAGAACTTGACCACACTCAAAAATTCCAAATATAATAGGAGATATGGTCAATTGAATTTCATGTTCCATTTTCACCAAAAATCTGATTTTCAACTCTTTGTGATTTCTAAGAAACTTTCATGTTTTCACATAATAACCAACATAACTCATCATAACACTTACTAATACTACATATACCCGTGATTTTCATCAGTCCAATGCTTTTATTATGACTTTCATCATAATCAACAGTCCAATGCTTATATTATGACTTTCATCACAATCCACGTAAACAGATCATTTCCATAATTTAATAAGGAATGAATACAAAGGATCATTCACCATGCATGTGGTAATCCACATAGACAGGTTATTCCAACAGAATAATAAAGAATGGAATAACTGAAAAAATTCACCATGCATGCGGTACTTCGCATAGACAGGTTATTCCCAACAGAATAATAAAGAAATGAATAACTGAAGAATTCACCATGCATGCGGTACTTCGCATAGACATGTTATTCCCAACAGATAATAAATAATGGAAGCATGTCATACGTAAACGCACAAACAGGATATTCTGATAGAATAATAATGAACAGAACCAGGTCAGGCGAAATTCGCACCGACAGGATATTCTAACAGAATAATAAATTATGGACTAACAAAAGAAATCACCATACATGCGATAGACCGCACAAACAGGTTATTCCAACAGAATAATAATTAATAGAACCAGGTCAGGCATAATACGCACCGATAAGATATTCCAACAGAATGATAAAGAATGGAATAACAGAAGAATTTCACCATATATGCGGTACTTCGCATAGACAGGTTATTCTAACATAATAATAAAAAATGGAATAACATAAGCTCTCTTCATGAATACGAAAGAAATAATACCCCTTACGAGTACAACAAATAATATCCCTTACCTTATAAAGAAGAGTACTCCGACGGGTAGGGCGGGGATATATTTGAAGAAAACTTGCACTACGCTCAAAGCTTTCTTAAACTCTAAAGAAATATTCTCAAGATTATAGAAGAAGAATTCTCTGAACTTCTGGTGTGATTTCAATTCTAACTAAGCATCCTATTTATAGGAAAATAGAAAGGATACTATGCAATATAATATAATATATATATATATATATATATATTTATATATTTTATTTAAATCAAATAAAATAAATAACTTTATAAAAGTATTCTGTTTTATATAAAAAGATTTTACTATGCATGTACTTATGCAAACACTATGTATAATAAAATATATTATATTCTAATTATTTTCTAGTAAAACAAATAACTTTATAAAAGTATTTTGTTTTATATAAAAAGTTTTTCCGTTTTTATTACATTAATAATACTAATAAAACAAAATTTATATTTATATATATATATATATATATATATGTATAAACTTTTGTGACTTCATAAAAAGACACCTCAATATAATTAACAACATTTATCATCATTATTATAATTCATATATTAATCGACCGTGTCGTTCTCGGAAAGAGGGGCTTTCCAATAAGGATTTCTCCTATTAGCCAAATTGATTAGGTGACCAAACCTCTCCTCGCGTAACTTCTGACATCGTTAATATTGAAAATAATAATATTAATAACTTCGTCGTCTCAATTATTGATTTAATAATATATAAAATATCGAGAATAATTGACTCAAATAACGTGAGTTCTTATCGCAAACCATTCTTGTAGCAATAATTGAACAAAACTGAGTGACTTCTCACGTAAGCATCAATAATCAATACCGTGTGCTACTATGCAACCACGCGTATTACTATACTTTTACTACCGAGTAGTTCAATAGTTTTAATGGTAAAACTTCCGTCGTTATTTTCATAAAAATATTTTTGTCGTTTTCTCAATCCGACAATAATTTCGTTGTGGGATCCACCAATGATTGTCCCGTCGTACGGATATTTCCCGACAAAAAGAGTATTCCCCGACCAATCGAATATTATATAACAACTTGCATACTTTGCAAAATTTATAAATACTATCCACAACTATAACATTATCTCAAATCAACACCATAATATTAAAAAAAAATATTTCGAGAAAATTAAATCTTTATTCATAAAATTTGGGGTCTCACAAAAATCCTTATCGGAAAGTCCCCTCTTTCTTAGGAACGACCTGGTTGTTAAATATTGTGAATTATAATAATGATAATAAAAGTTGTTAAAAATATTGAGGGGATTTTTTATGAAGTATTTGTGGTAAATTTTGGCGTATTATTTGGACCCTTATTTACCCACTTTTTCAAAATAATCGGTAGAAAATAATTCAATATTTATATATATGGTAGGGCCCACATGTTGGATAAATTATAGGGTGGGGCCCACATGTTTATGACTTTGGGGGAGGGGAGAATCTAAGATGTTCACGGTGGGAGGTTTTGTTAATAAGCATGTTATATATATATATATATATATATAATATTTATATTTGTTTTACTTGAGGATAACTTTGAAAGTCAGGCGTCCAAATTTTTTTTCTTCCGCCCGTGAGTGATTCGTCTGATTTCTGTACTGTGCGTCTGTGATTATTTTTAAATAGTATCCTTTCCATTCTCTTATAAATAGGATGCTTAGTTAGAATTGAAAATCACACCAGAATCAGAGAATTCTTCTTCTATAATATTGAGTGTATTTCTTTCGAGTTTTAGAAAGCTTTGAGCGTGGAAAATAGTGAAAGTTTTCTTCAAGAATATCCCAGCTATACCAGTTGAAATACTCTTCTTTTCAAGGTAAGGGGTATTATTTATTTCATATTCAGAAGAGACATTATTTTTGTATTCGTATGAATATTATTTTTGTTCAAAATTCGTTCTACACTCATTTTGTTAAAGTTTTGGCTTCTATACACCATGAAATTAGTAGAATATTCTTGATATTTGCGCTTTATCCAGTATCTTTTCATGAAAATATTATTCTGAGCATTCTTGAAAAGTTCTAACTTTTTTATGTCGGAGTACTCTTCACGGGATTACTATTCCCGAAGTACTATTCACGGAGTACTATTCACTCGAGTACTATTCACCCGGGGTACTATTTATGATAAAAATTAATTCATTTTCGGTCCAAATTATTTTTGGTACAATATTATTCTTGAATTTTACTCCACAAAGCATTATCATGTTGACAATTTGGACATTATTGAATTCTGGATAAATTAAATTATAAATCTTTAATAATTTATCCTTTACTTTCTTTTAATTGAATTCTTATATCATTGTTGTGACGCCCCCAAAACAAGTATACATCACCCATCTTGAGTCGCCAGATACATGGTACATAAATCAAATACAACTTAATTATACAACTGTCGTGTAAAATACGACAAAACATAGCTGAGAGTTTAAACAAGAATATTAGCTTCTAGACAATATCCACTCTCAATGGAGTCCTCATTACAATTATTATCACACTATTTCACAGAATAGTGAGGACTACTAAAGCCACTTATCCTGGACCATCACTCCATTTCCCGATTTGTCCCAGCTATATTCTCATTTCCTGAAGAGAATAATGAAAGAAAAGAGTGAGCTCAACTAGCCCAGTAAGAAATATTATGACTAAGATAATGCAGAATAAATTATTCTTAGCCTTCAACAGTATAACAACTGATTGAATATAATAGACAACAAGTTTTAGATCAACAACTACAACGGAATAAACAATCCATTAGAAGAGTCAAGTAGAGCATGATATCTACTATCTTCTATGATTTAAAAAGTTTTTCATCAACTTTATCGCTGAGACTCAGCTTAATAAATAAACCACATCATACCTGCACCACGACCAAGGATATTCATGTAATCATCAATGGTCATGATTATACCGAATAATCCCTGGTCATAATCATACCAACAACTGTCCATCAATGCACTATGGGCCAATGAGGACTTTTACCATATCATTTGTAACATTACGGGTCATGATTATACCGAATGATCCCTGGTCATAATCATACCAATCAACAGTCCATCTATACACGTAAGCCAAAGATGAATTTTATCACAATATAAACATAAGAATGATGACAATGATATAAACATTAATCAAACGAAATCAAATCAACCGAAATCAAGGATAAATATTAAAGACTTTAAATTTATTCAGAGTTTAAAAATATCCAAATTGTCAACACGATACTTCTTTGTGGAGTAAAATTCAAGAAAAAAATAATTTAGACGGAAAAGAAATATATTTTTTGGGTGAATAGTACCATGTGAATAGTACTTTGTGAATAGTATTCTGACATGAAAAGTGTCCCAAATACCCGAATGAATAATATTCGAGTGAATAGTAACCCATGAATAGTAATTTGTGAATAGTTCTCTGACATGAAAAGTATCCCGAATACCCGAGTGAATAATATTTGAGTGAATAGTAACCCATGAATAGTAACTCGTGAACAGTACTCCGTCATGAAAAGATCAATAATTATCAAGAAAGTTCAGAATAATATTTCCATGAAAAGATACTGGATGAAGCGCAAATATCAAGGATATTCTACTAATTTTATGGAGTATAGAAGCCAAAACTTCAACAAAATGAGTATAGAATTCAAAATCTGAAACGAAATAATATTACTTACATACTACATAGTATGGAAGAAAATATTATTTCAAGTGAATATTGAACAAAAATAACATCCCTTACAACTGTTGAACGAAAATAATATTCCAACGAATATTTAACAAAGATAATATTCCTATGAATATTGAACGAAGATAATATTCTTTATGAATATTGAACGAAAATAATATTCATACAAATATGAAAAATAATATTTTTTCAGAATATGAAATAAATAATACCCCTTACGACTGTTGAACGAAAATAATATTCATACTAATACGAAAAATAATATCTCTTCAGAATATGAAATAAATAATACCCCTTACGAATATTGAATGAAAATAATATTCATACGAATACGAAAAATAATATCTATTCAGAATATGAAATAAATAATACCCTTACCTCGTAAGAAAAAAGCTGATCTTTGGAATAAAGAAAGTAGCAGACTTTTCTTCTTCTTTCTCTCTATAGCTTCCCTCTCTATAATTGCTTGTGTTAGTCTTAGTGAATTGGTGAGAATGAAGGAAGAATGAGCTTCTATTTATAGGAAAATATAGTTTCGATAATTGCACGTTTTGGGGCTCGAAATATTACAGTACAATACCTTCATCTTTTCCTTCATTTTTAATTTAGTCCTGCAAGAATTATCAAATTTGCACCACCTCACCTAATAGCATATCATGTGAATCAATAGTATAATCATGTGACTCAATAGTTCTATACATGTGAAAAAATAATTTTAGTATAGTACCTTCATCTATACCTTTATTTTTAATTTAGTCATGCAAATATTATCAATCTTGCACCACCTCCCCTAATAGTACATGCATGTGAATCAATAGTACACACATGTGAATAAATAGTTATAAGCATATGAATTAATAGCAATTAATTGCTTATTTATCCGATTAATTACCCGATTGGTCAATATAACTTCCAGACATCAATTATTATCGAAATAAATGTTGATTTCCACTAACACTAATAATCCCAACACAATAGAACTATCAATTTCATCTTTAATCAACACAAACTTATTCATCATTAATATTATAACTCACAATACTTAACAACCAGGTCATTCCCAAGAAAGAGGGGGCTTTCCGATAAGGATTTCTCCTTATTGGCACACAATTAGGTGACCAAACCTCTCATTGACAGAACTTTTAGACATTATCAATATTACAAATAATAATATGAATAAATTTGTCGTTTCAATTATTGATTTAATAATATAAAATATTATGCAGATGATACTGTGATAATAATTGAATCAATAATATGAGAGATATGATGCAGCAATTACTATAGCAATAATTGAGTATAACTGAATGATTTCTCACATAAGCATCAATAATCAAAGATACTGTATAATACCATGTGTTACTGTGCAACCACGCGTATTACTATACTTTTATCACCGATTATTTTATGACAACTTATTTACTTTAAAAAAAATTCACATATCACCCTTAAATTTAACCTTTTATCAATTTAACCATTTACTAAATAGAATAATTATAAGAAAATTGAATACTTTCATTTCATAAAATTCGGGGTCTCACAATTGTCATCATCCTCATGCTTATATTATGTTGAAAGTCATCTGTGGCCTGTAGTGCATAGATGGACTTGGTATGATTATGACAAGGGATTATTCGGTATAATCATGACCGTAATGTTACAAATGATGTGGTAAAAGTCCTCATTGGCCCGTAGTGCATTGATGGACAGTTGTTGGCATGATCATGACCATTGATGAATACATAAATATCTTTGGCCCGTAGTGCATGGATAATTTATGATCGTGATACTAAATAATATCCTTGGTCGTAGTGCAGGGGTGATTCGATGATGTGGATTATTTATTAAGCTGAGTCTCAGCGATAAAAGTGATGAAAAACCTTTTAAATCATAGAAAATAGTAGATATCATGTTCTACTTGACTCTTCTAATGGATTGCTTGTTCCGCGGTTAAACTTGATGTTTGTTATATTTTATCAGTTTAACACTGTTGAAGGCTAACGATAAATTATTCTACATTATCTTAGTCATAATATTTTTTACTGGGCAAGTTGAGCTCACCCTTTTGCTTTCATTGTTCTCTTCAGGAAATGAGAGCGTAACCGGGACTAGTCAGGGAACGGAGTGATGGTCCAGATATTTGCATTAGTAGTCCTCACTATTCTATGAAATAGTGTGATAATAAATGTATTGAGGACTCCATTTGAGTTTGAATAATGTCTAGAAGACAATATTCGTATTAAAACTCTCAGTTTATGTTTTATCGTATTTTATACGACAGTTGTATTTGAATTTTGTACCATATATTTGGTGACTCAAGATGGGTGATGTATACCTATTTTGGAGGCGTCACAGCTTCTGCTCATATTAGGCAAGGAAAAAGCAAGGAAAATAAATTTGGCTTTAAAACAACTTGATGATGACGAGGATGCAGAGCATAGCAAGGAAGATGATGATGATTCACTGCCCTTTGGGTGTTTCATATGTAGACAGCCATTTGTGAATCTTGTTGTTACCAAGTGCAAGGATCTTAACAGCTTAAGTATAATAACAATCATGTTATAAAAATTTATACAGTTGGTTGACTCATAAACATATATATATATATATATATATATATATATATATATATATATATATATATATATATAAAGAATACGTTGAATGAAGAAGAAGGGTGATGACTAACTAATGCAGTTGTTCTATTTGAGGACAGATAGAAGAGGAGAGAAGAAGCCATAGGGATAATTAATCCCCTAAATTAAGAAATCCTAAATGCATACTAATTTTTTAAATTAAGAAATCCTAATTACACTAATATTGTAAATAAACATGAAAGTGTATTAATTGTGTAAATATTTTATGAGTGCACTATTGTTATAATTATTTTAAAAAATATAATAAAATATGTAATTGTTCCAAAATTTAATAGTATAGATTGTTCACAAAAGAACAATATTAAGTATTTATATTTTTTTTCCCCTTCAAATTTTCAAGTTCTAAAAATACCCCAAGTAGAACATGGTTTATGTGCCAAAAAAAGATTCTTCATTTCTTTTATTAGTTCACGAATAATCTCAATAATTGTTAAAGTGATTGGTAATTAAAGAAGAAAAGTGGGAAATTTTGAAATGAACAGATAAATCAAGATTTTAAAATGTAAGCAATAAAAGTTCCTCTCAAGAAAATTTTATATTCTATAGCTATGATTAGACCTGACAATTTAAGTTGAAAATTATATAGTTAACCAAAATTACTTGAATTTATTGAGTTGGTTAACTAGTTTTTAGATGATGGTTTGGTTTGGTTTTGGACCCATATTATTATTACAAATATGGGTTGGATCTAATTTAACTACTTTTAATCCATATTAGTCTATAATAGATTTTTACACTTTGTAAAGTTAAAGCATCAACATGTAGGCATTATTACACTATATTCTTATATAACACATATACATATATTATACATATTACATTATATACATATTACAAATTTTTGTAATTTATACATTTGTAAGTATGTATAAAAACTATTTCACTAATTATGAAATTAATCCATAATAAAGTTAACACTTTTAGTATAACGAACTCCTAATTTAAATAATTAATATCTCACCCTTAATTAATTAAAATAACTCATTTAAATTATACAATTAAATTTAATTTCCTATTTCTCTCCATAAATTATTTTATATTATATTATATAATTTAATTTAATTTTCCCTACCCATATCCCTACCCCACCCACACTCGGCCACTCCCCACCCCCCACCACTCACCCCCTCCCCAAAAAAAAATAATATTTATTGTTTATGTATACACCTTCACCTCCAACTCCACCTCCACCCCTACCCCTCACCCCCCCAAAAAAATTATTGATTATGTATACACCTTCACTCCACCCCTACCCTCACCCCCTCTAAAAAAAAATATTGATTGATTATGTATACACCCCCACCCCCACCCCACTCCACTCCTACCCCTCACCCCCCAAAAAAATAATATTTATTAATTATATATACACCCCCCCTCACCCCCACGCCCACCCCCACCCTCACTCCTCACTCCTCACTCCCCCCCAAAGAATAATATTTATAGATTATGTATACATCCCTACACCTGCCCCCCACCCCTCCCACCCCCCCACTCCACTCCACTCCATTCCCACCTCCCACCCCTTACCCCCCAAAAATTAATATTTACTGATTATGTATACACCTCCACCTCAACTCTCACTCCCCCCCACAAAAAAATAATATTAATTGATTATGTATACACTCTCACACCATGCTACCACCCCACCCATTCCCAACTCCTATCCCTCACCCCCAAAAAAATTAATATTTTCCGATTATGTATACACCTCCACCCAACCTCACTCCCCCCCCCCCATAAAAAAATAATATTAATTAATTATGTATACACCCCTACCCCCACCCACCCCCACACCCCCCATCCTCACCCCTATCAAAAAATATTATTTATTGATTATGTATACACCCCACCCCGCCTCTACTCCCACTCCCCACCCCACCCCTAACCCCAACCCCCAAAAATAAAATAATATTTACTAATTATTGTTATAAAATTCTCAATAATTTTATTAATTTTAATTAACATAATAATTATTAATGTAATTTTTTTTTTGAAAGTGCCTATAATCACAAATTTTAATGTTTTTAATACTCAAATTAGTCACACCAATTAAAATTTTTAGTTTTAAATTTGGGTTTAAAAAATTAAAATAAGACTCTTTTAGTATAACAGAAATTAAGATTTTACTGAAACTATAATTTAAAAAATAGGTCGACCTGGATTCGACCCATAACCATTTAAATCCAAACAACATAACCCATATTAAATATAGGTAATATGATTTTGATTCCAAAACTAACCCAAAGCTATTTTATGTAACCCAAAACCAACCTAAACTTATTTTTTGTCGGGTCTAGCTATGATACTACTACATATTAGCTAAAAAGGCTATAAAAAAAAGCAAATTTATTGATTGTTAAGATGAAGGATGTAATGAAGGTTGTAAAATAAATAAACAGTCCGGGTTCTATTCGTATTCGTTCAACTAAAAGTTGGATTCGAGCTCGACTCGAAATATAAATAATTCAAGTACGAACAAATTTTAAAATTCGATAAATTACTCGAACTTTCTCAAATTATAATTTTTTATTAATACTCGAATCATATTCGTTCTAAAAGTTCAAACTGTTGAGGCTCGATTCGAGACCGTGCTCGATAATGGAGATTTGAGTCGGTATCTAAACGAGCCTCAATCTAACGTTATTTTATACTCGATAAAATTTGTGAACCAAATATGAACAACTCAAGACTCGACTCGATTCGATTCATTTACACCTTTAGATATAATAGAGATAATGGATACACTTACTAGTGGATAACTAGTATAAATTATTATAGAAAACCATTCATCATCAATATGCAAAAGAAAAGGGGGGGAAATGTAAAATATTATAATATTCTCTTATTAATACAATTTTTTGGTCAAAACCTTTTTTCCTGCAAAAAGATAAAATATTGTAATACAATTAATTACAATATGGAGATTGTTTTTGATTTTCTTCTTTTCCATGGATTCTTTGAGGAAAAATAAAAATTACATGTGTAAATAAAATTGACCATATAATTTAATTATAAAGTAGAAGTTTCTTTCACCACCTTTGGTCTCCAAGTTTACAATACTTGAGCGCATTCCAATATTGCAACCCTATCATTTTGAAAAGGACCTAGGCCCAAACTACAAATTTATGGGCTTTGAAATCGAAACACTTCGCGCTTTTCATGGAGGCTCACACAAAACACATTGGCACTCATATCCAAATATGTTGCCAAAACATTGAAACAGCCCATTTCCGCCATCGGTGTGCCGGCGTACATGTTGACTACTCGATCGAAAGCTACTTGAAGAGAAGCCACGATCATATAGCTGTGGCAGCTCCATTCGCCACCTCTCCAGCTTAGAGCGTAGTCCTTCCACGCTCTCGTCTACGCTCCATCCATCCAATACCGAGCTCTTCTCCTCATCCAACGGGTACTTTTCTTTCATTTATCGCAATTGTAGCCCCTCGACCATTTGGCGACGATGGGCCCACCTCTGAGCCCGACAAAATAGAACTAGCCTTTGTTGGGCCTCCAAATACAAATTTCCCACTCTCATATCCGTTAAATTTTGAAACAGGCTTTCCATTACCAACCATGTTAAGTATCTTAACAGGCTTTTCTTCAACCGCCTTAGTTATTGGTTCCGATCCAGGTTTGTCATCGAGGAACTTTATTTTGTTCCCAGGCCCAATGACAATTGGTATGGGCTTATCAAATTTGATATCACCTTTTCGTGAATCTTTACTAACAACAGAATCACTAAGTACTGAACCTGGTTTACCCTTTTTACCCTTAGGCTTTTGCTTTTCTTTCAATTCCGCCCCGCTAATTACCGAGCTTGCCTTTCCTTTTTTACCCTTTATTTTTAATGGCAAAGGTCGATCGCCATATCCAGAACTGAGTATCAAACTGTCATTTTCTTTATCACCACCCTTCTTTTGTGGTACTGCAACCATTGAACTGTTGTTCATTGAAATATTATCAAACGTTACACGTTCACTACTACGTTCACTTCGTGAGCGACGCAAAATAGGTTTCACAACTGGTGGCTGCTGATCATTTTGGTTGGAATTTTTATGATGATGGTGGTGAGCTTCATCTTCTTCCATTAAATCGCGATATCCGACGGCCGATGCGCTAAGGTGGGTGTACAACGGCATGCTTCGCATCGAGCTATCAAGAAGTGCCACACCAATGTTTAAAATTCCCTGAGGGCGACCTGATGATGGACGACGTACCTAAAATTTGACAATTAATAACCAAGGACGAGAAATTTAATTTATAAATTAAGATAAATATTCTTTTGATTGTACCATATTTTCAATTAAATTTTTCATCACAATTTCATTATCATTCTATATATCATTATTAAAATAAACATTCAATAAACTTAAGGGGTAAACGAATATAACAATAGTATATAATTAAATTAAAAGTTTTGTAGATTTTGCAATTGAGACACGTTTTGTGGGGCGATATATATATATATAGTAATTATTCTTTGAATGCTATTATATATAAAAATCACGGGTTGTGACAATGTCTAATTAGGGTACGTGCAACGCATGCATGCATGTATTACAAATCATCCCTGAAAAACACACACTACACAAAATAAAGTTAAAATGTACCTGAAGTGCGACAAATCGCATCCCAAGGTGGTGGTGGTGGTGTTGTTGTTGTCGAACCGGAGGAGGAATTAGGTTACCCACAAGGACACGGACCATCCCCACAAGAGCGTCACCAAACCAACGGCTACTGGAACGGATCTCAATCATAACGGCCGACGAGTCCTGCCGGAGGAATTCCTCGTCCACCCGAAACACAAATTTGTCGTTCCACGTGGGATTATTGTTGCCTTCTTGATCAACACGAGTAGATAGTTTCCGGGTAGGGTGTACCCATGCGGTGGCGTAGGTTTTCATTTTCTTCGAAACCGGCTCCAAATCTTGAGCGGATATGATGTTTATTTCCAATAGTTGAAATGGTTTTAATATCGGCATGATGGTATTGTCGAAACAAAAATTGATTGATTAATTAATAAATATACGGTTAATTGAAACTAATATGGTGTTAGTTTCACTCGCCGTTGTCGTAGGACGACGAGACAAAAATGGCACCTCACCGGATTGCTCCGCCGGGCAAAATGGGGAGAGAGGGGGGAAAACCTCTCTTTGTAAAGATTAAATAGAGGCATGCAACAATTAGAAAAGATGCATGGGAGTAGAATTGTTTGTTACAATATTTGTGTTGTGGACTATGTTTAATGTGCCAACAATAAGATGTATGTATCTATAGTGTGTAAGTTTTTAAATTAATTAGGGGATTGTCCTTCATTTTAGGGAATTAATTAATTAAGAAGATTGTTATTCTTAGGTAGGAGGACAGAATGACTAGTTAATTTGCTAGCTTCCCAAAATTGGGAGATAATTGACTTATAGTTTTCCTCATTTCGAAAGCATAATTAACTTTATATATATATATATATATATATAGCCAAGGACAGGTTCTTGGATCCACTTAATTGTTTTGTGACAAACCCCATCTATACTTTTTCTAAACATGCATTTTATTTCAAAATAAAAAATTATATTTCATTGGTTGAAGTGGTCTTGTGCGCATTGTGTTAGCCAAAACTTGATTCTTGAATTTCTGATTAAAAAAACTATAATAAGAATATATATATATATATATGTGTGTGTGTGTGTGTGTGTGTGTGTGTATGTATGTGCGCGTATTAACATTGTCAACTTACTATTAGATTTTAACAAGGAATTCAATAAGAAACACATTAAAAATAAAAATATGTGAACTGCCCCGTTTTCCATATTGATTTCATATTTTCATCCTTCCTTTTTCTGTAATTATATTTTCATATTATTTTCCTCCTTATTTCACGTGGATCATTTTACGTGTTGTTCTGTCTGTCACCAAGTTGCATGTGAGTACCCGCTCTTCTCTCTCTCTCTCTCTCCCCCCCTCCCTCCCCCACTCCCCCACTCCCCCTCCCCCTTCAGGGTCAATGAATGTCACTCACGGATCTTGGCCTTAACTTCACCAAATTTATACTTTAAGAAAGCCTTTATTAGTCCACTAATTTATGAGCTTCACATTCAATTTTTGTCAACAGTATGCAACTAGACTGATCATAAAGGGAAATTATACATTTTTCAACAAATAAGTGACGAAATTTAAATTACAATTAATTAACGTGAAAATTTATGTCATAAAATATAAAAATTATAGTAATCATTCTTAATTTTTACCAATCATATACATATATGCATATATGTCATAATTGTAACTCGATTGAAATTTTTTGCAATACATAATCGGACTAATTTTACTATAAATGATATCACCTTAGACCCATATAAGTTGGCGTCCGCTACAAATTGATAATGAAAGAAACATCTTAAATTTTTTTACTAACAATGAAATGAAAAAATATTGTGGGTTGTTTTTTGTGGGTGGTGAATAATCTTGTTGATTTATTATGAAGAGTAAGAGAAATGCACTATCCCTCAAAATAAAAATTGAACAATCTTTGCTTAGTTATGAACTCGAGGAATTCCCATTCATCACGATTGCAAATAATTGTGTATCAAGTAAAGGGTTGCATTTCATGACAAAAAAAATATCAATAATTTTAATTTGTAAATGTTCTTGTAGTGAAATTGTAAAATTTGATCAAGAGCTAAGCTCTCAGTTTTCTGTCTAATAGAAATTAATCATCATATATATCTTGTACAGTACTTTCACTGTTCTGAATAAATTATAATATATATATATATATATATATATATATAATTTATTATTAGTAACCCACAAAAATTATAAAAAATAACGAGTAAGTTCTTCATATTTTAATTCACAGGTTAGTAAACTTTATGCAATCTCGATCAACGAATGCACCAAAAGATCACAGCAGCTACTACTCAGAAGCTCTTCCACCCCAGTTGCTCAATCCCTCTTCTCAGATAGTCCTCACAGAGAATTCACCACCACCAATACCAAAAACCCACAAACCCATTATCACTGCTCTACTAAAGAATTTAACTCTAGCATCCACCACCATCTCCACTTGCGCTCTTTTTTTCTGGACTCGTCACCAATTGCTCATAATTCCCCTTCTGGGTTCTCTGAATTCAATCCAAAAACCCATTCATTTCCTCTCAAATCATTCAGAAGAGCTCAATCAGAGAGTAATCTTGAAGGGCTAGCCTCAACTAATCTCAATTTTGACGATTTTCATAAATTTTTGCACAAATCCAGTAAATCAATGTTGAGAACAGAACCATCTTTTTCAATTTATAATTCTGAAGATGGGTTTGGGGAAGAAAGTGAGAATGGGTGTTCGCCTTTGGAGAGGTCTGTCACTATTGGAGATAGTATAGATAGTGGGGAATTCAGTTTTGGGAAGAAAGGTATTGGGTTGATTGAGGAGGATGATAATGAAAAAGAACAAGATGGTGATGAAGAAGAGGCTTTGAATGGGTTTAAGAATCTGGGTATAGAGGAAATTGTTAGACCAGTTAGTCCTCCAATGTATCTTGCTACAGGGTTTGGGATGGATGGTAATGGTGTCGGTGGTGGTGGTGGTTTTGGTGTTGATTTTAGGCCGCCCTGTTTCGATGAGGGTGGTGATGTTGAGGATTATTACAAGATGATGGTTAGTGAGGATCCTTCTAGTCCTTTGTTTTTGAGGAACTATGCCAAGCTTTTACAGGTGAGTTTTGTTCTTTATCTTTGTTACAAATTAGGTTTCTCTTGTTTGTCTGTTTCTTTTGTTAATACTTGTTGTCAATCTGATTTATTAAAACATTTACAATTAGTAAAATGCAACTGTGTTTAGTAATATTGAGCTCCATCTTACATCTATAAGAATTGCACTTATGATTGATACATGTAACAGATATTATACAAGTATTACAATACTCAATTGATTCTTTTAAAGATGATACTTTGGTTTTGAAAAGTTAATCCCAAGCAAAAGGCATGTAAATGATAGATCAGGTGGCTAATATTTGAACAGTCTGGAAAATATTGTAATGATAGGTCTTGTTGTCCCGAATATGTTGTAATGTTATCTTGATACTACAATCACCTATCTTCCCAAGTGAATGAGAAGCCATCATTTCAGATAAAGGAACATGCTTTTTGAAGTGTGGAGGCCTCTTTCTCTTATTCTAGCTCATTGCAGTTAAGAAATAGTTGGAAATGGCGAAAAAAGATGGGGCTCAAGTTCTGGAAATGCACTTGCCCTATTTAAATTTCTATAGGGGAAAATGCATAGATGAGATCCCCCCCCCCCCCCCCCCCCCTCCCCCCCCTCCCCTCCTTTTCTATATTTTGCATTTTTTAAAATTTTATAACCTTTTCCCTACATGAAGTGTTTGCAATTAGCATGCTTTTTGCATTGTTTTGCTTTTTTATTTGTTACTTAAATTTAATAGAATGCTTTGTTTGTTTCCTAACAGTCCAAGGGTGACCTTTCTGGAGCCAAGGAATTCTACTTCCGTGCAACACTAGCAGATCCAAAAGATGGTGAAATATTGTTGCAATATGCTAAATTGGTGTGGGAGCTCTACCGCGACCAAGATAGGGCCTTAAGTTACTTTGAATGTGCAGCTCGTGCTGCTCCTGAGGATAGGTGAGTGGTATTTTCATCATCTTTGCTTCAGATGAAGTAGATATCTCATTTTGCATTGAAAAAGGTCATTTATTCTGTATTGTGAACATTCAATAACAAGACTCCATTTAACAACTCTTTATGTATCTCTCCAAACTTGATTATCCTCTCCATCCATAGCAACCAAATCAATTTTGTGAAATTTATGATTTTTTTAAAAAAAAAATTAATTTTTTTTTTTTTGGGGGGGGGGGATTTTGCTTTACGAGCCTAGTGTACATAATCTTTTGGGAGCTAGTTGCATAGGATTGGATTATTCATATTTGTGGCATAGATGTGCTTTTATTTCCCTAAGCTTGTGAATACTTCGTGTTAACATGGGCGTATGCCCATGTTAATGGAATGTATTTGCTATAGAAAGAAAATAATATAAACAGAAACTCTCATCATTTCTAAAGTGTACAATACTTATGCAAGCTATGCAGGGGAATCTACCATTTCCTGTTAGATAAATCTATACCTTCTTCCTGTCACCTTCATCACTGTCCCTTACAGTGGTTTAAAATGTCCCTTGGTTGACAAATGATTTCTTTTTTGCAGCCATGTTCTTGCAGCATATGCTAGTTTCTTGTGGGAAATTGATGACGACAAGCAAGAAGATTTTGTTGCATGTACCGATCACATCCAGGTGCTTTCATAATCTTATATTCACGTGCTAAAGTATAACTCATTTTCTGGACTCTATTAATGTTCCAAGAATGCATCTCAGATTGAAGACGAAATTCTGATTGAACTTCAGAACTCACCTTACGAAGAAAGACCGGTTAGCCCACCCTTACATCTTGCAGTTGAAGCAGAGCTTGGAATAGATGTGGCTAGTGTTGGTGGTAACATTGGTAATATTGATTATACAGCAACAAACCCTGGTGAAGGTGTCAATGTAGAGGAGTATTACAAGAGGATGGTGGAAGAAAATTCTTGTAACCCTTTGTTTCTGAGAAATTACGCGCAATTCCTTTATCAGGTGAGATCTACATGTCCTTTCTCATCATATTTGTTGAAGCTCGAACTTTATTCAATATATAATTTGAGTTCCGTAGAGTGAATAAAGTTTTCCATTATCACTAGTTGAATCAACTTCAATGCATGCCAATAATTAACTGATTGGCTGATGTTCTATCTACTGGCTGCTAATGAATGACCATAGTTGATAACTGGGACCTATTCCTCACTTACCTTATGAGTCCATAGATTTAAGATCAGCCTGATTTTATGGAAAATCAATTGATATGCTTTTCAGATAAGTGGTGGTGATAGTCAAGTCAAAGTAGTTCAAGGTCCTTGAACTTCAAGAACAACTTCAGTGTAGCTATCCAACATGCTAAAATTTGGATGTTCTAGCTAATTTACGTAATGTACACATCTTAAGAGTTAATTCATCAACTGTAAACTGTAATTGCCCAAAGATGACACAGGTGACTTCTAGTACAGGTAAACTCTCCAGTAAATTTGACATGATCCTTAAAGGCAATTTGATTTTACTCATGTTACCAATAGGGAGATATTATATCTCTCTTTTAGTTCAGCCACTTAATTCTGCTTCTGCGAAAGCAGAAGATCTACAATCATTTAGAAATAATAGGCGGCATATGATATATAAACTTTGGGCTATTGGTTAGTTGATTTGAATACTCATACAATACAGGCCTACATAGTTTCCTGCAAAGGCAGTCTAGTAGTTATGGATGGAAGCAAGTTACTTCTGATTTAAGGGGTTTACTCAATTTTATCGTGTACCATTTCATGGAATTTAACATGACAATTATAGATGAATATTTAATATGATACAAAACCTCAAATCGAGTTCATTTGCTATCTATAAGACATGACCGATGATTAAATGCCCATGCATTCGGAGCAGAAAGACGCTGAGCGATGCAACTTTATTTCGTGCTTGTGACAGAATACAACTGCGTTGTAGAGGGTTTGACTGCTCTTTACTGAACCGCCTAACATTTCAAATATCTGCACATATTTCAAAGGAATGAGACCTTTGATTTCCATAAAGATGAGTGTTAAGTTTGAAAGCTTATGCACCTTGCCTTCAGTAGAGGCTCCAAGTATGGTAGGTTTTGACATTATAGTAACATTCCATGGAGAGTCACCACAAACACATGCAAACATGTTTAATTGTGGTTCACTGAAAGTGGAATTTGTAATAGTGAAGCATGCGGATTTAATCATATTTCTGCTTTTCTGTTATTTGTGGTCTGTTTTATATATGGTTTATAATTTGTACTCTTACTCTTTCGCCTTGCAGTCTAAGGGAGATCCTGAAGGAGCCGAGGAATACTATTCACATGCAATACTAGCTGATCCTGAAGACAGCGAACTAATTTCGCAGTATGCTAATTTGGTGTGGGAACTTTATCACGACCATGATAAAGCCTTGTGTTACTTTGAGCGAGCAGTTCAGGCTGCTCCAGGAGATAGGTATGTATCTTCTCAATATTCCATAATATCTACATGCAAATAAATATAATTGTTGAGAGTTTTTCACATTCTTTTATGACCAAAACTCCTAAAGCGTCGTAAAGAATGCTGGGGTTACCATATTAACCAAGAACCAGAATAAACCCTCTTAAAGTTGACATTCTAATTGGAATTATCTTGTGAAGGGATGCAAATCAGTATTATTTGAAATTTTGGAGACTCAAAAGTTAAAATATGAATTCATTTCCTTATATGTTGGGTGTGCCATATTATCACGCTACAAGAAATAGCTGCTAGTAGTTTGACTCGAGTGGAAGTAGGGATATTTTTATATCATTATGTGCAGTCTTCAATGTTTGAGGTTTCTTGATTCTGAAATATTCATTCCCCATTTCCAGCCATATTCTTGCAGCATATGCTAGGTTTCTATGGGAAACTGAGGATGAAGACGAACATAGCAAACCCCAAGATGACATTCAGCTGCCAGTTTTTCAAGTAGCAATGACACCTGCGAATGCTTAGCTCTTAACATCTAATTGAGGCAAAGGAAGTTAGTTCAACGAACAATGGCACTATAATGCTGTGTTACAATTTTAAATAATGACATCAAATGGGAGGTGTTCTGATGTACTTTAGATTTCTTGAAAAGAATAAACTGTTGGTATGTAGTTGGCAAAGCCGTGATTCACTGAAATCAATGTTTTCATTTTATTTTTTTTAGAATGCTTTTCTAAGCAGGGAGCTTTCAGTAAATAAGATGGTATATATGCACTTGCATTTGGTTTCAACATTTGTCTCTTCGGTGATGAGTTATATGATCCAAGGAGAATCGGAAAGGAGTATGACAACCGTTGAAGAGAGCTAGCTATATACAAGTTTACTTCACATCTGATGACAGCAGACTAAAGTCTTCTCATCTCAGATTTCCTTTTTCTCTTGTTGTGGGAGTTCACTATTATATTTATAAAACAAGCAATATTTGACCATAAATGTTACCCACTTCTGTAGCCTCAGTCTACTCGTTAAATTGTTAATGTCAACAATTTGTAGCGTTTAGCTATATCAGTGCTTATTCATGCTCTTGGTATGCATCGCAAAAACTACAATCTGCTACCTTTTAATGTAACAGAACAAGCAACTGCCTGTCAGAGAGCCTTTCAGTTTTCACAGCATGAATGCAGCAAAAAAATATATAAGAAAAACCGGAAGCATGATCTTAAATTCACAAAGATTAGACAAACAAAAATTGCATTGGCCATTCCACTAAGTTCTTTAAAATATAACTGAGAAACTACCATAAATTATAATGTTGTTATTTCCCACTACAACTAATAGAAAAGGCTTCTAAAAATACTTCTCGCTCTACAGACCTATACTGTGAATGTGCTGAACAAAAATGACTTTACCCAAAACTGTCTCCCTGGGTTTCAGAAAGATTTGAGCTCTTCATTTGGAAAGGTTTGATCCATTCCTTGACACTTGCTGACTGCCTGAAAACGGTCTTTCTTGCCGAGGAGTCGGCCGATAGTAACCATTCCCATTTCCTTTCGGTCTGCTGTAGTCACCATCCTGACCACTACCCCTGCTGAAATTACGAGCACCAGAGTGTCCCCTTGATGCATCCATATGGTAGCTACCCCTGCCTCGACCTCTTCCTCCTGTTTAGGAAATTTAATTATTAGATGATGATATGGCAATAAAAGCTAACATAAGACATTCATTGGAGACAGCAAGGAATAGATATGGTGCATGTAAGAAAATGTTCCATGCTCTGCCTAAATGATCTTAACCAATAAAAAAAAGGGACCAATGAACTAAAGAAAAAATAATACTCACTCCAAATTGAACAATAGAAAGAAAATTATTTTTCCTCCCATCCCAAAATGAGATATCACTTTCTTTTTATAGGAAAATAAGGGTTTACTTGAAAATCAATATACCAAATCTTGTTATACTTGGAGGTTCTGATCTTGATCATCTATATATTTTAGCCAAAAAAGGGAAGGAGAGGTTTCATGTTGCAACTAAAAGAATTAGGTTGGCAAATGATAAATCGTTTACATGCAAAATAATAACTGTGCCTAAGCTATTGCGTATACACAACATCATCCAACTACTCAGAGCACTTGACCAGTAGTCCAGTACTACAACATCATCGACATTGAGTCTATAAGAATTATGCAGCTTTTACTTTACTCCCTCCGTCCCATTTTTATAATGCAAAAAAAAAAATTTGTTTTTTTTGGAACGAAATTAGGACATTCCAAAAACATGTTATGTATCGACTACAATTTTTATAATCATTAAATTCTAGATATATTTGTATGTTATATTTTCTATTTATTAAGATGTATAAAATATACACTCCCTCTGTCCCACAACTATTGCAACACTTCCTTTTTAGGAAATTTTTGTGAACTTAAATGACCAACTTACCCATAGTCATACCACTTTTATCATTTGTATATATTATGGGTCTCTCCACTAACTAAAAGTTTTGTGTTTCACACTCTTGAAGTACTCTCTGACAGATTCGTTTGAAAGTTTCTTAAATTGTGTGCCAAAAGTTGTTTTGCAAAATTTGTCAGATGGAGAGAGTAATATATGTTTTTGGAACATCTTAAAATCCATGGCAAAAAAGTCATATTTTTTGAATTATAAAATGGGACGCAGGGAAAAGATATTCTAATCGACTAGAATGCATATATGAATATACTAATGCCCTAGCAAAGCAAATTCAAAGGCACAGAAAATAGCAATGTCAGTAAGAAGCAGAAGCATTGAGTCAGAACAGCCTATACAGGTAAAGAAATTTCAGCTACATATAAAATAATTACATAAAAAATATTGCAAAAAAAAATCATGTGTACCAAAAAAAATGGAAGTATAAGGCATCACAGTTGACATGTCAAGCCAGCGATGCCAACTGGAATATATAGGATAAATTTATAGTATCATTTTGAAGCAGAAATTTAATGACTTGGATAATTAAAGTGAAACATACACACACGAACATGATATAATACTTGAAAGAAGAACGTAGTGCATACTTCCTCCACGGAACACATTGATTCTTTTTGCTCTCCTCCCCTCGATGTATACTTGTTGTCCAGCTATCTGGACTGTTGATGCCTACAAAGAAATCATCAAAACACAAACCCCTCATTACAAACATAATCCAGTAAAAAAACAATCAAAAGGATTATTGTACATTTTTGTCTTGATCCAGAGCTCTGAATATCTTTAGCAAAACCAAAGAGACCAATAAGATGATAAAATAAAATGAGTGTACTAAAATGAAGTTCTTGTTACCTTGATTGCATTTTGAACTCCAGCAATATTTTCAAATTCAACAAATGCGTAACAGACATCAATATCCTTCATCGATAAATGCATAGTAAAATATTAGTTTTATTTCCATGAGGCAGAATTCAGGGGAACATCCAAAAGAGCAAGCTGAAAGAACTTACCTTTCGGGTTCTAATGGCCACACCATCAGGCTTGAGTTTACCAAATTTCTTAAATTCCTCCTCAATTTCGAAAGCAGACACAGTAGATGGCACATTTCTCACATAGACAGATTTTATTTCACCTGTTAAATCAAGTTGTGCAGAAATCAGGAACTGGGGCGGATACTACAGGAGCACACAAATACACGTATGAATATCTGTCATCTGTGCGAGAAAAGCACAGGCAAGCGTGCACACTGACACACAAAAACACATTATATTATAAAAAATTATCTACCCTATGCTTGTGTATGTGCTTTTTCCTTTTAACTATTCACAGCAAGATGGATAGATAATAGCTCAGATAAGTAACAGAAGAAAGTAAATTGATATTTCCAAGAACTAACAACTATAGTTCTTGAACATAAATTTCTTGAAAACATAGAATCAGTGATCAGGAATGAAAAGATTATATAACAAAAGAAAAAACTATAAAAGTCACCTTCATCTTCTATAGCTGAAACCTCTTCTACAGCCTCAGTTCTGAACATGTCAACAGTAACCGATGGTGCAAAAGCCGGCTGACTAGAGGGCTCTGATACATGATTCCACTCTGAACCAGGAGGTGTGGTCTTGTTAAAAGACGACTGAGCAGGTACTGCCGATGCAGATTGTCCCTTTGCAACCTGTAACTTCAAAATGACAATCAAGCAGAAACTCAGTCCCATGATGTCACAACAGATTTCAACTTATAACAGTCAAAGATGTAGTGCATACAATAGAAGCATAAGTGTGCTTCTGGGGCTCCTCAACAGGAGTAGACAGATGCTCCCGTACGGGGTTCAGTGTACTTTGAAGTGAACCATTTGACTGTACTGCAAAATTGTCTTCTAGGATATTTTCAGTTTCTGGGACTTGCTGTAGGCGTTGCTCTGGGAAACTGTAATTGTCAACTCTACCATTTTGCTCAACATTAGCAGGAATGACAAACTCTCTGGCCTGAAAATCTCCGCCGAGCATGTAGTTGGACACTGCAGAAGAAGTATTGTCATTTACAATCTACTCCCCAAAATAGAATCACACCTTATAACAGACTAAGGGTGTGTTTGATTAGCTCTTAATGCCTCTTAATTGGAGTGCCTCTGATTCGGTCAGAGGCAAAATATGTTTGGTAAAAAAAAATTCCCTCTTAATGTCTCTTAATCGGTTAGACACAAAATTAAAGCTTAACCATTTAGAGGTACATCTGAATGAGTTTATATTCTGAAATTACAATATTGTCCTTCCACTCCCACTTCCACTTCGCGTGCGGAGATTCCAAGGTCAGGCGCCTGATTCACCGGAAAGCTCAACTCGGCGGCGAGCCATGCCTCGTTCGGTCTGTCTTCTATGATTATATATCTGTATGTATATCTTTATTTTCTTCTTTTATAAAGACGACAAACAGATCTCCCCCATATGCAGTGCAGCACTCTTGTTTCCCAAATCTGTAAACAAAAAAATTATCCATTTCTCACCCAATTCATTCCACTCTCAACAAAGAGATGGAAAATGGTTGGAACTTGTTCAACATTAATAGCGCCGCTAGTGCTACTACCGGTGGTGGCCGTTAACAGCAATGGTTGTAGTAAATAATAGTGATGTACAGCTTGAGGTTTTGACCGATGTAAAATATCCCTAATTTTTGAGCTCCGATGGGAGCCTTGCGACCCATGCCGGTATGTATCTCATTATATACATAGAGATGCACATAGAGATGCAGATCTTGAAACTCTTATTTTATCCGTATATATTATGACTGCCAAAAAGTACCATATATGTAATTGTATGTTAAAGTACCTATGTTTACTTGATATGTTTATATATTTTTCTGTAGGGTTAAAATGGTAAAATATTGTTATTCAGACATTTTGGAAAAAAATTTATCAAACAACATTTTTTCATTCAGATACAATTTTATTCAGATGCTCTATATTATTCAGACATCTAAACTATTCAGGTCTTAACACTCAGTTTTATCAAACACCACATAAGATGTTATTCGCAGAGGCACCAATCCTCTTTCTGATTCTGGTTAGTACTTAGGAATTTCATTGGAGTTCAAGTACAACTATTATACTGTGTTCTGGAGGTTAGCTGAAACATTAAGTTTAAGACTATCATCTTATGCACAATTATTCAGCCTCTTATAGATTCTGCAGTCAGTTAGCAAACTTCTAAAATACAAGTATGAGCAGTATACCTTGCTCTCGAGTAGCAGTTGAAGTATTCAGTTTGGAATCATGAATTCTTGGAGCTAAATAGGCTATTGGATGCTGGTGAATTTGATCCTCCTCAATAAAGTGAAAGATATCATTGAGAACAAAGTAGCCTGTCTCCTGAGGTGCAAGAAAAAATGTCTGAACAAAATTCCTCCTTCCATTGAAATCCTTTAAATGCACAGAACCTGAAACCAAAACAAGAACACCTCCATTCCAAGATTCTAGAGAGTGTGCTGTCTTGATTTCTACTCCAGTATAATTGAGTGACATGATAAGCGCATGGATTTGCTGCCAGGAAAGAAACAAACAAACAACATGAACTTATAAATACAAGTCAGAAAGATATGAATGAAAAAGACGAGGACTATCAAAATGCAAAATGGAGGAAGAATATACATTCTAGGATTGGAAATAAGCATTTATATCAAAATAAATGAATTTCGCAAGCATGATACTGGGGTCTTGCAAGCCATCAAATTTAGAAATGTAAAGTAATGAACCATATTGAATTGAAATTATAGCTTCCACCATCACTCAATTTAATTTAGTAATACAATAATTTAAAGATAATTAAGTAAACTCTTCTTAGACATAACCTCACTTCTTTTAATATATAATGAAAATATAAAATATGGCATGAGAATCGCCCAGCTAATCAAATACAAAGTACCAGTTATCTATGTAGGTTACCAATGAATTCAGAGGTTTTCCATTTATTTTCTCCCCAGCAGACTATAAAACTATATACAGCGTATGAAACAATTAGAAATGGAAAAAATGTATATTGACAAGTAAATTTATCAAAGTTATTACACGAAAAATCAAATTGAGAAAAATAAATGAAGAGAATGGAATTGTAACTCATATGAACAAGAAATATGGATAAAAGAAAGTGATAATGAATTATATACTTGAGTAACTTGATAGGAAGAATGTGAACTTCCCAACCCCAAGAAGATATATATGATCAAAGCCCCATCCCTCTTCCCCCCATTCAGCCAAAGGATCAATAAAAGAATCCAAAGACCTCATAAAAGGTCTTGGAACCCCATAAGTAACACATACTAAACCCAGAAGCCCACGGTACAGTACCAAAATGCCATTAATCAAGCATCATCAGGATGCTTCCTCACTCAACCCTTTTCAACAACTTAAAACATCTAGATTCTCACATGGCACAAGATAAAGCACTCAAAAACAAACAAAATGATACTTTGAAACATGAGAGCAAACTTTCAAGTCAAAAACCCATATAACGCAAGTTAATGTGAAGGTTTATGTTTAGAGACAATTTGATCATGGATGAGTTCAGTATACGGCAGACATGTTAGCAATTGGTGCTGCACGTGCAATTACTATTTTTTAGTTGTGTAAGAGTCTCTTGGTTCATGTTTTTCTTGTATAATGGTTACTATGAGCCCTGACCGAGCTTTTGGGCCATCTTTATGGAAGTTGCCATTATTGGATAGTCGAGAGGCTTTGTACAGAATCAGAATGTCACTGATCTGTGCAATAAAAAAAGAGCAAATTGCAGACTTATTTCTAAAGAAGTGGAAACACCGGTCTTTGAGCTTTAAGATCTAGGCACTAGAATCTCCAAGTTTAGTTTGGACAGAAAGCCCAAGCCTTCACATTTTTTAAATTTTTAGTGATATGAGCTTGTGACAGTTGAGTATGATATGCACGTTGTTTTCCTTGTTATAGTATCTCTCAAAGTCTCAACTTGTCAAAAATTAAATAAAATAATAATGTGTCTGGTGTCCCCCTCTGAAGCTAACTTCTTCATTTACCACCTTTACCACCACATACAGAGTTCATATTCATGTCAACTTGTGGAAGTTCCTTTTTCTTAATTGATGATTGAACTCTCTTTTATCGATTTTCAATTTTCATAAATCTCTTGAAATTGTATGTTTGTTTGTGATAAGAATAATAACCTAATTACAAGAAAAGATTACATAAAATACACCAGGGGATTAACTGAAATCAAATCCAGGTAGATTTCCATTTAATATTTTATCATATTCTTCAATCAGACACATAAGTATTAACCAACTCCCCATACCAACTAGAAGGCAGTATAAGAAAAATGAACTAGAATTGCTCATTGGTCAATAAAAAATGCGATTAGTTTAGACACTGAATAATTATAAATCAGACCCCAACAATTCAAGGGGAGGGGGGAATGTGTCAAGTAAAACAGGTCACTTAAACTGAGACGGATGAAGTATTAATTAAGAGCAATTTCTTTGCTTCTACTCTTTTTTAAAAACTGTGTAATGCTTTTACCACAACAAAAAATAACATGACAATCGTAAGTCCACCATTACTTCTCTCAAAGAGCGACAACTCATAAACTCTAAACGCTTTTCAATAGTTAAAGTATCACTTAAAAAATCAATTAAACATAGAAGTTAAATAAATCATTCAAAAAACTATCCCAGATTCCCAGTTTCCACTACTTCCTTGTGCCAAATCATCCATCAAAATCCAAAATACTAAACGAAACACTTCAACTGAAGATTACTCCCTATCATTATCTACATATTTAATACAGATAAAAGTTACCAGCATTGCTGAGGCAGCCTCTCTGATGTTTCCATCAATCCGAACTATCGTGCTTGCATCACTATAAAACTGGTGAACAACATCAGGCTTATGCTGCAGCGCATTGTAATACTGTCCAACAAAATAAGTCCCTACCTGCAATCAAAAGTACAATTTAGATACAGAAAATATACTAAGGAAAAATACATACACATGCATATACATATACATATACATATATAGAGAGAGAAAAAGAGGTACATGGGCAGCAGTGACTGGAAAGTGAAATGGAGTAGCCATTGGTGAGCAAATGTCGAAACCTAAATCCCTAGATCTGCAATACGAATCAAGATCTGTAGACGCCAAAACCTGATATAAACATTACATGTATGTATATATATATTATAAGTATTTACTATTTAGTACAGCATCATTTTTCCCCTTTTTAGAGAGAGAAAATTATGATAATGAGATTTTAGGGGAGAGAAAAACCTAATATAGTAGTAGAGTTTAGTAGTTTACTAGCGGAGGGGATTTGGGAAGGAAGGGTTTGTGTCACTTGTTTGAGTGTATTGTGGCTGAGCTCGTCGCCACTGGTTTGGCTGGAACTTGGGGGCGCATTTTAATATGAAAATGACCCTTCCCCGCTCCTTTTTGCTAACGTGAGCTTACAGTATAGTGTTCACTGTTCCTTGAGGATGTGATCCTGACCATCCGATTTGGGGTTTTAGCTTGTGTTATATTGGTCCATAGTATAATTTTTCATTAATTGCCATGTTATTTTAAGAAATGTTTGATAAAATTAAATGAAATATTTTTAAATATTTAAGTAATTTGAATAAAATTCTAAATATATTAATAAAAAAATTATTTGATAATTGACATGTTTAAAATATTTAATTGACATGTCTAAAATATTTAAATAATATATTTTTATTATTTTACCCTTCCGAAAAATTTAAAATTATTATAAATTTATTTAATATTATTTAATATAATAATTAATATTGTAAAAAAAAATTAAATATAAAATACTTCATTCACCAAAAAATTACACTTATCATTTAACTCAAAATTTTGTTCGATTCAGTCATTCAGATCATTTTTATTCAAAACAAACGCACTAAATAGCTGACCGATTCAATAATTTACACATTCAACTCTAAACATACACCCATTAATATTGTGAATTTAATATTTTCTAAAAATTAATTAAAATGATACTACCTCCGTTCCTTAGTATAAGTCGTTTTAGAGAAATTTTTTTGTTCCTTAATATAAGTCGTTTGAGAATTTTAAGTAAGCATTAATTGCTTAGTTTTCAATATTATCCCAAGTATTAAATATAATTTTGGTTCTCTCACTATTTTTTGTCCAATAAATAACAATCTTTTCTTCTAATACAAGGACAATATAAACAATTGATATTATATTTAATGTTATACAATTATTTCTTTAATATTTATGCACAACTCTAAAACGAACTATATTAAAAAACAAACAGAGAGAATAATTATTAGTATATGATTAGGTCTGGTAACGGGGCAGGTATATTCCTAGATTCTTTTCTATACCCGTCTCCGTCAATATGCTGTTTTTCCTACCCAATTTATCATCAAAAATAATATTTAATATTCGACTAGTCTCGTTTCTTTCAAATTCTCCCATTTTTTTATATATTTTTTTTAAATTCTTTTATATTAATTTTGTATACTAATCTAAATTCAAAATCAAATAACATTCAATGTTTTTATTACTAGTCTATATGTGATGGAGCCATGGAGGGTAAACCGGAGAAACATTTTATTTGTAAAATAATAAAGAGATAAAATTTATATCAAAATTAAAATAATATGTGACAATTAATTGTTAAAAGCACTTTACTAAAATATATTATTAAGTAGTATTTATTGATTTTTGAAATAGTAAGTTTACAAGTTTCAATTTAATGAATTTACAAACGTATAAAATTTTGAATCCGGTTAATATAAAATTTATTTTTTAGTAAGTTAATTAATTGGGCAATAGAATACTGACGGTAAAAAACACTTTTTGACCACTGTGGTTATAGTGTTTTAACTAATTAGCCACTGTGCTTTTAATTTATTCAATTAGCCCATTATACTATTTAAAAATGTGCAATTAACCCATTCTGTCTAATTTTGCAGACGGGCGTTAAAAAATTGGCCTTATTTTCCTACGTGACTTTTATAAATTAAACGCTAATGATGTGTATTTGCTGATGTAGTCAGCAAGACCAATTAGTTAAGCCTCCGTGGAATGAGCGGGAGGAAACCATAGCAAACAAAAGAAAAACAAAGGCACAAATCGAGGAATAAACAAACCTTCGTCTAGGGCTCAAAAGCAAACCTTCGTCTGAGAAAAAATCGAGGAAGGAGGTGGTGGTCTTTGGCGACACAAACAGACGAACAAGGTTAGGGTTTCAATCGTCTACCATATAAGAAGTCATACTGCATGCACAATCGCCACTCTAACAATCGCTCACCACGCTTTAGGGTTCCAATCGCCTACCGAACAATCGTCTACCATGTAAGTGTGGTTTGGGTTCCACCAATTTTTGTCTGAAAAATAAAATATTGCACTCTTTTCATCTTTGTTTTCTCTTAAAAGCGAAGGTATACGGTATTGATGTGACGCCCCCAAAATAGGTATACATCACCCATTTTGAGTCGTTAATAACATGGTACAGAAACAACTACAACTTTATTAATACAACATATAAATCATGAGTTTAAATACAAATATTGCCATCTGACAATATTCACACCCAAATAAGTCCTCATTATAATTATTGGTACATTATTTTACAAAATGGTGAGGACTACTAAAACGACTTTCTAGAACCTTCATTCCATACCCCGACTAAGATTGCTATTTCTCACCTCCTGAGAAGAAAAATGGAACAAAAAGGAAAAGGGTGAGCTCAACTAGCCCAGTAAAGAATATTATGACTAAGATAATATAGAATAAATTATCGTTAGTCTTCAACAGGAAAAAATCTGATAAAATACAATAGACAACAAGTTTCAGATCAATATTCGCAGCGGAAATAATAATTCATAGAAGAGTTACGTAAAGAATGAAATCTACTATTATCTATGAATTTAAAAGTCCATCATCAATATTTTATCCATGTAACATCAATCAATATACATCTTGAATCAAATATTCATCTTTGCACTACTAAAGCCAAAGATATTCATCACCGGTCATGTTCATCTCTCACACTGCTCATCTTTTCTACGGGCCAAAGATATTCATCAAAAAATCATTAATCTTTGCACTACAGGCCAAAGATATTCATAATATCATCATTTAGGATCGAGGATGATGAAAAATATTTTAAAAGAAAAGCGAATCCAATTAAACAAATGAACAAATATTAAGGATTAAATACTTTAAACAATCCGAGTTCAAAAATACTTCATTAATAATCATAGTGAAGTAAAATTCAAGAGTGATCAAAACATGGATACAATCAAAACTAGTATCCATAAAAGATATTTTAGACAAAAATGAAAATTTAATTTTTCTGTGAATAGTGCCGTATTCGTGAATAGAAACCCCGACACTAAAAGACAAGAATTTCACAAGAAAAATCTTACCAATATTCCGGCATAATGATATTAGAAGAAATAATATCATTTTTAAAAAAAAATAATATCCCTTACCTCAAAAAAGACAAGATTTTACATTTGGAATATTGGATATAGTCTTTGAAGGAACTTGTCTCAGATATAGCAACACTCAAAATCTCAAAATACTCACAAAAATACGCTCGATAATATATAGAGAGAAAATTTCAGTTTCTGGTGTGATTTTCAATTCTAACCTAAGTACCCTATTTATAAGAAATTGCTTAGAACACCAAAGCAGAAAATTTAATAAATATTAATATTATTTTTCCACAACTTCCTACGCACACTGATTGAGCCAAACATCAGCCACCCACTCAATTAAAGTAAGAGAAACATTTTTCTTAAATAAAATATTTTAAACTTCAAAAATTAATTATTCCGGAACTTCGAAACATCAATAATTCATAATAAATAGCCCTTTTGTCAGAAAAATTCGAACCTTATGTCTTTTCCATAGAAAATTCCATTATCTATAACTTTGCAGAAGAAAATGAAAATGAGATTTTTAGTAGATGAAAGTGTAATATTAGTGTGGTTTGATTGGTAGTAATATTTTTAGTAGTTTTTTATTCAGTAAATGGTCATGGTACTAACAAATTGAACATGATTGTAATGGATGTGGTGTCTTGTAATGGTATTGTATTGATTGTAATGAACTTGGTTATCAGTTGTCAAATATTGTTGCCAACAACAATTGCCAAAAACAGTTGACAAAAACAGAGCCAACACTAATTGTTAAAAAATAGAACCAACATCATAACCTAACTTGAACACAACCAACAATAAATGTTACCAACAACAATTGCCAAAACAGAGACAACACCAAATGTCAAAAATAGAGCCAACAATCCTGATAAAGTATATTAAGTCAACTTATAAGCATAACCATAATTATATTAAGCATAGCCAACTGATAAAGTATATTAAGCCAATACAGAATTTGGTTATCAACCACAAAACATAACCACATTAAGAGACCAATTCAATACAGAATTTGGTTACCAAAATATTACATTAATATGGTCCCTTTGATCAAGTCAGAACAACAAAGTACAACCTAATGTCCAACAAAATAATGAACCATAACTTGTTCAGTCTAGTCTTCTTTTAGCCCTTACTTTACACCTGGTTGATGGTCCTGGTCCACTTGCTGCTCTTCTAGGCTGTAAATGGTCCCTTTGTTGCCCTTCCCTTACACCTGCTCCAGTCTCACTTGTTGCCAGTCTTGGGATTTTCCTTACCTACATGGACAAAACCAATTAGTGCTTGGCTGCCAACAAGCATTGAAGTAATATACAATTCCTTAATTCTTTTTGCCCAGTTTGATTTCCATTTCCAGAATTCTGTCCTTAACCCCTTTCTTTCCTTTTCACATGTAGAATAGAACCACTTGTGAAATAATATACAAGTAAATATTAAAAATTGGTTTTAAAAAAGCTTATCCCCAACTTATTAGGCCTTGGGGCACCTCCAGATTGTGGGGTAGCTTGAATAGATTGTGGGGTAGCTTGAGTAGGTTCTTCAGTAGGTTTTGTCCCAGTTTCATCCCTTGGTTGTGTCCACTTACAACCTAACTTGTACACTTAAACCTATGTGATTTCCATTTATCACATCAACTTACAAACTCTATAATCAGTGAAGTTATGGCTACCAACTATTAGGGAAACAACACTTTTACACTTTTCCACTAATGTTGGTAGCCATAACTTCACTGTTAATATGCCTCTGGTCATTCATGTTTAAATCCAAAATATCATCAAGTTTTTTCACTGGTGCATAAAAGTGCAATACTTCATATGAGAACCTGGGGATCGGAAAAAATAAAGATGAAAAAGTGAAATACTTCCTATAAATTGTAAAACCCCAACTTATTATAATAAAATCAAATTTCCTCTATTTATTATTTTGAAAGTAAGGGTTGATTTGATTAATGTGGTTAGTTATGGGTAAACTGCGCAAATATTTCAAATACGCAAGTGGTTATAAAATATTCATTTTTTATCGGAGAATATTTGTTTGATCGTGGAATATTCTTACTGTCGGGGAATATTCGTACGACGGCGAAGCCTTGTGTGGGCCCCATAACGGAAAGCGATTGGATGAAAAAAATGACAAGTATAAGTTGTTTATAAATAACGGCGTAGTTATTCACAGATTATCTTGTTGGAATACACAGTGGTTAAAACACAAGAAGTATGCGGGTATTGCACCAATTATTGATTCTTACGTAAAAAGGCACTACTCAATAATTGTTACAGTAATTACTGTTCATTTTATTGATTCAATAATTGCTACGTTGATATTTTATATTATTGTTATTTTAATAATTGTCACTACACAGTATTTTCATTATCAGATCAATAATTCATATTATTTGAATAATATTATTAGATAACATTATTGGTAATGTCTAGAAAGTTACATCTAAGGAGAGGTTTGGTCACCTAATTAATTGCAGATGAGAGAAATCCTTATTGGAAAGCCCCCTCTTTCTTAGGAACTGCATGGTTGTCAGTATTGTGATTCTGTAATATTATTTGTGAATAATTAATTATTGATTTATATGATAAGAAAAATATTCATTTTATGTGGATATAGATGGAGAAAATTTTTAATGTGACAATTATTGAAAAATTGTTATTTTATCTTTTCTGATAAATAATTCATTTAAATATATTATTATATTTTAATAATATAATAATGGTGATATTTTTTACAATGAATGTGGGATATATGAATATATGAGGAGGAAGAGTATTTTTTGTAAAAGTTGTTTAAAACATGTTAAACATGTCTGTGAGCCCATTTCTTAACTGAAATTTGATTATAGCCTGTAAAATCGCCCGTTTGTTGATTATAGCCTGTAAAATCGCCCGTTTTCTTAACTGCGAGAATGTAGTGAGTACTAGTCAGGATATGGAATGAAGGTTCTAGAAAGTCGTTTTAGTAGTCCTCACCATTTTTGTAAAATAATGTACCAATAATTCTAATGAGGACTTATTTGGGTGTGAATATTGTCTAGATGGCAATATTTGTATTTAAACTCACAGTTTATATTTTGTATTAATAAAGTTGTAGTTGTTTCTGTACCATGTTATTGACGACTCAAAATGGGTGATGTATACCTATTTTGGGGGCGTCACAGTTGGTATCAGAGCTTAGGGATATGATCTCTGGCGGAGATCGGGGAATAGAACTAGGAGGGGAGAGACGAGTAAATTCTTCGCTAGTGTGTCCTACCTAAGCTTATTTGTTAGTTGGTCAGTATATAGGGATATTATGTGATATATTGATTTCCTTAATTAACCCTTGTTTTATGGCAGTATTTGAGAATGTCGACTGAGAATGTTAACAGTGGAATAAATGAGACCGTGGAGACACCTTTACTCACCAACAAGGAGAACGTGCAACAGGCTGACAATGTTCCTCCTGTGAACAACACCACTGAGCAGATGATGAATGACGGGATGTTTAGAAGCTTTTTGCAGTTCATGCAAAATCAGACGAAGGAGACTCGTGTACAAAATACAGGTGAAAATGAAAACAACGCACGGTTTATCATAGCCAAGCAGTCCAAAGAGTTGGGACCACCAGAATTCTGGGGAAAGCCAGATCCGATTAAGGCAGAAATGTGGGTCAAACAAATCACCACGATATTCGATGTCTTGGGATGCACGGAGGAACAGAAGGTTCCATTCGCCACCTTTATGTTCCGTAATGAGGCAGATTACTGGTGGGAATCTATGAAGCGTATCCATCCAAATACCCGATCGGCGTATCTTGGGAGACGTTTGAAACTTTTCAATGACAAGTACTTTCTCCGAAAGTATTCGCTATATATAAGGAAGTGGAGTTCATTACACTAGAACAAAATAACATGACGGTGTCCCAATGACGAGACAAAGTTTGCGAGTTATCCAGGTTTGCACCTCATTTGGTGGAGAATGAGGAACGTATGACGCGGATGTTTCTGAGAGGTTTGAAACCCGACATACGTCAGTATCTCATTTCTCATAAATTTTTTCTCTATTCAGATGTTGTCAACATGGTTCAATTATTAGAGTAAGATAATGAGTACGTTCAACCGAGGGACCACAACCAGGATCATACCGGAGATAGCAGCCATCAGAACAACGATAACCAGCGGAGAAAGAAAAATACGGACAAAAAAGGTAACCACTCTGGTGGTAATTATGGCCATGAAAATAGAAGAAGCGAGTCGGGAGGGGGGGATTTTAAAAAGAAGAGATTCAACAATGATAATGTGAAGATGTCAAGACCAATGAAGAATCGGTCCTAAGGGAGGAGAACGACCACCACCTATCAGATCTTATAAATGTGGAAAGAGGGACATATCAGCCCAAATTGCCCACAACAGTTCAAGGTATGTTATAATTGTGAAAAAGAAGGACATATCTCTCGAGATTGTACGGTAGCGAAACCAAGTCCAGCGGAGATGGTGACTCAAAAGACTGTCCCAGAAAAGTCAAAGTCAAAGGTTCCTAAAAGAGCGTTTGTCGTGACTGGTCAAAATGCGAGGAACCCAAACGAGGTGATCACGGGTAAGCTAATCATAAATTCTTACGAAGTTTATACCTTACTAGATACCGGTGCTACCCATTCATTTATCTCTCCTGCTTGTGCTCAACGTTTAAACTTAACTCCGGAGAAATTAAACTTTGATTTATCTGTGGAGACTCTGTTAGGAGAAACTTTCATCACATCCACTGTTTATAAATCTTGTTTGATCCAAGTTGGCACCATCACATTACCTGTTGACCTTATCTCTTTAAAGATACTTGTTTTTGATGTGATTTTAGGGATTGATTGGTTAACTACTCATCATGCCAAAATTGATTGTTTTCGTAAGGTTGTTAATTTTCATATTCCTAACCAACCTATTGTACGAATTCAAGCAACTAAACCACTAAAATCAATCACTGTCATATCAAGTCATAAAGCTATTCGTTTATTGAAAAACGGATGCCAAACTTTCTTAGCCCATGTTATGGATTTGAATAAAGACACGTCGGATTTGAATAATATTCCTTTTGTTAGTAAATTTCCTGATGTATTTCCTGAAGAACTTCCCGGTCTACCCCCAGAACGTGAAGTTGAATCCTTTATTGATCTTGAACCTGGTACAAAGCCCATTTCTAAAACCCCATATCGAATGGCTCCTATTGAACTTCGAGTTAAAGGTCCAACTACGGGAGTTGTTGGACATCAATTTCATTAAATCTAGTACATCTCCTTGGGGTGCTCTATTTTATTTATAAAGAAGAAAGAGCGGAAGTATGCGACTTTGTATTGACTATCGAGAATTAAACCATGTCACTATCAAGAATAGGTATCCGCTACCTCGTATTGATGACCTGTTTGACCAGTTACAAGGATCACAATTCTTTTCAAAGATCGATCTTCGTTCTAGATATCATCAGCTGAAGATTAGAACTGGGGATATTCCAAAGACTGCCTTCAGAACTCGATACGGGCATTATGATATTTTAGTCATGTCTTTTGGATTGACTAATGCTCCTTCGGCTTTCATGGATATGATGAACCGAGTATTCAAGGACTATTTGGATCAGTTCGTTGTTGTCTTTATTGATGACATTCTCATATATTCCAAAAGCCGTGAATATCATGAGCACCATTTGAAGCTGGTACTCCAAAGGCTTCGTGAAAACAAGCTATATGCCAAGTTGAAGAAATGCGAATTCTGGCTTGAGGAAGTAGCACTCCTTGGGCACGTGGTGTCAAAACATGGAGTATCTGTTGACCCGACGAAGATTGAGGCAATACAAAGTTGGGAGCAACCGAAGTCGGTAACCGAAGTACGTAGCTTTTTGGGCTTAGCTGGTTATTATCGGAGATTCGTGGAAGGATTTTCTCGAATCGCTACTCCGTTAACTAAGCTGACTCGAAAAGATACCAAATTCGTATGGAGCAAGGAATGCGAGAAGAGTTTTCAAGAGCTCAAGAGGAGACTCATTTCGGCACATGTTCTGACAATACCATCTAGTTCGGATGGATTTGTTATCTACAGCGATGCTTCAGGCAAAGGATTAGGATGTGTTCTCATGCAATGTGGGAAAGTCATAGCCTATGCCTCGCGACAACTTAAAGAATATGAGCGGAATTATCCTACTCATGATCTAGAGTTGGCAGCAGTCGTTTTCGCGCTAAAGATCTGGAGGCATTATCTATATGGAGAAAAGTGGAGATATATTCAAACCATAAAAGCCTTAAATATTTCTTCACCCAAAAGGAACTCAACATGCGACAACGACGTTGGCTCGAAATTGTTAAAAGATTATGACCACACCATTCAATACCATCCCGGAAAAGCAAGCGTGGTAATGACGCGTTGAGTAGAAGATCATATCGCGAGGAACGAGTGCGATGATGTCAAGTATACGCGTAGAACCAACTTTAATCGATAAAGTTAAAGTTGCTCAAGTCAACCAATCCGGAGTCGATGCGTATGAAGAAGAAAGTACAAGAAGTTGCTATTTCTGAAGCGAGAATCGATGAAGAAGGAATACTTCGAGTCCACTCCAGACTTTGTGTTCCTAACAACTCTAACTTGAAGTACAAGATCATGATGAAAGCACACAATACACCGTTTGCAATCCATCCTGGAAGTACCAAAATGTATCGTGATCTTCAACATACATTTTGGTGGAACAATATGAAGAGAGAGATTGCAAAGTTTATCTCGAGGTGTTTAACTTGTCAACGTGTAAAGGCAGAGCATCAAGTGCCTAAGGGACCATTGCAACCACTTGAGATTCTGAAATGGAAGTGGGAACACATTACCATGAATTTCGTTACGGATCTTCCCACGGTTTCTCAAGGCATAAATGCTATTTGGGTTATTGTTGATAGATTAACCAAGTCTGCTCATTTCTTGCCGATCTGGAGACTTATTCCTTGAACGCGTCTTGCTCATATGTATGTAAATGAGATTGTGAGATTGCATGGCATGCCAAGATCCATAGTTTCGGATCGTGACCCAAGATTCACTTCACGATTTTGGGTTAGCTTGCAAAAAAAGCTATGGGCACGGATTCTGATTCGATTCAAGCATACCATCCTCAAACCAGACGGACAATCGAGAGAGGACTATTCAAATTCTTGAAGATCTATTAAGACTCATGTCCCTATATTTCAAAGGGAGTTGGGATAAGTATTTACCATTCTTGAATTCTCCTACAACAACAACATTATAAAGGCAAGTATAGGTGTGGCTCCATTCAAGCATTGTATGGACGAAAGTGTCGCTTCTCCGGTATGTTGGGATGATGAGGTGGGTGAAGCAACATTGTTGGGACCAGAGTTGAGTACGTATGACTACGTAAAAGATCCAAATGATTCGACAACGATACAAACCAAGACAGATCGATCGAAAAAGAGTTATCACGATTTTCATCGAAAGGATGTGGAATTTAGTATTGGGGATCATGTATTGTTGCGTGTTACCCCATGGAAGGGAGTTACAAGAATCGAGAAGAGAGGAAAGCTCAATCCACAATTTATTGGTCCATTTCAGATTCTTAACCGAGTAGGAAATGTAGCCTATAGACTCGCGTTACCTCCAAGGATGTCTCGTGTTCATAATGTTTTTCATATATCTATGCTTCGTAAATATGTAAAAGACCCGAGCCACGTTATTGAGTTAGAACAGGACGAGATAGTCGAAGACTTAACGTACGAGGAGGTACCTGTCAAGATCTTGGATAGGAAGGAGCATGTCCTACGCACAAAGGTCATACGACAAGTCAAAGTTTTGTGGAGGAACCATGCTATTGAAGAAATGACCTGGGAGTTGGAAACGGAAATGAAAGCAAGGTATCCTCACCTTTTGAAACACAGTCGTCGTCGTCCAATTTCGAGGACGAAATTTCATAAGGAGGGGAGGTTGTAAAACCCCAACTTATTATAATAAAATCAAATTTCTTCTATTTATTATTTTGAAAGTAAGGGTTGATTTGATTAATGTGGTTAGTTATGGGTAAAATGCGCAAATATTTCAAATATGCAAGTGGTTATAAAATATTCATTTTTATCGGAGAATATTCGTTTGGTAGTGGAATATTCTTATCGTCGGGAATATTAAATGCGATGGCGCGCGACCTTGTATATGCCTATAACGAAAAAAAAATTGGATGAAGAAAATGACAAGTATAAGTTATTTATAAATAACTACAGTAGTTATTATCAATTAATCTTGTTGAAATACACGGTGGTTAAAACACGTAGAAACTACACGGTATTACACCAATTATTGATTCTTACGTAAAGAAGGCACTACTCAATAATTGTTACAATAATTATTATTCAATATTTTATTTTATTGATTCAATAATTGCTACGTTGATATTTTTTATTATTGTTGTTTGATAATTGTCACTACACAAATATTTTCATTATCGGATCAATAATTCATATTATTTGAATAATATTATTAGATAACATTATTGGCAATGTCTAGAAAGTTCCATCTGGAGAGGTTTGGTCACTTAATTGCAAGCTAGTAAGGAGAAATCCTTATTGAAAGCCCCTCTTTCCCGAGGACGCTGCGGTTATCGATATTGTGATTCTGTAATATTATTTGTGAATAATTAATTATTGATTTATATGATAAGGAAAATATTCATTTTATGTGGATATAGATGGAGAAAATTTTTAATGTGACAATTGTTGAAAAATTATTATTTTATCTTTTCTGATAAATAATTCATTTAAATATATTATTATATTTTAATAATATAATAGTGGTGATATTTTTTTACAATGAATGTGGGATATATGAATATATGAGGAGGAAGAGTATTTTTGTTGCAAAAGTTATTTAAAACATGTTAAACATGTCTGTGGGCCAATTTCTTAACTGAAATTTGATTATAGCCTGTAAAATCGTCGTTTGTGAATTTCGGTCAATTTTTGTTTGGAATTTGGAAAAGCTTTCTCCTGTAAAGTTGTAGATAATGAAATTTCCTATGGAGAAGACATAATGTTTGAATTTTTCTGATAAAAGGGCTATTTATTATGAATTATTGAAGTTCCGAAGTTCCGGAATAATTAATTTTTGAAGTTTAAAATATTTTATTTAAGAAAAATGTTTCTCTTACTTTAATTGAGTGGGTGGCTGGTGTTTGGCTCAATTAGTGTGCGTAGGAAGTTGTGAAAAAATAATATTAATATTTATTAAATTTTCTGCTTTGATGTTCTAAGCAATTTCCTATAAATAGGAAGCTTAGGTTAGAATTGAAAATCACACCAGAAACTAAAATTTTCTCTCTCTATATTATCGAGCGTATTCTTGTGAGTATTTTGAGATTTTGAGTGTTGTTATACGGTACAGGTTTCCTTCAGCACTATATCCAATATTCTAGTCATAAGTACTGTCTTTTCGAGGTAAGAGATATTTTTTTTTTAAAATGATATTATTTCTTCTAATATCATTATGCCGGAATATTGGTAAGATTTTTCTTGTGAAATTCTTGTCTTTTAGTGTCGGGGTTACTATTCACGTATACGGCACTATTCACGAATACGGCACTATTCACAGAAAAATTAAAATTTCATTTTTTGTCTAAAATATCTTTTATGGATACTAGTTTTGATTGTATCCATGTTTTTATTGTAAGACCCCGAAATTTTTTTAAATAAAAAGGAATTTCCTTTATTTATTATTTTGAAATAGTAAGGGTGGATTTGATTAATGTGGTTAGTTATGGGTAAAATGCAAAATATTTTAAATAAAGCAGTGGTGATATAATATTCATTATTGTTGGAGAATATTCATTGGTCGTGGAATATTCAGTCTTTTCGAAATATTAAATGCGACGGTAGCGACCATGTGTGGGCCCCATAACTGAAAGCGATTGGAGGAAGAAAACGACAAAAAATAAGTTATTTAAAAATAATCTACAGAAGTGGTTATTCTGCTTTACATCATTGGAATACCCGGTGGTTAAAACACGATGTCTGGCGTTATTATCGCACAAGAAGACACCAGTATTGCACCAATTATTGATTCTTACGTAAGAAGGCACTACTCAATAATGGTCACGATAATTCTTGTTATTCAATATTTTATTTTATTGATTCAATAATTGTTGCGTTGATATTTTATATTGCTGTTGTTTCAATAATTGTCATTACACAGTATTTTTCATTATCGAAGCAATAATTCATATTATCTGAATAATATTATTAGATAACATTATTGGCAATGTCTAGAAAGTTCTGTCTAAGGAGAGGTTTGGTCACCTAATTGCGCGCCAGTAAGGAGAAATTCTTATTGGAAAGCCCCCTCTTTCCTGGGAACTACCTGGTTGTCAATATTGTGATTCTGTAATATTATTTGTGAATAATTAATTATTGATTCATATGATGAGAAAAATATTGATTTTATGTGGATATAGATGGAGAAAATTTTTATAGTGACAATTGTTGAAAATTAATATTTTATAAAATAATTCATTTAAATATATTATTTTAATAATATATTAACGATGATATTTTTACGATGAATGTGGGATATATGAGTATATGTGGAGGAGGAGTATTTTTGTTACCATAAATGTTTAAAACATGTTAAACATGTCGGTGGACCCCATTTATTGACTGAAATTTGATTATAGCCTATAAAATCGCCCATTTGTGGATTTCGGTCAATTTCTGTTTGGAATTTGGAAAAACTTTCTTCTGTAAAGTTGTAGAGAATTGAATTTTCTATAAAAACTCGCGAGATTCGAATTTTCTGGCAAAAGGGCTATTTATTGTGAATTATTGAAGTTCAAGTCTCAAATAATTGATTTTGGAAGTTTAAATTATTTTAAATTAGAAAAACGTTTTTTAAATGTTTTGGGCATCTTTAACATGTGTTGATGGCTGAGATCAGATTGTCTAGATGGGCGTAGAGAATTTATTAAATATATTAATATTATATTAAATTTTTAACTTTTTGGTGTTCTAAGCGATTTCCTATAAATAGGTCTTGGGTTAGAATTGAAAATCACACCGTAAATGAAGTTTTCTCTCTCTATATTATCGAAGTATTCTTGTGAGTATTTTGAGTATACTTTGAGTATTGCTATACTCATGCAAAGTTCAAGTCATAGCCTTTATCCTGTGTTTTAACTAAGTCTTTGTCTTTCGAGGTAAGGGATGTTATTTTCTTCTCAAATGATATTATTTCTTCAATATCATTATCTTTGAAATATTGGTTGGAATTTTTATCAAATTTGGAACTTTTTCATGTCGAGGTTACTTATTCATGAGTTCTTATTCACGAAGTCTACTATTCACGAGTACTATTCACGGTTGAAGCGTGAAGATGTTTTTTGTGAAATTTCTATTTTTTGGTGTCTGAGTTACTTATTCACATGATATCGGCCTTTATTCACGTATACTGACTATTCACGTATACTGACCTTTATTCAATTAAAAAATGAAATTTCTTCTTTTTCCAAAATATCTATTCGGATCTTTGGTTTTGATTGTATCCATGTTTTTGATCATTCTTGAATTTTACACCACTATGATTATTTTTGAGGTATTTTTGGACGTGGATAAAACAAAGTACGAATCCTTAATCCTTAATCCTTGTCATTTTGTTTCAATTGCATTCGTTTTTTTAAAAATATTTTCATCATCCTCGGTCTTAAATAATGATATTATTGAATATCTTTTGGCTTTAGAGTGCAAAGATGAATGAGTTATGATGAATATCTTTAACTTTATGTGCAAAGATGAATGATTTCGATGAATATCTTTGGCCCGTAATGCAAAGATGAATGATTTACGATGAATATCTTTGGCCCGTAGTGCAAAGATGAGCAGTGTTTAGATGAACATGAATCAACTGGTGAATGTCTTTGGCAGAAAGTGCGAGGATGAATATTTGATCCCACATATATATTGATTGATGTGACGGGGATAAAAATAGACGATGAACTTTAAAATTCATACATAGAAGATAGTAGTTTGCATTCTCTACTTAACTCTTCTAATGAATTATTATTTCATTGCGAATATTGATTTAAAACTTGTTGTCTATTGTATTCTATTATATTTTTCCTGTTGAAGACTAACGATAATTTTGTTGTATATTATCTTAGTCATAATATTCTTTATCTTGGGCTAGTCGAGCTCACCCTTTTCTTTTTGTTCCATTTTTCTTCTCGGAGGCGAGAATATAACGAGTCTGCAGTCTGGGGTATGGAATGAAAGTTCTAGGAGAGTTGTTTAGTAGTCCTCACCATTTTGTAAAATGATTTATCAATAATTATGATGGGGATTTATTTGGGTATGTATATTGTCTAGAAGACAATAATTGTATTTAAACTCACAGTATATATGTTGTCGTATTTTGCACGACAAATGTATTAATAAAGTTGTAGTTATTTCTGTACCATGTATTTGGCGACTCAGAATGGGTTGGGTGGAATGGACCTATTTTGGGGGCGTCACATTGATCATTCTTGAATTTTACTTCACTATGATTATTAATGAAGTATTTTTGAACTCGGATTGTTTAAAGTACGAATCCTTAATATTTGTTCTTTTGTTTCACTGGATTCATTTTCTTTAAAATATTTTTCATCATTCTCAGTACTAAATGATGATATTACTGAATATCTTTGGCTTGTAGTGCAAAGATTAATAATTTTCTGATGAATATCTTTGGCCCATAGTGCAAAGATGAACAGGTGTTGAGATGAACACGACTTAATCGATGAATATCTTTGGCTGTGTGTAGCAAAAGATGAATATTTGATTCAAGATGTATATTGATTGATGTTACAGGGATAAAATATTGATGATGGACTTTTAAATTCATAGATAATAGTAGATTTCATTCTTTACGTAACTCTTCTATGAATTATTATTTTCGCTGCGAATATTTATCTAAAACTTGTTGTCTATTGTATTTTATCAGATTTTTCCCTGTTGAAGACTAACGATAATTTGTTATATATTATCTTAGTCATAATATTTTTTACTGGGCTAGTTGAGCTCACCCTTTTTCTTTTTGTTCCATTTTTCTTCTCAGGAGGCGAGAATGTAGCGAGTACTAGTCGGGGTATGAAATGAAGGTTTTAGAAAGTCGTTTTAGTAGTTCTCACCATTTTTATAAAATAATATACCAATAATTGTAATGAGGACTTATTTGGGTGTGAATATTGTCTAGATGACAATATTTATATTTAAACTCACAGTTTATATGTTGTATTAATAAAGTTATAGTTGTTTCTGTACCATGTTATTGACGACTCAAAATGGATGATGTATACCTATTTTGGGGGCGTCACACATTTAATTTGTAAAAGCCACGTAGGAAAATAAGGCCAATTTTTTAACGCACGTCTGCAAAATTGGACGGAATGGGTTAATTGCACATTTTTAAATAGTATAGTGGGCTAATTGAATAAATTAAAAGCACAGTGGCTAATTAGTTAAAATACTATAATCATAGTGGCCAAAAAGTGTTTTTTGCCGAATGCTGACACACATCGACCCTTGCATTCGTGTCAGTAATCTATTGATCAATTGACCAACTTATCAAAAAATGAACTTCATGCTAACCACTTCCAAATTTTTGGGCTGAAAGTCTGAAAGTGCTTCTATTCTACACCTAAAATCTCAACTTCTAAAAATACTTCTAAAACGTTCAATCATTTTTAAAATACATTTCCTCCGTTCTTACAAATGATGAACAAAGTACAATTTACACACATATTAAAAATTAAAAAAACATTAAATTAAATTTACCACACAAAATTATATAAAGTGATGAACACTTTTATTTCTTTATACTAACTGACTCACATATTTATCATTCACTTTATGTATTTTATATCATTTTTTGGGATAAAAAAATTGTATGGTGTTTTATTTTTTTCAGAATCAAAATAATAGAATTTTAGAAAATTATAAAACTTTATATGAGAGAATATGGATTTATATATTTCGTAAAACATAAAAATAGCATTTTAAATATCAGTAATTTACTAAAAAGCGTGGTCGGCAGGATTCGAACCTGCGCGGGACGAGCGCACATGATTTCTTGTCATGCCCGATAACCACTCCGGCACGACCACAAGATCGAAGAATATTACATGCCTTTTGTGTTATTGGATGGGCCTTAGTTAGTTGACCAATCCAGGCTTGCCACGACATTACCTTCACATGAACTCCACCACAGCTGATAACGATTTTAACTGCTAACTGTTCCATAACAGAATGTTTTCCTTTTACACCTTATTAGCTCGCATGTTGTTCAATTTTCGACCCATAAAAACACTGAAACTCACTCATTTTCTCTCTCTAAAACCATGCTTCAGAAACTACACTGTACCAACACTTCCCAATTTGAAACCCCTCAACTCAAGAATATCATACTACATGAAAAATGGCTTTATAGACAAAGCCCAAAAGCTGTTCAACAAAATGCCTCAACGAAATACTGTAACATGGAATGCCATGATTCGCGGGTACTTTCAAAATGGGCTATTCGAGAAAGCGGTGCAGTTATATGATCAAATGCCTGACCGAGATATTTTCTCTTATAACACTATGATTGCGGGGTTAATGCAAGGTGGGGATGTGAGTGGGGCGAGGGAGGTGTTTGATAGTATGACTTATACGGATGTTGTGACTTGGAATTCGATGATTTCGGGGTATGTGCGTAATGGGTTTATGGATGAAGCTCTTGGGGTGTTTGATAGGATGGCCGTGAGAAATGTAATTTCTTGGAATTTGGTGATTGCTGGTTTATTGAATGTTCGAGAGTTGGATTTGGCTGAAGAGTTGTTTAGTGAAATGGGTATTCGGGACGTTGCGTCTTGGACTATTATAATGTCCGGACTTGTGAGTGCAGGACAAATTGTTGAAGCTCGGGGATGTTTTGATGACATGCCTGTTAGAGATGTTCAAGCCTGGAATACAATGATAGAGGGTTATGTAAAAACTGGGTATGTTGGAATTGCTGAAGCTTTGTTTCACAAGATGCCGGAGAGGGATTGGAACTCTTGGAATGAAATGATAAATGGGTTGCTTAGTAGTGGTCGGGTTGATGATGCTTTGAGGCTATTTATTGAGATGCCCGAGAAGGGTCAGAGATCATGGAATTCAATCTTCTTGGGATTAGTAAAAAATGGGCTTGTAAAAGAAGCTCATGCAGTTCTTGAGAAAAATCCGTTTCAAGACATTGTGTCACAAACTAATCAGATTATAGGCTACTTTGATATAGGTGAGGTTGGAAATGCTATGAAACTATTTGAGTTGATGCCAACTCGTGATACAACTGTGTGGAATGCTACAATATTTGGATTAGGGGAAAACGATAATGGAGAGGATGGCTTGAAATTGTTTATTAGAATGCAAAGAGGAAATATCTATCTAGATGAAGCTACATTTACTAGTGTCCTCACATTATGCTCAAACTTGCCATCCTTAGAGCTAGGCAAACAAGCGCATGCACAAGTAATTAAGATTGGACTAGAATGTTTTGTTCCTGCTTGTAATGCATTAATCACCATGTATGCTAGATGTGGAAACATGGATTCTGCCTTGCTGGAGTTCTCCTATATGGCCAACCACGACATAATTTCCTGGAATTCTATAATCTGTGGACTAGCGTGTCATGGGCATGGTGAGGAAGCTCTAGAAATGTTTAAACAGATGAGACTAACAGGGGTAAAGCCTAATAAGATTACTTTTGTAGGTGTACTTTCTGCTTGTAGCCATGCAGGACTGGTAGAACAAGGGAAATACTTGTTCAATTTAATGAAATATGAGTTGCTTATACAGCCGACAGATGAGCATTATACTTGTATTGTTGATTTATTGGGTAAATATGGACTTATAAAAGAGGCGATGAGTATTCTGGATCAAATGAGAGCTGATGGAGTTGAAATTCCTGCAAGTGTTTGGGGAGCCTTACTTGGAGCATGTCGAATTCACAAGAACTTAGAGGTGAGTGAGATTGCTGCGGAGAGGGTTTTGGAATTAGAACCTTTAAACTCTGGCGTGTATATGATTTTGGCTGAAATGTACCTGGGCAGTGGAAGGAGAAAAGAGGCCGAAAAGATATGGTTTCGAATGAGAGAAAAGGGAGTAAAGAAGCAACCTGGGTGTAGTTGGATTGAGGTAAACAACAGTGGTAATGTATTTATTGCAGGAGATAGTTCGCATCCTGAGTTTTCTGGCATCTGCTGTGTTTTAGACTTGATGCACATGGAAATGGGGATTGAAATCTTCAAACTGTAGTGAATTTTATGGTTGATATTAGTTTGGTCAAGGAACATTTATCCTGAGCTAAGGTGCAATGCTTCAAAACTAGTTTTAAGAATTAAGAGCAATAGTATATGGGACTATGGCTATGAAAGAGCAAATGAAGCGGGGAGGATATGAATGTAGTTGTTGACGAAATTGGGGGACAAAAATGGAATGGTCGAAAACGTTATTAGTCCTCACCACCTTATCTTCAAATATAGGACTTGCAAAAACTAGCAACAAATAGGGGGGTTGTACCATTGGGGTTTGAGTATTATCTATCATACATCAATAACCAAATATAACACTTTTGTAGTTTTGTTTGTGAGATTAGAGTAGGAGACTTGATTGTTAGTCTCATGCTAAAAAATTTATAATGTGTATGGTTTGGTATATCAGAACTGGGCTATTTTGAGTGGGACTAATTAGGGAGCTTTTCACAAAAGGCAGGCGAACACATGGTTTGGTCTTCTCTTACAAGAGAATAGAATAGGGGGTGAGTGAGATAAAAATATTTCATTAGCCACATCTTTCATTAACTAGCTATAATAACAAAAACTTTTTTATTGTTGGATGTTTGGGAGAAAATATTAAGATTTTTAGGAGGAGGATGAGATAGGAGTGAAGGAGAGGATTTTTTACCAATTGTTTGAGATAAATAAATTTTACCATTGGCATTAATAACAAATTACAATTTATGTTTTAGATTTTGCAAATAAAGGGTAATTTTATATAGGCTTTGGGACTTATTGGATAAAGTCTCTTAGATTGACTATCTCAAATATTCATCCAAAATATTTAGGATATTTACACGTATAATTATCACACATAACACTATATTAGAAACTCTAATATATATATATATATATATATATATATATTCTAAAAATTGTCAATTAATTTAGTAAATTGAGGGTGCATTTAATTGAAAATTAAATTGTTGGGGCAAATTAAAATTTTGGTGTAAGAAAATGGGACCCAACACCGAAGTTTCAGAATTTGGATGTAATCACTAATCGATGAATAAGAAGGTAACACTCCATATTAGGCATACAACTGGCACCCACTCACTTGTTATTGTTTATTTGTACGTTGCTTCTTCGCTCATCAGTCATCTCATCAGTCTTCAAACACACACACATATATAATATATAATCTTCTTCTCTCATGCGAACTGAATATTAACGGATTTTAGAATCTAAATTCAATTTATAACGATAATTTTTTTTATCGTTATAACATCAAAAATCGACTTTCTATGTTATAACGACGAAAAAAATTATCGCTATAACCTTGATTAGTTTCTTGGCTCATTTTTCTCCGATTCATTGAGAAGCGAATTTGAATATATATATATATATATATATATATATATATATATATATATATATATATATATATATTCAAAATAAAAATATATTGCATCTTAATTAAGATTATTTTTACATATTACTCCTTCCATCGTATAATTTTTTTATCCCAAAAGAATAAGAAGTACAAAAAATAAATAATAAATATATTATTTAATGGAGTTTATTAATAAAAAAATAAAATACACATTATTTTATATAATCACATAGGGTCATTAAAAATAAATTTTAAATTTTTTACTCTCATTTTTTCTTTTCTTAATGTGTTCAAATTATATTTTATTAAAAGGACGAAAAAAGTATAATAATTTATGGAATGAAATATCGTACGACCTAGTAAATTCGAAGTGAGATAATATTTTTATAAACGTAATTTTAATTATAAGTTGCAATGTAATTGGATGAAGTAAATAAAGGGAAACACTGTATCAACATGAGTAGGATATACTCTCCACTCTCATTTATTAGACGTTTTAGGGAGTTTAAATTTTTTGAGAATAATTATGATAATATATATCAATTTTAATAATAAAATTAGAATAATAAATAAATTTTTTAATAAGCATGTAATATTTTAAAATGTCAAATAAATAGGCCAAAAATAAAAAATTAATCTTTATCAAAAAAAATAAAAAATAAAAAAAATAAAAAATAAACTTGGTCTTTGCCATGATAATAATAGTAATAATATAGTACAAGGAAAGCGATTGATTCAATGGATTGATAAAACATTTGGCTCCACAAAAGCCATGGTTGGGTTGCCTAAAGCCAAAACATACAAACACCTTTGTAATACCGGACAAAATAAAATAATAATTAAATTTATTTTAAAAAAAATACTTTAATTAGATTTTTTTTATATTTGGATCGTTTATATTTAATTTGTGTGGACCATAATGAGTATTGAATAATATTGAGTTAATAAATTTGGGACTTAAAATTAATTAAGTTTAACATATATTTTATATTATTGAATGTTATTATAATTATGAGAGTTAATAAAATATATTTAAATGATTAAAACATAAACTTTATAGTGTATTCAAATCATTATTATTGATCATGGGATTGATCCTGCATGCTAGATATAGGTATTGATCATGGTATCACATATGTATTCTCTATAATAATGCAGTTAATTTTTTTTTATAACATTTTGTTAACATGTTATGCAGAAATATTCTAAAATTTAAAATGTGAAGCTTACATGAACAATTAATAATAATGAGTCTTAGAAAAAGGAAATTGGTAATTAATAGTTTATTTATTTATTTATTTATTATTTTATAAAATTAGCTTGAGCAGAGAGGATTTAGAGATTTATAATTTGATTATTTTTTTAGTATTATATTACTTAATCCAAGTACGAAATCTTTCAACGGTATTTCTTTAATTTTAATTTATTCGTTTTGCTTCTCGTTTAAAATTCAGATACTGTCTCAATACTTTGATCATAGTTGAATTCATATGATAGTATATTTTGATCTTCGGAGTTTCATAGTTTGTACTTAGTTAATCATATGAAGCATTTATTTTGATACTTGTATAAATGTACATGTTGTGTTGATGATTCGTTTCAGTTTGACATTGTGAGACCCCAAAATTTATGAATAAAGATTTAAATTTCTCGAAATATTTTTTTGAATATTATGGTGTGGATTTGATATAATGTTATAGTTGTGGGTAATATTTATAAAATTTGTAAAGTACGCAAGTTGTTATATAATATTCGATTGATCGGGAAATATTCGTTTTAACAGGGAATATTCGTACGACAGCACAATCATTAGTGGACCCCACAAGAGAATTATTGTCAGATTGAAAAAATAACAAAAATATTTTATGAAAATAACGGCTGAAGTTTTACCTTTAACTGTTGAAACACTCGGTGTTAAAATTACAGGAATACGCGTGGTTGCATAGTAGCACACAGTATTGATTATTGATGCTTACGTGAGAAGTCACTCAATTTTGTTCAATTATTGCTTCAGTAATTGTTGCATAGTATCTCACGTTAATTGATTCAATTATTGTCGATATTTTATATATTATTATATCAATAATTGAGACGACGAAGTTATTAATATTATTATTTACAATATTAACGATGTCTAGAAGTTCTGCCAAGGAGAGGTTTGGTCACCTAATTGCGCGCCAATAGGGAGAAATCCTTATTGGAAAGCCCCCTCTTTCTTGGGAACGACCTAATCGATTAATAGTGTGAATTATAATAATGATTATGAAGTTTTGTTTTATTAGTATTATTAATGTAATAAAACAGAAAAGCTTTTTATATAAAATATAATACTTTTATAAAGTTATTCGTTTTATTATATTATAAATAGAATATATTATATTCTATTATGCATAGTGTTTTGCATAGTAAAATCTTTTTATATAAAAATGAATACTTTTATAAAGTTATTCATTTTATTAGACTATAAATAGAATATATTATATTTTATTATGCATAGTATTTGCATAGTGCATGCATAGTATTTGCATAATAAAATCTTTTTATATAAAACAAAATACTTTTATAAAGTTATTCGTTTTATTAGATTATAAATAGAATATATTATATTTTATTTAAAAGATTTTGTTTTATTAGAATATTTTATAATAAACCAATGCGACCCGTCCATTTAAAAAGTAAATCAATCTGACCGCTTCAGAATTAGTTCTTATTCGATCTATTCTTATATAAATAGAAGCTCATTCCTTCATTATTTCTTACGAATTCACTGAAACTCAAGAGAGAGAAACTATAGAGAGAAAGAAGAAAAGTATTATGCTACTTCACTACTCCTATATCTAGTTTGTTCTAAGGTAAGGAATATTATTTGTTGTACTCGTAAGGGGTATTATTTCTTTCGTATTTATGAAGAGAACTTTTGTTATTCCATTCTTTATTATTTTGTTAGAATAACCAGTATACGTGAACTACCCTATACTTGGTGAAATTCTTCTGTTATTCCATTCTTTATTATTATGTTGGAATAACCTGTATATGCGAAGTACCGCATACATGGTGAAATTCTTCTATTATTCCATTCTTTATTATTATGTTGGAATAACTCAGAGTACGCAGAAAATCGCATACATGGTGAAATTCTTCATTATTCAATTCCTTATTATTCCGTTGAATAACTCGTATATATCTGAGTACTGCATACATGGTGAAATTCTTCATTATTCCATTCTTTATTATTATGTTGAATAACTTTGAGCATGCCAAGTCTGCATACATGGTGAAATTCTTCTATTATTTTATTCCTTATTATTATGTTGGAATAACTCGTACATCAAGTAATCGCATATCATGGTGAAATTCTTCCGTTATTCCATTCTTTATTATTCTCGTTGGAACATCATGTATACGTGCGTTTACGCACGACCGGTTCCGTTATTTATTATTCTGCTTATTATTCTATTGGAACATCCTCGTCGGCAATTAATTTACGCACCGACCGGTTTTATTATTTATTATTCTCGTTGGAATATCCTCGTCATACGCTTACGCATGACTTCGATTTCATTATTTATTATTCTCGTTGGAATAACTCATTCTGCATGTGCGCCTATCGCATGCACAGTGATTTCTTTTGTTATTTCATTCTTTATTATACTCAATTGGTTAAAGTTTTGGCTTTTATACTCCATAAAATTAGTGGAATATCCTTGATATTTGCGCTTCATCCAAAGATCTTTTCATGAAAATATTTTTTGAGCATTCTTGAATTTTACTCTACAAAGAAGTATCATGTTGACAATTTGGGCGTTATTAGTTCTGGATAAATTAATTCTTGAACTTGTTTTATTGAATTCTTATATCATTGTCATCATCCTCATGTTTATATTATGTTGAAAGTCATCTCGTGGCTCAGTAGTGCGTAGATGGACTTGGTATGATTATGACCGAGATTAATCGGTATAATCATGGCCGTAATGTTACAAATAATGTGGTAAAAGTCCTCATTGGCCTGTAGTGCATTGATGGACAGATTGTTGGCATGATCATGACCATTGATGAATACACAAATATCCTCGGCCCATAGTGCATGGATAATTTATGGTCGTGATACTTAATGAATATCCTTGGCCGTAGTGCGAGGATGAGGTGGATTATTTATTAAGCTGAGTCTCAACGATAAAAGTGATGAAAAACTTTTAAATCATAAAAGATAGTATATTTTATTCTCTACTTGACTCTTTTAATGGATTGCTTGTTAAGCTGAGCTTAAACTTGATGTTTGCTATATATGTATCGGTTTAATATCGTTTGAAGGCTAACAATAATTTATTCTGCATTATCTTAGTCATAATATTTCTTACTGGACTAGCTGAGCTCACCCTTTCTATCATTGTTCTCTTCAGGAAATGAGAACGTAGCAAGGACTAGTCGGGGAACGGAGTGACGGTCCAGATAATAACATTAGTAGTCCTCACTATTCTGTTAAATAGTGTTATAATAAATGTAATGAGGACTCAGTTGAGTGTGGATATTGTCTAGATGACAATATTTGTATTAAAACTCACAGCATGTTTTGTCGTATTTTACACGACTGTTGTATAATTAAGTTGTATTTGAATTTTGTACCATGTATTTGGCGACTCAAGATGGGTGATGTATACCTATTTTGGGGGCGTCACAGACATGTACATATTAGAACTCTTTTGTGTTGATATTGTGTCGCATGTGTTGTGATATTATATCTTTGTTAAAATATATTGTAGGGTATACCTAAGGTATAACTACCTGTGTGGGTACCACAAACATGTTCTCATGACACCGAGACATGACACTTTCTGTGATGGTGTGATTGGTCCACATCTCTGTTTTGTGCTCTGGTGGGGGTTAGGCATATGGTGATTTTGTTGTGGGATGCGTATGGGTCGACTCCAATTTTTTGTTCTGCGGATTGGTGATGTTTGTGTCAAACACGCCTTCCGATTCTACATGCATTTGGATTCGTCGTCTAATGTGTATGACTTGCTTGTGTGACATTATTTGACTTACATGAGTGACAAGATATATTTTTGTTTTGAGTTCGGTATGATATAATTCAACATACTATTACGTTGTGATAGTTTTGATTTGTTTAGTTTATTTCAGGTTAATTGAGTTATTTATTTCAGTTCATTATTTTTGCACTCTATATCTGTACTGGGTATTTGATTCATGCTGTGTTTTCCTTCCAACAGGTAATCAGGAGGACCTAGAGCAAGTGTGATGAGAGATGCATTCTATCTAATGGTTTAAATATTCTGTTTAAGTTGTGATGCAGTCTGCCCTTATTCTTCTTCTTCATCAAATGACGACGTCGAGCTCTTGGGATTAATTCGCAAGCTCGAGGGCGTGATTTACAACATTATTGTGAAGCGATCCACACCCGATTAGCTCCCTTTCATACCAAGCTCTTCTTACTGGGTCCCACCTCGTGAGGGTGGTGGTGTAGCTTCCGGTGGCATAGAAAATGGATATGTTTTTTTTGGGTAGATATTATAGGGAGAAGGAAATTATATTGGAGAGAGAAAGAAAAAATAAATAATAATGAAGAGAGAGAGAGAGCTTAGTCAACAAAAAATGTTTAAGTGTAACCAGAGTTGGTCTAGGTGGCATGTCTCATATGAGACAGTGGCGCACGATTGACCTTAAATTAATAAGCGTTAAGACACATTTTTTTTGGGGAAGTATAAAGTGCACGATGGGTATTTTTACACCTTTGTCCTTAATTTATTTGATATTGTAATAAATATCTTAGACTGTATTTTGGGCTAATTTGATATTTATTATGATTTTTTATGTTACGTTTATTATGACTATTATTTTGTGACCTAAAATCTTATTATAATTTCATCAATTATGGTATGGTTTTTGTATATCCTCTGTTTTTATTTCTAAAAGAGAGTGTTGCAACCTTCTCATAAGAACCAAAGTATCGTTGTTATTTTTATAATTGCCAAACCCCCTTCCAGTTGTTTAAGATATACCTTAAGTTTATACAAAAGTACCGTCCGAGAAGAACTATGATTATTTATAAAAACTTGGGTTTACTATAAGCAATTAAATGTACATCAAAAATTAATTTTAAAACACCATAAACCAACACTCATTTATTGGTACAAGAAATGGAACAAAGCACATAAGAGAAATACTAGTATTTCTGAAAAAAATAAAAGGCAGGAGCAATATTCAAGACAATGAAAGGAAGGAGACAAACAATCACATGCAATGAGCAAAAAAAGAAAGGGCCGGCCGGCCAACACTCGTTTATTGGTGGTACTCTTTCCCAAACTTTTTCACCTTTTGACAAACATTCATTCTTACTTCTCTTGTTTAACATTTTGTTAAATTACATTCCCCCATTTCATGGTTTCATGTCCCCAAAATTAATCTTCACCAAATATTTTTCACCCACAATTACTTTCTTCTTTGTCACCCGCTCACCCCCACAAAACCCTCTTCTCCTTCCAAGATAATAAAAAAAAAATTAAGGAAAGAATCCAGCTCAAAATTGAACTTACAGTTCTTCAAAAACCATATCCTCTTATCAATAATCTGCACAAAATAAAAGAGAATCCAATCAAAAACAGCATCAGAAAAAGAAGATTTTAAAAAAGCATAAACTTTAATTTCAGTGTCTATAAATTCTTCACTTACCATCATGTTTCTTCATTAAACTTCTAGCAAACAGCATACATATAACTAGAAACCCCACTCCTGCTGCTCCTCCTAGTATAATTGCAACTGTTTTCCCTGTATTTTGTCCTGTCTCTACATTTATCAAACACAAAACCCCATTTAATAAAAATCAAGAATACCCCTTTTTACAAAAGTGTATAGAGAGATAATTTCAGATTAGATTAAAAAATAAGTAAATAAGAGACTTGCTTTAGCACAAAAACAAATCAAGAAAGAAAGAAAAAGCAATTGTACCTGATGAGGAAGAAGAAGAGGAAGATGAAGAAGAAGATGATGATGATGATCTCTTGGGGACCCCATTTGGGTAATAACTATAACTAATAAAGCACTTATGTAGGTAGATTTGTCCAGAAATGGAGCTCCCACATTCAACTTGAGCTCTTTGAACCGCACTTTTTACACAACCACCGCAATCAGAAGTACCCAAATCACCTTGACATTGACCCAAAACATACATAGATTCATAACTAGTTGTATAAAACCCATTCCCACTAGTCACTCCACTTTCAAGTGTTGAAAAGGCTGTATCTCTCCTCTCTTCAAATCCACTCCCAGCCACATTTGTTCCTCCACAAGTCTTGTACAACATTTCTAGCCCAGAAATTTGAGCAAATCCAGCAACTTCATAAAGCATATAGCAGCCCAAAAGCTGGATTCTTGCTGCAACCGGCTTCCCACAAAGCTTGTCAATGAGGATTGGGAGCCTGCTCACACAGTTATAGCAGTCAACATTTGATAAATCACCTCTACACTGAAATAGACCAGTGATTGTTGTTTGGGAACTGCCAGTTGTGGTTTTGAAGAATCTTGATTTTGAAGATTGAGAAACTAAACTCCCAAAAAGGGCTGAAATTGCTTGGGAGTAAATCCCAGTTGGATCTGATAAAGACTGCTTTGCACAACCCTTGTAAACCAAGGTGTTATAATCAGATGCAGATTTAGCTACTGCTATGAGCTCAAGATTTGTGAAAATGACCAGAAATAGAGAGAAAAGGGAAAAGGGTTTTGTGTGTAAGCCCATTTTCAAGTGTTTGATGGATTCAAATCATGGTTTCGGAAGGTTTTGAGGAAATATTTTTGGGGGGTTTTGAGATATGGGATTTGGTAAAGAATGGAGGGTTTTGTTTAGATTTTCTTGATTTTTGCTTCTTTTAACTCAAAAGGGTTCTTGGTTTTGGCCCTCTGGTGTTTGGGACTTGGATGTGCTGCAGAAATGAGAGGGGGCATCTTTTTTCTCTCTGGTAGAGAGAGAATTGTACAATATACATATAATAATATACAGCTACTATTAAAAAAGTAATTTTTATTGAAATGGTGAACTACTGATTAGATTTAAGAAATCATTTTTTTTAGTATTTGAAGAGAATGAGAAGTTGAGAACAAAATGGATTAGATTTAAGAAATCATTTTTTTTTAGTATTTGAAGAGAATGAGAACAAAATGGTTGGAATAAATAATTTAAAAGGTTGAAGAAATGTTCTGCAGGTAAAAGAGGAAAGAGGGTGCAGGGAATCTGATTGTGTGGGAGGTAAGTTTAGGAAGTTTGACCAAAGTTTAATAACACTTGTTAGGGTTTGAATAACGAGGAAAAACTATTTTTAGTCTTTGAACATGAACATGAACATGAACATGAACAACAATTTTGGTGGGCTCCAATTAACATAAAATTTATTTTTTGATAAATTGATTAATTAGCCTGTAAAATATTGACACATATAAAACATCTACTATGTGTCAATAATTTACTCAAAAATAAACTTCATCCTAATTACTTTCGTTTTGGTGATAGCATTTTGTCTTTGTAACATCATTTTCTAACTACGAAACAATCGTTTAGATTCACTTAAGCATTAATTAAGGATATCATGCTCCACTAAACTGGAAAATCTGCTATATTAAACTCCTTAATAGTTTAGCTCTATCTGGTTTAAGTGCGATTTAACTATGTTTAAGAAAATTAAGTATTGTTTCTTTTATTGAATTAACAAATGTGACAATGAGAGGAATGATTCTTTGCCATTTTCTAGGTATAATTAATATTAAAGTTGTGAAGCACTGAATTTTGAATATTTAAAATTTTGCAGATTTCTTGAAAATTGGTGGTGGCAGCCTTCAAGGAAATTATTAATGTCATACCAATTATTTATTCATTAGAAAAACAACTACTAACATAGAATGAAAGTCAAAGTGTGCCACTTTCTTGGAACTCATTCATACATGCGCTTTAAAATTAGTTAAACTTTACTTCCTCCATCCCAAAATAATAGACGTTCTAACAAGTTTCACAAAAATTAAAAATAGTTGTAATTTTACTATTTTACACTTAATTAATATTTGATCTCATTTAATTCTCTATTAACACTAGACTTCATTTCCCACTTTCTCTCCTATCGTTTCACATCCTGATAAAAACTCTCTCTTCGCCCAAAAAAAATTTCAGACAAACTTTCTCTATCCATTAATGCCAGATCTGATCATTTAACCTCTTCTTCCCAACTCTTCTTCTCCTCTCCTCTCCGGTCTACATACGTACTCACAACTCTTCTTCTTCTTCATCTCTTATCGGCAGATCTGACCATTCCTCTCTCTCTAGCACTTTCTTCATCTCTTATCGGCAGATCTGACCATTCCTCTCTTTAGCACTTTCTCTCTCTACACTGATATCTCGGCATTATCGCTTCTTCAACCGGAAAACCTCGTATCCTCGTCGGAAGATCGCTTGTTCGCCGGCTAACTCTGGAGAATTGGCCCGCACTTTTACTGTTTCGTTGATTTATTTCTTATTTTCTGTCTACTCGGTGGTCGTGACTTGATCAGTTGAATCTCCGATCTCTGAGTCGGACTCGGTACCATGTAGTGCACGAGAATGTGGCGAAATTGAGTGCGTGTTTGTGGTCATTATCACTTTCATCTTGATCGAGATATCGGTATAGAGAGAGAAAGTGCTAGAGAGAGATTATTAATGGTGGTGGAGAAGGAAAGGTAAAGAAGGAAAATAAATAGGCAAAATAGTCTTGATTTGACAGAACGTCAAATATTTTGGAAAAAAAATCACTCTAGAACGTCTATTATTTTGGGATGGAGGGAGTACCATCTATTTATTATAAATCTTTATAAAGGTACTATTAAAAATAAAAAAAACGATCATATATAATTAGAAACTAAAAATCCTATACACATACATTCTAGTCGATTCTAATCAGGATAAGGATTTAATAAACTCTAAAATTTGATTAATAAACCCTAAACATTTATTGATAAAGTCAATTCTTATTCTGATTCTAATTAGCCATCAATATTTATTTGTAAAACCAAACTCTTATTTTGATTTGATTCCGCTAATATTCGTAACGGATGGTATGTGTTTTTTTACTGTCCACTACTATTAGTAGCGGACGCCGATTTTTAGTTTCTAATCTTGGTCATTCTTTCTTATTTTCAATGATGTATACCCTACAAAGATCCATAATAATGCTATATATATATATATAGAGAGAGAGAGAGAGAGAGAACGAGAGAGAGAGAGAGAGAGAATGACTCATAACAAATATTTGCTATGATTTTTTTTAAGTAAATATCATCATTAGTGTCTATTATAAGAACCAACAATCGAGATTATTACTGAAAAATTCATGCATGCTACTAATATTAGTTGATGTTGCTAAAAATAATATCGTCGTCTGGTACTATTAGTAGCGGACGTAACTGGTCGTCCGCTACTAATAGTAACGGATGTGAATTTTTCATTTCTAATTTTGACCGTTAATTTTTATATTGAACGATATAAATAATGTATGTCAATTTTTTATTCATAGCAAATATATATTTTATATATTTATATCCGCATAATGTATAAGATCTCGGATTATTATTATTATTATTAATTTTAGGGTGTATTAAGCACTCACTTACTCTTATTTATAAAATGGGTCCTTGTGATCAGATTAAACTCCTCCTCCTTTCTAATTATAAATTTTATTAGACTGGAGTATTATCTTATTTGAAAATGTAAACTTTATAACACGTACCATACCTTCAATATTAATTGCAGTTAATAAAATAAAAAGATACTGATCCACTAGTCAAAAATAACAAACGACACAATATAATGAGCCCAATCATAGATGCTATCAACTACTAGTGCACGTCAACATAAAACTTACTTATTACAATATACTAGAAAGAGAAGGCAGATAAAAAAGACAAATAAAACATTCTTTGACTTATAAACATTATTATGCCATGCAAAAATTTAACTTTATTTGTTCTAAAGAGAGTCAAGTTTTGGTTGGATTATTAGAGGTGAGTTTGGGTAATATTTATTTTGCTAAATAATCAACTAACCAAGAACAGATTTTGTAGTCAAAATGCTGATTTATGCAGCCCTAGGAAGAGTGGGGTCATGTCCCTCCTCTGTTTATTTTCGATGTTTTCGTTTCCAATTTAATATAATTGGTTCTTCTTTGTTTCAAAAAAAAAAAGAATCAAGTTTTCATTAGATGATAAAATAATTTATAGGTCGATAAATTTTATGAGTTAAACGATAAGATATAATAAATTAATGCGATACCTTTTTTAAATCTCATTTGTCTCGTATGTATGTCAGACATAAATTTGTGATCATTTGTCTCGTATGTATGTCAGACATAAATTTGTGGTCACATAGAGCAGGACTTATATAAAATGACAAAACTTTTTCAGATTCATCATCAGAATTAACTTATCACGACACATTGACACTGGTTCTAAACTAAATACTCAATAGATTTAAGTAAAAATATAGAAGAAAAATACAACAACATTATAGTTTATAAATTTTTACAAATAGACTTATTGATGTGGGACAGATATAAGCTGATCATGATCATTGGGCTTCAGTGCAATTAATTATTAGTCTGAGATGAAGACAGTTAGGCATTAACAGGAGAGAATGGACAGCCAGACCAGAATATATATATTACTACTAGATCTTGGACCAGAAAGTCTTTTACACCTTGTATAGATGTGGACATGTCCAACCATTCCAATATTTTCAAATTTTATTGACTGAACAAATTTTGGCTACTTTGCTTCATGGGCAGAGAGAGAATAAACTCGTGTAATTTGAATTCAAACAAGATGACTTTTTGTACCTGATTTTTATAACTTATAAAATTTAGGTGTTTGATTGCATTTTAATATATCTTAATATTTATCTCTTAATGTATATTAATAATTCACATTTTTATATTAAGAGGTCTTCAGACTCATATTTGTATCTTAACTATTTAGAGAACCTCTTAATACAAAGATGTGGGTTATTAAAATGCATTAAGAAGTAAACTATTCAAAAGCATTAAAATATAATCAAACACTTATTCACAAAAATTAAGTATTTTTTGACTTTTACCCTACTGATTAACACTATAAACTTTAAGTCTCAGATTCAATTCTCATTATTCTTGACATTCTCATTTGTAACACCCTAAACTATCTATAATATATCCTGTTCTGAAGAAAAACTATCTCATTTGTAACACTATAATATTATCCTCCTATTACCAAGAAAAATTGTTTATGTGCTTTTCATCCAAAGTGAATTTGACTTCATTTCATTTTTAAACTAAAATATAAATAACTATTGGCAAGGCCTAAACCAAATGCATCTTAGTTGGAAATGCAAAAAACAAAGTCTAAATTAAATACACCCTTTGACTCTAACTTAAGTTTCAAAACAACATTTAAAAATCACTCTTATGTTTAGAAAAAAAGTTTAAAATAGACATGAATATTCAAAAAAAATTAAAGTTAAATTATAATATATATTTATTTAAGCTCTAGAAATTTTATACTATAAAATTTGTAGCTTACAATTATGATTGCATTAATTAAAATAAGATAAATTATTATTACTATAAATTTTAAAAATATATTGGAACACTTATTTTGGGACATAAAAGTATCGTCCAAATAGGAGGAGACAATTAGGGGTGTAAACGGATATATACGAATTCAGATACGGTAGTATTCGTATCCGTTTATTTGCTAATATCTTTAAACCGAATACAGATAATATCCGTTTTTTCCATAATACGAATAATATCCATTTTTTTAATACGGATGCGGACGGATATGAATTTTTCGGTTACCATTTACAGCCCTAACTATAACTAGAATAAAAAAATAACGAGTTTTAAAATATAGTTTATTAATGAATGAATGTTAATTTTTTAGTTTTTAATAAATATTTAAATACAATAATCAATGTTCTAAATTACAATTTAAATAAGTTTTTATCATTTTTGAAATTTTAAATTTCAAAATGAATGCTCTATTTATTAATGTTTAGGTGTCCATTTTATGTGTATGGAGTAATACTGTAGTGTGTATGCATATTTATAATTAGATTAAAAAATTTACATTGAATATTTAATTATTTTTTCTCAAATACTTTAAAACTTTAATAAAATGTTTATAAGAACTTTTATTTATAGTTTATCCTCAATACATAGATTACAATTTACTTAGTTACAAAAAAATTATTTTATTTCATTATATTTATGGAGACTGTGAGTTATAATGTATATGTGACAACTAGTTAATCCAACTTGATCCAAAATTTACTTTGAACTTACTTTAAATATTTGGACTTCTAATTTTTAAATAATTGGGCAAATGAAAGTGATAAATACCCTCTCCACCCAAAAATTCATAAATGTGAATTAATTATTCAACCCCTTCTATATTAATTCTAAATTAATCCGAACTTAACACATTTTAACAATAAAATTATATTGTTCATTGTTCCCACCTCCCAACATTGCAAGTAAGTTTTGAAAGTAAAAAACTTATAACAAACTAATAATTATAGTTTTGTTCTTCTAGTATATTATTTTCTTGGTAAATGATACATTTTAGATATTTTAACTTTATAATAGTAGAAATATATTAACTATACTTAAAATAAATTTATTTCAGTTTATTAATATTAGAATAAAAGTGTTATTTCCTACTTTTTAGAAGTGAAATGATATTGTTAGTTCCTAGTAGGCACAATAGATCTAGAAGGGGGGGTTGAATAGATTCTTAGAATTTTAAAATACTTTTTCTCTATTAAGTTGTATTGTTCATTAAGAAGCTCATGACAAACTTAAGAATCTTTTCAAGCACAACGTAATAGGTAAATGATCCCTTTCATTGATATATTCATAATCAAACATACATTGTTCGTAGAGTTACTTTAGTAGCAAGCAGTTAAAACATACATAAGCAGCTTATAGCGGCTTAATGTACATAATGTAAATGACATAAAGTAAAAGACACAAGGGGTTTTAAGTGGTTCGAGACTCAAACTCCTAATCCACTCTTTTTGCTTTCAACCAAAGAGGATTTCCACCAAGGAAGGGCAAAGACCGAATCACTAAGATTCCTCAAGGCCAGCAGACTTTGGGACTTCAGATTCTAAGAACTCTTCAAGGCCGCCACCTTTGAACTTCTCTAGTTCCCTCAGAACTCTTCAAGCCCAAAGAAGCTTGGAACTTCATTTAGTCCCTCCCACAAGGACCCCTCAGTGCCTCGCTTCTTTTGTTGTTGTAGTTGTTGTTTTTGTTGGTTCTGAGTTGCTAAGATGTCATTAAGCTCTGAACATCTTTTGTATTTAGCAGCTTGGTGTGGTCCTCTTTGCATTCTACTTTGAGCCTGGACCACATCTTCTTTGGTGCAGCTGATCTTCATTCTTTTCTCGCTTAACTTTATCTAAGATCGCCTTCAGCACCATCACCATCCTGGGTTTCATAAGTCTCTACATACTTTTAGTAGACTTTGTCTGGAACTTAGCAATCCCTGAACCCTTCTTGAATACTTTACAGATATGGTTCTGCACTTGTTCAGTTTTAGCTTTCGGTTCATGGTGATTCGTAGAATGGCTCTCTTGATCTTCTTTATACTCAGCCACTTTTCTGAATGCTATCTGCTTGGCCTTCTCTAATTTCTCAACTTGGCGTCGCCATCTTTAGTGGCATTCTCATCTTTGTTGAGTGAAGCTTTGATATGTTTGAGTTCTTCTTCAAAGTTGCTTCACTTCCACCTTGGTAGTCTCACTGTCACTGAGACTTGTTCTGTTTATCTTTGGTGGAACTCGTAGAGTCAACTATAACATTCACTAACTGAACGATTCTGCAACTTCACAACTCTCAGCTGCTCTTGATCTTTAAAGCTCTGATGATTTATATTACTTCCCAATCTTTCCGTTGGAAAGTAGCCGTTGAAAGCTATTCAAATTGCTTTCAGATCTCGAAGTTATTTGGTGCGCAGATCGCAGATGTGATATGACATCTTTTTCGACTTCCCACCGCTGCGATTCTGCTTCACCAACCTCGCCGATATGTCACTTTGATGTCTTCAAGGTGTCGATGACATTATTTCACCCTTCCGATTTCTCGATCGTAGGTTGTCCTTGCATAGATGCTCTCAATAAGCTCTTTTTCCGAATATTACTCTTCAGATTGAACTGTTGCCAATGCTTCAGTCTTCAGCTATTCGAACTCTGCATTTCTGATGCATGTCTTCATGGACCTGATCGTAGTGTTCTTGTTGACTTGTAGAAACAACACTACGAGGAGTGTTCACTTGATCTTTAGTGTAGAACACCTCTTTCTCTTTTTGTGCAAAGGCTTCATTACTTCGCTTTTGCCTCGACCGCTCTCGATAATCGATGGTTTGATTCCTTGCTTCGCCTCTTCCTAATAACAAGACACTTCAGATTTGTGGGCGGTCCAAATTTCTTTTCCTTGTGATCTCCGCTCACTTATCATCAATGGATCGACCCAATGCTTAATAACTTTAGCCTTGTTCTTCGAGAGGTCGACCAAGATCTCAAAGGTGTACTCCATCGGCCTTTTTTTTAGCTTTTAGCAACACTACGATCTTGGTTGCTTCCAAGATCATTGTCATCTTTCTACTCGACAAGCGATCGCGATATGTCGACTTTCTTTACCACCATCAAGTCTTCTTATGATCATCTTGTGGAAGATTTTATCTCGAATGGCTTCACAACTCAATCTTGATGCTAATTAGGTTGGTGCTTAGGGTCTTCTCATTAGCTTGCATGCCATTCGTTGAGTGCTCTCCTGCCTTCGTGGGACGATTTATGAAGTGTCAACCAGAGGCTTCATTCCTTTGATATTCTCGAAGTGCTCATTCGTTAAGACTCAGTATTTTCTCTACGATTCGCTTTGGCATCAGTGAGCACATCCCGTTGAGGTCTTAGTTCTCGCACTCTATGATTCAAATTTGGTGCATGTACAGACACTACGACTCGAGATCGATCTCGACACTCTACAATTTCTATCGTTGTTTTTCTGTCTTCATCCGATCTTGCTCGACTACGATCTCTCGCCTTTGATACGATTAGTAGACATCATGATTCCGAGTGTAATCATGATCCCTTACTTGACCGAAAGTAGATTCTACGACCGTGTAGTCTACGATCCTTTACTTGTTTTCTAATATGCCTATTTACCAGAGGGCAGTCGTCTCACGATTCGTAATACGACTTCCTCGGCAGACTACGGTCCCGAGGAAGTTCTCCTCGACACACTACGATCCTTCCTCGCCTCTCCCGGAAGTCTACGAACTCCGAGATCAACTATCTTGCAGACTACGATTACTTCTCGATAGCTCTCGAGTTTTCCTCGACTCTCCCGGCAGACATCACGATTTCGTATAGTGCTCGACGATCGATGCCTATCTATTACAACATAAGATCAACCTAACATGTTTGATCTTTCTATATTTATAGTCCTTGTACATCATTTCTTTTAAGGACTTTACAAAAGTCGCTTTTGCTTGTGTAGGATTAACCTTACACATTTGATCAATTCATTCTAAGTCCTTGTACATATGTTTCTATTATCTATCAAAGGACTTTTATGACTTTTCTTAATGCAAGCATACTTGCATATTCATTCATATATCATAATCAAATCATATGTAAATAGGAATATCATTCACGTGCTTATTCCTGACAATCTCCCCTTATTTGATTATGACAAAAACAATAAGTGCATATGCATGTTATGAATGAATCTTATATATAGTGAGCAGCTGTATTTCTAAAACAGATAATTATGAATGTCATTTATAAAGATGTTGAATGAATTTATTACACTGGCATTTTACATCCTGGATCCAGAACATACTTAACTAGTTAGAGATGTACCTCTTTGGCTTCATGATTATTTCCAGGATGTCTGTTGATCAGCTACTCATTTGTTGATTCCTTTGCTCTTGCTCCCCCTGGGGTGTGGAGCTATTCCTTTCTTTTTCCTGGTTCGGGCTCTGGCTCCCCCTCAGCCTTAGGCTCCCCCTCACCTGATGAACCATCTCTATCTTCTACTTTCTCCTTCTTCGTCTTCTTGACTTGTTTGCTCCTCGCTTCTCCTTGCTCTTTTCTAGAAAGTGCATCTTTTCTTCCCTTTCCATGCCTCTTTTTCTCCCTCTTTTGTCATTAATCATTTGAGAGAGCCGCTCCATGTTGGTCATAAGTCGCTTCCATCATGTAGAGGAGTTACTAACTTCAATCTTGAGTTCTTGGCCGGCTTAACTCAAGTTGTATGGAGAAGGACCGGTTCATGTTGTCAATCTTGTTTGAGAGGACTTTGAGTTGCTTCTTCATTTGCCTTTTGTGCTAGTAGAGCTTCACCTTTTGATCATGTAGAGCCTTGAGATAGATGTGATCTCTTTCTCTCGATTTTGAGGGATACATCACCATAGTTGCTTGAGTCTATCTTGAACCTAATTATCTCCTGTTCTTTGTCCACTCTTTAATTCTTCATGGATTAGAGATATTTTCTCAATTAGTTCATCGAGTTTTCATTAGCTCTTGCTCCATAGAGACTTCGTCATTTGGTTGGGCGCCTCTTCTTTGAACACCGATTGACTCTGCTAACTGCTTCTTTCGACAATTTTTTGAAGGTGTTGAGAATCAAGAATTGTTGAGTTCCAATCACTGGTTGAGGATGCAGGAATGTTAGATAGCTGTGTTTGGGCAGATGGAGACATCTGATTCTGGACTTAATCATTATCAGTGGTAGAGTGAACAGACTTTACGATTAGTATGTTGGCCAAATTTCTTTTTCCATCAGAGTCCACTCTACGATCATAAGGAATATAATGATTTTAGCATGTCGGTAGATCTTGTAGTGGGGCTTGTTATTGATCATCATGGATGCAAACTTCTTAACCCTGGGGAAGTTTTGTGATACCAGTTCCAAATTTGAAAACTAAGAGTAGCACCAACTGAAGTAGCTCTCATCAGAATTAGTATATGCCTTCAACCATGGCATCCACGGGAAGAACCATCTCATCAGAAGGTCTTCAGAGTCATACAGTATTGTTGTGCAGTCTAATTCCATGTTTTTCCAGTTGTGAAGTACTTCATTTGTGGTCATTCTTACAACTCAAAGTTGTTCATTTCCATGATTTATCCATCTTGTTGGTGGTTCTGTTGGTGGCTCATCAAAGACTTTCACTACAATTCTTCTGCTAATTCTGGCTGGAGAGAGAACATGATAATATTTTAGTTCCTCAGATTCATCAATAGATTCTTCTTGCTGAACTTCATCTTTAGAATCCTCTTCAGCAATGGCTTCCTTGGAATCATCTCCTTCAATGTTGGTCTTATCTTCAGCATTTTCTTCCCCTGATGCGGATTCATCATTACTTAGTTCAATGATTTCAGTAGATTGATCATTTCTCCTTTCAGAGGCAAATTGAGCTATCAATCTGTGACTCCTTCTTCTTCTTGGAGGTTTAGTTATGGGTGAAACAGATACATCTTGTTCTTCGATTTCTCGAGGTCTTTAAGTCGCCAGATTGTGCTCTTTGATTTTCATCATTGATGAAGGTGTGTTTTCTTTTTCGAATTCATCGTCTTTTGAGCCATCATGAATGCTTGTTGGAGCACTTGCATTTGGAAATTCCGATGGGTCATTTTGCAGCTTCTCTTTATCTTCAGAGTGAATACTATGAGAGTTGGTCACTGGACTTGCATATTTCTTTTCTTCATCATCAACCTTGGTTCTTTTTTCCATAGATTCAACTTCTTCTTCATTGTTGAACTTACTCCTCGAAGGTTCAATCTTTGAACTTTCAGCCTTTCTCATCTTCGACTCTTCATGTTCTTCTTGGTTGGATGGACTTTCTTGGGGAGTCAAATGATTTCTTCATCATTTTTGATTTTCTTCGGTGGTTCTTTGAGTAGTCTCACATTCTTCTTTTTTGGGTTTTCAGTAGTAGATGCTTGTTCTCCTCCTACTCCTTATTTCTTTTTGTCAGTGGAGACATGTCTTTACGAAGCCTCTGCATTCTTCACATTCTAAGGCTTCTTCTTTGCCGGTGTTGCATCAAACTGATGCAGAGTCATCAGACTCAGAGCTTTCCACCTCCTTTGCTTTTCTCTTCTTTGCAGAGACTTTTCTACTGACTCCAGTTTGTGTTAGCCTCCTATTTTCCTTTGGGTTTTTCTTCTAATTCACAAATAGCTATGGTGACATTACTTTATGCACATTTAGAGGTTCTCCCTCATCATCCTTGATCTTGCTTCCCAGCTTCTTCTTTATCACAATGCTCAACAGTCTTCCATGAAATACTTTTGTAAGTGGTTTGTCTGTAGATTTCTTCAACTCAGCTTTTTCTATCCATTTGGAGATTTGGTCGAACAGGACAACTCCAAAGTTGATCTGCTTCTTCAGAACTATGGCAAACATAATCTTCAACTGTTGGTCCAGTATAGTGTCGTGTGCAGTGTCTTTGCACAGTATACATTTTCCCACTATCTCAGCAAGGAACTCAAATTCCTCTGGAAACTCCTTTTTCTTCATGTCCTTCAGACTAGGATTTCTTGGTACCCCATAATCTCCTTTGCTTTCTCAGTGTCAATCTCATCAATTTTTTTTCAATCCTAGGTCAGGAAAATTAGGCATTGGTTGATATCGGATGATTTCAGTTTTAGAGACTGACCTTTAACCTTGGTTGAAAGAGTTTCGGCATTTACGGATGCATTTGAGTAGAATTCATTAACCAGTTCAGTGTATACTTGAGTGCTTGCCTTAAGACATTCTGAGAATCCAGCTTTCTTCATGAGTTCAAGAATGTCTCTGAACTTCTTTTCAGATTTCTCAAATGACTTGGTTCCGAGTTGAATGCCAGTGATTACTCGCCAATCTTCTATTTGAATGATTCGAGGAATATGGATATTGATTCATGGAGATTTATGAAGTATGGCTGATTGTGATTTAAACTCTGGAAGTTTTAGTGGTTTGGCTTCGAAGAGAATTCTAGGGTTTGAAAATGGGAGGAAGAGAGGTTCAATGGATTTGGTAACTGTTTGCAGATTTGAATCTGTCTTTATGACAGTTCCTTCTGACTCTACATACACTGTGATGTGTCACCCAGTCATTGATTGCACGTTGTCTAGTAACAAGTTGTAACTCCCCAGTAACTTGTTAGTTAGCTGTCTCTTTTAGAAGAGTGGACGTTTGATTGACGTGGATTAACCTTTGAGCTCTTGAGTTCGTAGAGTATCATGATAGGACAACTATTGACTCTACGTTCCTTTGTTGACTCAATGATCAATTCTCTAAAAGATGTTGCAGTGGATGGTTTTGACATTACTTTGTCATTTTTAACCTCTATGGCTTATCCATCGTTGTGCATCAGAAACCTTGGGCACTTTCCTTCAGCAGTACCTCTTTCTAACCATCATTCGAGCTTGTCTTCTCTTATTTTGAATGACTGAGCAAATGTCCTGTTCTTCCAAAGCTTCTCATGAGATAGAGTATCCTTTTAAAAGACTGCGATCGTCGAGTCTCCTTCTACGATTGTTGAGGTTGCTCCATGATCGTTGAGTTAATTTTTACCTTCACTCTACGATCACTGACTGTCTTGGTCTTTGAGATGAACTTGACTAAGCAATTCTTTTGGGTTAAGGTAGCTCAGGAAGGGCCAACCTCTTAGAGTGAGCTAAGGGTCAGGTTTGTCCCTGAGGCGCTTTCCAGAAGAATTTGCTTTTAGGAGTAATTTGCACTGATATCTCTCTTGATCTTTTCTGGTGAGGAGATCCTTTATCAACTTTAGACAATTGTATTTGCTGTGATCATGGTGTCTTCTTGCTTTTACACTACGATCATATGTTTGATTTTAGGCGCTCCACGATTTTGAATTGGGTGGCTGATGGGTTATCAATAGTCCGTTTTTGAGACGTTCCTACTGACTATGGATCTTCATTTGGTTCATCAGCCACAAAGTTTTGGGACTCTGTAGCTGGTATTTTGCTTTATAAAACATTCCAGTAGTGTTGCTCCTTAACAGATCACTGCTCCCCCATGGTTGATGTTGTCTTTTCAGCGAGGTGTTATGTTCATAAGGACGCATCCTTGCATATCTCCTTTTGACTGAAGTTATTGAATCTGCTTATGTCGTAGAGATTAGTATCTTCAGGGTTGATTATTCTACGATACTTTGATAACACTACGAACATAGTCTTCCTCATCAGCTTGTGTTCGTGGAGTTCTGCTCCCGTGCTTAGTTCCTAATGTTTGATGCTCTGTAGTTTTCTGATGTGAGCTTTCTTGAGAATAAGTTTTGCATGCTTGAGAATCTAAGACCCTTCGAGTGGCCTGATTTCATATAAAGGTATACAGCCATTTGAGTTTCATTTAGATTAGCTCAGCAGGTCTTCAAGGACAGGCTTTGATATGTAGGAATTTGTCAAAATTATTTCTGAATAGTCCTAAGCCTTTACTCGGTCAATTCTTCTTGATCAAGTCTTTTCAGATCATTCCTTAGTGTGGTCAGATAGACCAAGTACCTGCAGGTTAGACATTTTAATTTTTGGAACCCATGGTTAGATGGGTCCTCTAGGTTAGTTGCTAAACCCCTGCTCCTCATATATTAGATAAACATCATATCGACCACCATCAATGTACGAATCATGTACATACTTCATTTAGATAATACATTTTGAGATGTATGGTGGTGAGTGTGAGAGAAATTTGTCATTTTAATAAAACACTCTTTTCTTTGATGGTATCACCATATGCTAAGTTATGATCTCAGAGTTTAAATGTTCACAGAGTGAGAATTAGCTCTACAATTTATTAGTATCTGGTTGATTCATGGAGGTGATCAGTTTCTATGAATCTTCAATATTCTCTTGCAGATCTAATCATACTCTGTGCATCATTAAACACTTAGACCATAGGATGTACAAAGCACATTAACCCATTAGCAAGGATTTCTTCACATACACTCGACCTGTAAGGTTCTCAAAACCATTTCAGGTCTCTTTCAAGTTATCATCTTCAACCTAAAACTTGGATGGAGAGAAGGTTTATAGACATTTGAGTTTGTATCATCAGTGTACTTTCTCTCTTCACCTTTTTAGATAGATTATGAATACTTGAAGGAAAGTTGTTATAGTTCATGAGTAAGGTGCAACACTGATGTTCATATCTATGTTAGCGAGGAACCATACCTTTTTGCTGTTAGTTTCTTAATAGTCATTTATCTTAGATACACTGAGTTTAGGCATTGATGTGCATGTTTTCTCATTCGTTTTTGACAGCCGGTTGCTCCAGTTGATTTTAATCAATCAGTCGTGGTCTTGAAGATACAAGCTAAGAGAGTGTCAGCATCTCTAATTCTTTGACATCCCTGAGTTCACAAGATTTATATCCAGCTGTAGGTTGACCAGACACATGTTTGAGAAGTTCTTCTTTCTTCTCTGGATAAGAATTACTTAGCATGTATGGCCTTTTCATCTTTTCAGGCTGGTGGATGTTTGAATCTTTTCTGTTGATGTCTCTTGAGCTTTCTAGCATGTACACAATATTTCCAACGTGTGAGCTCATCTACATATAACAAGTGACTTACTACTAAATAAAGTTTAGAATAATGTTTGTGCCTAGGATCATACTCAAAGCGATTAGCTTTTAAATGTAGCATGAGAACCTGCTTTCATACCAATTGTTAGTTCTCGCAAGAAGACAATAGATCTGTAAGGGGGGGTTGAATTGATCCTTAGAATTTCAAAATACTTTTTCTCTATTAAGTTGTATTGCTCATTAAGAAGCTCATGACAAACTTAAGAATCTTTTCAAGCATAGCGGAATAGGTAAAGGATCCCCTTCATTGATATATTCATAATCAAACATACATTGTTCGTAGAGTTACTTTAGTAGCAAGCAGTTAAAACATACATAGTAGTTATAGCAGTTAATGTACATAATGTAAATGACATAAAGTAAAAAACACAAGAGGTTTTAAGTGGTTCAGCGACTCAAGCTCCTAATCCACTCTTCTGCTTTAAACCAGCAGGATTTCTACTAAGTAAGGGCAGCACTTTGAATCACTAAGATTCCCTCAAGGCCAGCAGCCTTGGGACTTCAGTTCACTAAGAACTCTTCAAGGCCAGCAACCTTAGAACTTCCCTAGTCCTCTAGGAACTCTTCAAGCCCAGCAGGCTTGGAACTTCATTTAGTCCCTCTGGGCAAGGACCCCTCAGGCCCTGGCTTCTTGTTGTTGAAGTTGTTGTTGTTGTTGGTTCTGAGCTGCTAAGATGTCATTAAGCTCTGAACATCTTTTGTACTTAGCAGCTTGGTGTGGTCCTCTTTGCATTCTACTTTGAGTCTGGACCACATCTTCTTTGGTGCAGCTGATCTTCATTCTTTTCTGCTTAACTTTATCTAGTATCAGCTTTGCACCATCACCATCTGGGTTTGCTAAGTCTCTGTGCTTTTAGTAGACTTTTTCTGGAACTTAGCAATCCCTGAACCCTTCTTGAATACTTTGCAGATATGGTTCTGCACTTGTTCAGTTTTAGCTTTCGGTTCATGGTGATTCGTAGAATGGCTCTCTTGATCTTCTTTGTACTCAGCCACTTTTCTGAATGCTATCTGTTTGGCCTTCTCGTCTCTCAACTTGGCTGCCATCTTTAGTGGCATTCTCATCTTTGTTGAGTGAAGCTTTGATCTGTTTGAGTTCTTCTTCAAAGTTGCTTCACTTCCACCTTGGTAGTCTCACTGTCACTGAGACTTGTTCTGTTTATCTTTGGTGGAACTCGTAGAGTCAACTATAGCATTCACCAACTGAACGATTCTGCAACTTCACAACTCTCAACTGCTCTTGATCTTTGAAGCTCTGATGATTTATACTACTTCCCAATCTTCTCGTTGGAAAGTAGCCGTTGAAAGCTATTCAAATTGCTTTGCAGATCTCGAGTTATTTGGTGCAGAATGCAGATGTGACATGACATCTTTTTCTGACTTCCTGTCACTGCAGTCTGCTGTTTTACCAACCCTGTCAGATATGTCACTTTGATGTCTTGGGGTGTCGATGACATTATTTCACCCTTCCGATTTCTCGATCGGAGGTTGTCCTCAGATCGATGCTCTCAATAAGCTCTTGTCCAATATTACTCTTCTTGATTAAACTGCTGCCAATGCTTCATCTTCAAATTATTCAACTCGCTTCGATGCATGTCTTCATGGACCTAATCGTAGTGTTCTTTTTGACTTGTAGAAACAACACTACTATCTTGAGGAGTGTTCACTTGATCTTTAGTGTAAAACACCTCTTCCTCTTTTTGTGCAGTGCTTCATTACTTCTGTTTGCCTCGACTGTTCTCAGATACTGATGGCTTGATTCCTTGTTCTGGCCTCTTCTGAATAACAAGACACTTTAGATTTATGGCGTATCCAACTCGCTTTCTCCTTGTGATCTGCCATTCACTTATCATCAATGGACTGACCCAATGCTTAATCACTTTAGCCTTGTTCTTCAGAGGTTGACCAGTATCTCAGTGTGTACTCCATCAGTTCCTTTTTCATTTAGCAAACACTACGATCTTGGTTTCTTCCAAGATCGTTGTCATCTTTCTACTTAATAAGCATCGTGATATCTTTGACTTTCCTTAATACCATCAAGTCTTCTTATGATCATCTTGTGGAAGATTTCATCTCGAATGGCTTCACAACTCAATCTTGATGCTAATTGGGTTGATGCTTAGGTCTTCTGTTAGCTTGCATGCCATTCGTTGAGTGCTCTCTCTGTTTCCTTCGTGGGACGATGGCGATGAAGTGTCAACCAGAGGCTTCATTCCTTTGGATATTCCGGGAGTGCTCATTCGTTAAGACTCAGATTTGCTTTCCACGATTCGCGCTTGGCATTGTGAGACATATCTGTTGAGGTCTTAGTTCTCGCACTCTACGATTCAAATTTTCATCACAGACACTACGACTCGAGATCGATCTTGACACTCTACGATTTCTATCGTTGTGTTTCTTGTCTTCATCTGATCTTGCTCGACTATGATCTCTGCCTTTGATACGATCAGTAGACTCTGTGATTCTGAGTGTAGTCTACGATCCCTTACTTGACCGAGTAGATTCTACGACTGAGTGTAGTCTACGATCCTTTACTTATTTTCTAGAGATGCTTGGTAGAACCAGAAAGGCGCCGTCTCACGATTCGAACACGACTTCCTCAAAGAGATTACGGTCCCGGTGAAGTTCTCCTGACACACTACGATCCTTCCTCATCTCTCCTGGAAGTCTACGAACTCCGAGATCAACTATCTTGCAGACTACGATTCTGCTTCGATAGCTCTCGAGTTTTCCTTGACTCTCCTGGCAGACTACGATTTCTGGTACAATGATCGACGATCAGACAAGCCTATCTATTAAAACATAAGATCAACTTAACATGTTTGATCTTTCTATATTTATAGTCCTTGTACATCATTTCTTTTTAAGGACTTTACAAAGCTGTTTTGGTTGTGTAGGATTAACCTTACACATTTGATCAATTCATTCTAAGTCCTTGAACATATGTTTCTTTTATCTATCAAAGGACTTTACAGCTTTTCTTAATGCAAGCATACTTGCATATTCATTCATATATCATAATCAAATCATATGTAAATAGGAATATCATTCACATGCTTATTCCTGACAGATATATTTTTAAAATATTTTTTGTATGATAGTGAAAAATAATTATTATATAAGGAATGTCACTTTAAAAAAATTATTTTGTTTATTATATAATAATTAATATATATATATATATAAGTTATTTGGATACGAATTTCGGATACGAATCCGAATATCCGCTATCTGTCGAATATATTTACGGTCGAATGTTAAACGAATACGAATACGCCTATATTTGTATTCGTATCCGTTTATGTAAGACCCCAACTTTTATGAATAAAGATTAATTTTTCTCGAAATATATTTTTAAATATTATGGTGTGAATTTGATATAATGTTATAGTTGTGGGTAATATTTACAAATGTTACAAAGTAAGCAAGTTGTTATAAAATATTCGATTGGTTCTGGGAATATTCGCTTTAAACAGAGAATATTCGTACGACGCGACATAATAATCATTAGTGGACCCCACAACGGAAGTATTGTTTGAGTTAGAAAACAACAGAAATATCTTTTTATAAAATAACGGCAAAAGTTTTTACCGTTGTTTGTTGAACTACCCTATAAAAGTATAAAGAATACACGTGGTTGCATAAGAAGACACCAGATTAATTATTGATGTTTACGTGAGAAGTCACTCGCTTATACTCAATTATTGCTACACTAATTGTTGCATAATATCTCTCATATTATTGATTCAATTATTGTCATAGTATCATCTGCATAATATTTTATATTATTAAATCAATAATTGAGACGATAGAGTTATTCATATTATTGTTTGCAATATTGACGATGTATAGAAAGTTCTGTCGAGGAGAGGTTTGGTCACCTAATTGCGCGTCAATAGGGAGAAATCTTTATTGGAAAGCCCCCTCTTTCCTGAGAATGATCTGGTTGTTAAATATTGTGAGTTATAATATTACTGATGAATAAGTTCGTGTTGATTAAAGATGAAATTATTGATAAAAAATATTTTCATTGTGTTGGGATTATTAGTGTTAGTGGAAATCGATATTTATTTCAATAATAATTAATTTCTGGATGTTAAATTGACCAATCAGGTAATTAATCGGATAAATGAGCAATTAATTGTTATTGGTTCATATGCAAATTACTATTGATTCACATGTATGTACTATTAGGGGAGGTAGTGCAAGATTGATAATACTTGTATAACTAAATTAAAAATTGAGGTATAGATGAAGGTACTATACTGTAACTATTTTTTTCATATGTATAGAACTATTGATTCACATGAATGTACTATTGATTCACATGCATGTACTATTAGGGGAGGTGGTGTAAGTTTGATAATACTTGCAGGACTAAATTAAAAATAAAGGAAAAGATGAAGGTATTATATTATAATATTTCGAGCCCCAAAACGTGCAATTATCGAAACAATATTTTTCTATAAATAGAAGCTCATTCTTCTTTTATTCTCACCAATTCACTAAGACTCACAAGAGCAATTATAAAGAGAGAAGCTATAAAGAGAGAAGCTATAGAGAGAAAGAAGAAAAGAAATCTGCTACTTCACTATTCCAGTATCCAGTCTTCTTCTGAGGTAAGGAGTATTATTTCTTTCGTATTCGTAAGGGATATTATTTTTGTTCAATATTCTTATGAAATAATATTTTCTTCCATACTCTGTAGTATGTAAGTAATATTATTTCATTTTGTATCCCTAATTATACACTCATTTTATTGAAGTATTGTTTCTATATTCCATGAAATTAGTAGAATATCCTAAATATTTGCGCTTCATCCAGTATCTTTTCATGGAAATATTATTCTGAGCATTTTTGATAATTATTGATCTTTTCATGCCGGAATACTATTCACGAGTTACTATTCATGAGTTACTATTCACCCAGTTACTATTTACTCAAATAATATTCACTCGGGTATTTGGGGCACTTTTCATGTCGAGGTACTATTCACGAGGTACTATTCACTCGAATATTATTCACTCGGGTATTTGGGGCACTTTTCATGCCGGGGTACTATTCCCGAAGTACTATTTACAGGGTACTATTCATCCGAAAATTTTATTTTTTTTCCGTTCAAATTATTTTTGATACATGAATATTATTCTTGAATTTTACTCCACAAAGTAGTATCATATTGAAATTTTAGATATTTTTAAATTCTGGATAAATTTAAAGTCTTTAATATTTATCCTTGCTTTCGTTTGATTAATGTTTATATCATTGTCATCATCCTCATACTTATATTGTGATGAAAGTCATCTTTGGCTTACGCATAGATGGACTATTGATTGGTATGATTATTGTAAGACCTCAACTTATTATAAATAAAATTGAATTTTCCTTTATTCATTATTCTAAATTAATAAGGGTTAATTTGATATAATTCTTTTGTTGTGGGTGAAATGTGCAAAGTTTACAAAATAAGCAAGTGGTTATAAAATATTCATTATTGTTTGGGAATATTCGTTTGTCGTGGAATATTCTTTTTTTTTGGAATCTCCGACGACGACAGCCAAGATCATTGGTGGGCCCCATAACGGAAAACGGTTGGATGAAGGAAAACGACAAAGATCGAGTTTTATAAATAACGACGTAAATTGTTACCAAGTAACAATCGCTGGGTTACCGGTGGTTAAAATACAAGAATACGCTGGCGTGGTTACAAGAAGATTACCAGATCGCATGTATTATTGAATTATAGATCCTTACGTAAAGGCTTTACTACTCAATAATTGTTACAAGAAGCTATCGCTCAATATTATATTTTATTGATTCAATAATTGTCATATTGATATTTTGTATTGTTGTTGTTTCAATAATTGTCATTACACGTATTTTCCATTATCAAATCAATAATTCATATTATTTGAATAATATTATCGATAACATTATTGGCAATGTCTAGAAAGTTCGCCTTCAAGGAGAGTTTTGGTCACCTAATCATGCTACCAAGAAGAGAAATCCTTATTGAAAGCCCTCTTCCGGGTAAGGGTATTATTTTCTTCTTAAATGATATTTTTCTTCAATATCATTATGCCAAGTATTGTGAACTTTTTTTATCAAATTTGGAACTTGTTGTGTCGGGGTTACTATTCACGATACAAAGACTATTCACGATATCGACACTATTCACGAATCATTTAAGACTATTCAATCAAAAAATAAAAATTTTTCTTTTTGTCCAAAATATCTATTCTGGATACTAGTTTTGATTGTATCCATGTTTTGATCATTCTTGAATTTTACACCAATATGATTAATTTTGAAGTATTTTTGGACACGGGTAAAACAAAGTACGAATCCTTAATCCTTAATCCTTGTCATTTTGTTTCACTGGATTCGTTTCTTTAAAAATGTTTTTCATCATCCTCAGTCCTAAATGGTGATATAAATGAATATCTTTGGCCTGTAGTGCAAAGATGAACGATTAACTGATGAATATCTTTGGCCTATAGTGCAAAGATGAACAGGTGTTGAGATGAACATGACCAACTGGTGATACAAATGAATATCTTTGGCCTGTAGTGCAAAGATGATTAAAGATGTATATTGATTATTATTACAGGGATAAACTATTGATGATGGACTTTTAAACCTTAGAAGACAGTAGAATTCTTTCTCTACGTGACTCTTCTAATGGATTGCGCTTCCACGCATTTGTTGATCTAAAACTTGTTGCCTATTGTATTCTATTAGATTTTTCCTCGTTGAAGACTAACGATAATTTGTTGTATATTATCTTAGTCATAATATTCTTTATCGGGCTAGTTGAGCTCACCCTTTTCCTTTTTGTTCCATTTTTCTTCTCGTGGAGGTGAGAACATAAGCAGGATCGAGTCGGGGTATGGAGTGATGGTTCTAGGAAGATGTTTTAATTTGTCCTCACTATTTCGTAAAATAGTGTATAATAATTAATGAGGACTTATTTGGGTGTGTATATTGCCTGTAAGACAATATTTGTATTCAAACTCACAAATTGATATTGTCGTATTCTACACGACATCCTGTATTGTCAAAGTTGTAGTTTGCTTTCTATACCATGTATTTTGGCGACTCAGAATGGGTGTTGTATACCTATTTTGGGGGCGTCACAATTATGACCAGGGTTCATTCGATATAATCATGAACCGTAATGTTACAAATGATGTGATAAAAGTCATCATTGGCCCATGTTGCATTGATGGACAGTTGTTGGTATGATTATGATCAGGGATTATTCGATATAATCATGACCATTGGTGAAAACATGAATATCATTGGCCCGTAGTGCATGGATAATCCGTGGTCGTGATACTAATGAATATCTTTAGCCGCAGTGCAAGGATGATTCGATGATGTGGATTATTTATTAAGTTGAGTCTCAGCGATAAAATTGATGATAAACTTTTTAAATCATAGAAGATAGTAGATATTATGCTCTACTTGACTATTCTAATGGATTGTTTGTTCCGCTGCAGTTGTTGATCTAAAACTTGTTGTCTATTATATTATATCAGTTGTTATACTGTTGAAGGTTAAGGATAATTTATTCTGCATTATCTTAGTCATAATATTTTTTACTGGGCTAGTTGAGCTCACCCTCATCACCGGCCCTAGGCTAAAGCCCAAGGTGCCCGGACTTTAGGCCTAAAATTTTTTAGGGCCCCTTTTTCTTATATCACTGTACAACATACATACACTAACCTTTTCAGCTTTTCGATTTCGAGCTTCTTGCCCCTTCTCCTCAAGAAATTCTTTTGATCTTTTCTGATCCTGCACAATTCCCTCCGACGACTACCGTGACGTTCATGTCATTCGTGATTCGCTTTCCCTCCGGATCAGATCAGATCTCCCGCTTCAATTCTCTTCTTGTCTCTCTCTCTATAACTTTTGCCTTAAAATTAGGTTTTAATTTATTTTTTTCACGATAATTAATTTTCCTTATTCAAGTATATATGATCCCTAGCATTATGTGTTTTCTGAATTTACATTAGTTTTTTTTATCTGAATATTGAATTCTTTTTTACTACTTACCGTAATGGTAAGATGCAGAAGTTACAAAACATTTTTGTGTTTTATATTTTTAATAATTGCAATATATAGCACCAGAACAATAAAATATATCCTACTTAAAAACTTAGAGAGCTTCATTTGAAGTCAAAGGTTACAAAGAATGATGGAGCTTCCAAACATATACTTGTTTATGTTTATGCTATTCTTTTGTTTATGCTATTATCTGATTATGCTAGAATATTGCAGATTTTTAATTCACCATGGCTCCTAAAAAGTATTTTTAATTCACCATGTGTGTTCTCCCGAGCTTTATGCCTTTCTCTTATGTACTTGTTTGGCTTGTGTGTTTGGAATAATTAAAAATAATGGATACTTTTGCTTGTTTTTGAAACTGACATATTTAATGGATTAACTGAAATTGGTACCATACGCATTCTTGTGTTTCTTTGCAAATATGTATAATCCCATTTTTTTTCTCTTAATTTGGCTAGTGCAAACTTTACAATTATCTCTATTAATAGACTATGGGTCATGTGTACTTTACTTATTGGTATTAAAATTTGACAGGTAAAGACTGAGGTCATAATATAGCCAATATAATACAAAAGAAAATAGGTAAACTCTTGTTGGGAAGATTTTGAGTTTTACACTATCTACCATGGGTACTATTTGAAGAATAACCAAACAGGTAAACTCTTGTCATAACTTGGATATGTCACCCCTTGATTGATCTCTGTGAACTATTTAAAATTCAGTAAGGTTACATTCTATTACCTGAACTATAAAATTTTATGCTTTTTTATTTATAATTTGCCCATTACAAGTGAGTGTTATTCAAGAGGAGCTGTTGATGATATCATCCACCCATCTGTTGATGATATTATGTCTTTAAACTGATTACTTTTTTGAATTAGTGATAATGTGATATCTGAATGATGCTTTGAAAATATTGAAATAGTCTGTTATTATATTTGGTATTCTTTCATATTTATGCTTTTTTGTTCAGAGAAAGTTCTTAGTTTTTTTTATATCTATCTTAATAACAATTCGCAAAGGGCCCAATTTTTTTAATATCGCTTTAGGCCCTGAAAAACTCAGGCCTAATTCTCGCTTCACCCTTTTCTTTTCATTGTTTCTTTCAGAAATGAGAATATAAATTTGAGACTAATGGGAATGGAGTGATGGTCCGAGATGGTGGCTATAGTAGTCCTCACTACTTTTATAAAATAGTGTGATAATAATTGTAATGAGGACTCCATTGAGTGTGAATATTGTCTAGAAGATAATATTCTTGTTTAAACTCTCAGTTATGTTTTGTATTTTGCACAACACTTGTATAATTAAGTTTGTAGTTGAGTTCTGTACCATGTATTTGACGACTCAAAAATGGGTGATATATACTTATTTTGGAGACGTCATAGTTTATTTACAAATACTTTTAAATTGAATATGAATATATCTATTTTTTTTTAAAATACCAATAATATTCATTTTTTTTAAATAGAGATACGGACGAATACGATTTTTGATGTTATCATTTACTTCCGAGAGAACAACAAAACTTTTTTCCGTAATTATCTGCTTAATTTTTTGTAGGTGTGTAAATGGACATTCCTCCTTCCATTCCTTCCTTTTGCAACCTTTCTCCTTCCCCTTTCTTCTCTCTTTAGGTTTTTAGGGTTTGCAGATCATTCTGATCTGAAATCTGATACCTAATTATTTACAATTAACAAAATCAACAAAAGGGAGATCGATCTTGGGATATGTACTCGTTGAAAGAAAAAGTGTCCGACAAGCTTTCTCATCTTTTTTCTGATTCTCCTTCTCCTCCTCCTTCTTCATCTTCTGCAGTTCCCCTTCACCATCAGCCTCAGGTACCCTGTGAATGATGTAATGTGATCCATTTATGTTAATCATGTAATTGTTTGAGCTCTTTTTGGCTTAATCGTGTCTGATCTATTTATCTCTCTGAATAAAATCTGTTTTTGGACGTGGGATTTGAATTATGTAGTTTATGTTTGGATGGAGATAAATTATTTGTCGGTGATTTGGAATGCTTGAAATGAATTGCATATGGAGATACCTTCAAATCAATTATAGTAATGCTGATTCTGAATTCATGTCCTTCTGTATAAGCTTTATTAGCTGAAAACATTGGAATGCTTGAAATGATTTGCATATGGAGATACCTTCAAATCAATTATAGTAATGCTTGGCACACTTGAATAATCCTCCTTGTAGCGTGTAGCAAGGGATTTCTGCTATTGTATTAGGTTAATGTTGAGTTGGGCCGTCTAATTTATACATATTTCTATTGTGATTAAAGATTATAGACAATGGGGTTTATGCATGAACAAAAAAGAATAGTCCATTAGTCATTATTTTTAAGGTTTTGAGTTAAATCTTACTAGTTCTAAGTGTTACCCTGAATCCAATTTTCTTGAGTTGATCTGCAGTTCAGTTCCATGAGCAGATAAAGGGTTTGTTTCTGTTCCATTTCTATACTATGACGGTGGTTTCTAGCTTAAGTGGTTAATGAAATTCGTTTGCCCTGTAAAATAATTAAAGTTAAATGTTGATTTGTTGATATTTTATCATGTTATACTTGAATTCGTAATGCATGTTTTTTAATTGTGTAGGCCAAGCAATATACTAAGGAGGGGAAATACTTATCTTCTGTTTTTTCCTACATTCTCCCCTCAAAAAGCTTTAATGGGTTTAGATCAAACAATCAGCAGCATGATATTAAGCCAATTCAATCACTTCCTATTAGGTGGAAAAGTAGAACTTTCTCCCAGCAAGATAAACCTCTGGACAACTATGCGGAATGTGAATATAAGTGTGAGAATGAGGGACCTGCAACTCTGCATGGTAATGATGGAGAGCATGGATTTGTGATGGGTCAAACATGTGACTATGAAGAAACCTTCGGTACTCCAAAGGAAAATGGAGATCATGGCTCTGAAAAGAGCACGAGTGGTTCTGATATATTTGAAGATGCCACTGATCCACCTAGTTTAGAGAAGTCCATGCCGAAACTCACCCATGAATCTCTTTTCATTTCCTTCGATTTGTATGAATTTATACTGTCATCCCTTCCCAATATAGTGAAAGGTTGTGAATGGGTGTTGTTGTATAGGTAAGATTGGCTTTATATTCAGCATACAATGAGTTCTATTTTATTTTATTAGTTTGATGTTAATATTTTGCATTCATTCACATGAAGGGCAGTACGGTGAAACATGGTATATCACTTCGTACACTTATACGCAAGAGTGCTGATCTTCCTGGTCCCTGTTTACTGGTATGTTCACTTTTATTCTTTTACTACCTTCTACATGGGTATTTGCTTCTTGAAATCAGTTTTTTTCCCGACTCCTTAAAGCGAGATGGTGTGAATTATATTGTACACACAGATCGTTGGGGATATGAAAGGTGCTGTATTTGGTGGGCTGCTGGAGTGCCCCCTAAGACCTACTGCAAAGAGAAAGTATCAAGTAAGTTACTATGTGATTTTTGTTATGAGAATGTGTAGGCAAATTGGTGGGATACATTAGCATCTTTTGTATTTCTCATTCTTTATTCACTAGTAATATTCAAAATGATGCTAAAAGTGACTCGGTTCCAAATGAATTTGACAGGGGACAAATCAAACCTTTGTATTCACGACCATATATGGGGAACCAAGATTATTCAGACCAACTGGTAAGAATTTCATAGAGAATTTATCATTAAACCAAATGGTATACTTCCTTCGTCCCACATTATCTGCTACTCTTCTGTTAGAATGTGTGGCATAAATTTTAAGGGGTGTCAAAAAACATAATGTGAGTGCCATCACCAGCACAGAAGTGAATAAAAGGGGCAGAAGAAAATTATACCCTTGAGAGATGAAGCTTTTTATATTTTTACTTATGATTGGCCATTCTAATCTTTAGATTCCCATGGAAGGTGTACCTTATACATTGGAAGGAAATGTATTTTACTAAAATATTCTGAAAGTGTCTTTCCATTGTTCACTGACATCAGGCCCATGTGTAGATGTGTATAAAATGTTATATTATTCATAATTGCTTTGTCTAAATATGTCGAATTATATGACCACTGCATGTGTTCACGACCTTTTTACTAGTTTTCTCAGCTTCTTCTTTTTCTTTTTCTGGGACTATAAAAGCTTAAATATGAATTGAAAATTGATAGTCCTAAAGCTGTGTTACAAAATTTTATTTCTTATAAAATTCACTGATGCTCTTGTAATTGGCCATGAATAGCCTCTGTAAGTTATAACCACACATGCTTATTTATCATCATCCTTGATTTTTTCTTTGATAAGTATGAATGTAGACACCTGTCATAAAGAGATTTTGAAGGATCAAGAAGCATTTGAACTATACAAGTGTGATTACTTAATAAGAAAACTATATTAGTGTGACTTACTGTAATGATAAAATTAGGATCTATATAATATCAAGCATGTTAGTGTGTTTGCTTACTGGTTATTTTTTTGGATATTAACACCTTGTTTTCTTTGAGTTGAGCTGTAGGGCACATATGGTTACTATTGAGTAGAAACAAAGTTCGTCCCTTGTTGAACTAGTAATAGATGAGGATGGTAATGCTCTATATATGCTGTTTGTATGATTTTAGCTAATAGTGTACTTATTATGTGTGTATAGGTGCCAACCGGTATTTCTACATGTGTTTAAATGAGTTGTTGGCACTTGGAGGGGGTGGAAATTTTGCTTTACGCTTGGACAGCGATCTGTAAGTTTCTCTCTTGAACACTTCATATTTATGTTTTCTATTCGTAAATTCTTCATTTGTAGTATGAATTTCTTGCCAAAAGGTTAACTGGGACTAGTGGACCTTGCGACACATTTGGGAACCTATGCTTGGCTCATAATCAAGAATTTGAAGTGAAGAACGTTGAGGTAATGCTTAGTCTTTTGAGCCACATTTTGTTAAATATTTTTCCTAGTTTACTGAGGGAAGAAAAAGGGAAGCAAAAACATACAAGTAAAGAAAATAAAGAAATGCTAGAAATTGTTTGGAAATTCTTTTCCTAATCTTTTATCCTTTTGATTTGTTTTCTTTTAGAAAGTTGAGAAAAGCAAAAGTAATTTCAATAATTTTCACCTAAAATGTCCACTGAAACTGAAAAATAATTGATACATGCCTTTTTATTTTTTTATGTCAGACCTTTTTATTCTTCATCTACTTTTTTGTGACGCTGTTGTGTTTTGGGATAATTAAAAGATGGTCAGGTGGCACACTTAAGAAAATTACCACGAGAGAGATTCATGGAGCCAATGATGGTACTGATGTATATGTTGAGTCTAAGAGGATTCAATTTACCAAGATATTACAAATAGAAGTTGTATCTATAGATCTGAAGAGAGCCTTGGGTTTTTATGATCTAAACTGAGAGCTTGATGATATAGTTTGAAGGCATAACCTTTATCAGCTAGATCATCTTGCTACAGTGACAATGTTTTTACCATGTGGTGACCTAAGAAAAAGAGTTCTCGGCTGGCAAGGTGGAATCATAATTTGCCATTCGTCAATTATTGCTAGCCTAGTGTAGCGGTTAGGCTCTTAATCTCTGATTCATCTTAATATATTTATATATTTCTAAGTCGAAGTCGACTGAGCTAACTTTCTTCAGGATGAGGTACAAACCTCCATTAGTTTGATTGGATGTACTACTAGAAGTCTGGAAGTATAGAAATCTTCTCTATAAATTGATAAATTTATCTTAACTCGAGGAATAAAGAAAAAGAAACAGTTTGGAGCTCTGAACTCCAATACAAAGCCATACTTGCAAATTTTAAATGTATTACCGATATATTTGCAAGTAACTGTTTGCCATATTGAATATTTGCAAGCAACCGTTGGCCAATTGAATATTTGCAAGTAATCATTAGCCACAGTGAACAAGGATAAGCTCTTTTTTTTATATAACTTGTATTTGATTTTATATATATATACTAAATTTTTTTCCTTTTCCTTCTCTTTGCAGCTGTGGGGTTTTACGCATTCATCTCAATACATAACTTAAGAGAGGCTGATATATTGGCTTGCTATTTTCTTGCTGTATTACTTATAATCCAATTCTTTATTCTTTATTCTTTTTCCTTTTCTTCTCAAAGCCCTGCCCTCATTGTTCTGTGTGGGATTAATTATTTTTTGATGTAACACATCATAGTTCCACTTGAGTGTTTGTTATGTTTATATATTTATTAGTTGTGGTTCAAAATATTTTTTTACTTTGTTTTTCTTTCCTCTATCCTTTAAGATCATCCATTTGATAGTACTTTTTCTGAAATTGCTACTTTTTTTATGAAAAAAACGCAAAAAAAAAAAATCATTAAACACCCAAAAAGAAACACAAAAGTGGCAAATCTACAAGTTCTGTATAGGGCACAAAGAACTACAATCCACGGCATACATACAAAACATCTATTCAAACTAAATCCAAAAGAGCACACCACCACAAATAAATGAATCTACCTCTCATCCTAAAATACTTGTAATTTAAAATACTATATTTTTTTTAAAATACTTGTAATTTAACCCTATATATATATTTTTAAAATACTTGTACTATAAAAGATTATTTTTAAAAATAAATTGTTTCAAAATGTTTTAACGCTTACAACTTTATATATATAAATTATTTAATATTACCCCCACCTTTTAATTTACAAAGAAATTCTCTTTCCTCAGCTTCTCATAAAAGGATCATTTTCAAATAAATTTTACTTGATAAAATCATTTTATAAATCTCCTGTTTGGTAAAGCTTTTGAAATCAAGAAGAATTTGCTCTAGCGTATAGCCACATAGTATATAATGTATAGATATGTATTTGTGTATATCTTAGGAACAATGTGCAAGCTCAACAACAATTTGGAATCACGCAGAAGAAAGACACGAGGTAGCAAAGCATGGATCGGTAGGGCAACTGGAGATATATAGTCTATGATAAAAGATTTTTACTTTGAACAGGATGAAGAGTGTAGTACAAGCAAGGATAGTCTTTCGGATGTTTTTTAACAAACAAAATAATTTTGCCTTTTAACAGGACCAGAAATATGGAACAGAACCGAAAGATGTTAAAAATTATACAGCAAAAAGTAATTCCAGAATTAAATTTGTTAAATATCAAATTACACCTTTGATGTTAAAATGATACAAAATGACTTTCAATAAAGTTCCGCTGTGTCGCACACACTTAACTCACCCTGCCTATGGATGTTACCCAATCATCTCAGATTTTTGGTGCTTCTAAAACTGAACTTAATATGATAAAACAATAGATCCCACTGACAACTTCCACTTCTTCAGCCCATTAAGTAATTACCCACCCTACATTGGTGTGGTGAAAGCATTTTTATCAAGACTCCATTGATCCATCCTCACCGGGCAATCCAAAGATCCGGAGGTTCCGATCCATTGAGCCAACTGCTATGTATTTTGCATCCGGACCAAATTTTACAGAAGACACTTTACCTACATTGCACAAGTCACAACATCATGTAATTATTTCCCATTTACGTTTACTCTGAAAACCATATTCTGTCTGTGTTTGTTTGCGTGCATAAGTTACGCACAGAGGGAGGGGAGAAGGGGGGAGTGGGAGACATACATGTGTATGTGTGTGTGTGTGTGTGTATATATATATATATATATATATATATATATATATATATATATATAGAGAGAGAGAGAGAGAGAGAGAGAGAACCTGTGCCAGACAAATCAGGGAAGGTTTTGATACAATTCCATTCCGACTTTACATTGGCAACTTGGTACACTCTGCAGAAATGTGATGATAACATGGTTAACACCTTGACAATGATCCAATATGTAGTGAGCAATTTCAAGATTTATATATGCAACTCATCCAACAAGTTTACCACAACATTATTAACTATACCATATCCCTGTAAGATTTTAAGTTGAATGTGATGAAGTAGAAGCATTTTGACAAGTTGATAGGAAACGTTGGCCTTGCTTGTACTAATAAGCCCAAACCAAAAAGTTCATTTCACTACCAACCTGATATCTGAGCCTCCTATTGCAAGGTAACTTCCACTATGATCAAAGTCCACTGCAAAAAAAACAGTAACAGAAGAAACATTATGCACCAGATAAATTAAACTTTACATTAAAAGTCAGAAAAGCAGTAACATAGGAGAATATTTCTCCCAGTGACATTTACTACATGATATCAAAGACGATAATGATCCCTCAAAAAGACCAAGGAACAAAAATAATACCGAGGACACTTTATCCAGTGTAAGATAATAATGAAAACTACAATCGCAATCTTCAATATATGGTAGACTTTTCTACAATAAGTTATTGCTAGTTATGTAGACAAGCAGCATAGCTAGGATAAAATGGAGAGTTACGCAACAGTCATTTTATGGGACAGTGGCTCTACAATTGCACTGCTGATACGTAATTGCAACCTTGAGCCAACTATCAGAAACATTGTTGCCGCCAGGACTTTCCACCCAAACTATTTGTCAACCTTTTGTGTGTTCCTTTGTTGCATGCGTAGTCTATATACAATTGTAGAAGAGTATTATTGTATATTTTCTAGCAAAAGTAATTACGAATACTCAATGAAGCCCTCGCAGATTGTTACTATCTCCTCACTATTCTAGTTATACCCGTTCCTTGGGTAGTAGGATTTCATGACATTTTGCAAACACATCTATATATTGTATTTTCAATTTATTTATAGTCTGACGTATGTATTCATTACAAACATAAATAATACTCCCTCCGTTCTAAAATATAGGAGTGCGCTAAAGGAGAACAGTGTTCTAAAAATCTCCGCTTAGGTCCCTTGGCGCCCTGCCTATGTGCTAGGCCCCCTTGGCGTCTCGTTTAGGCACTAGGCCCCCTGGCGTCTCACCTAGGCCCAAGGCGGCAAAAAAATCCTTTAAAGAAATTAAGCGGGGCCTAAGCGGAGAGATTTTTTTTTATTTTAATAACTACCAAAACCAGATCTTGATATATTTATTTTTCTAATGATTTACCATATTCATAATACAAGCTGTAACATATTAAATCATAACAAGAAATGAACAATATCAAGTCAAAATGGATAATTTTATTATAGTTGTAATTTTTTGAACTTGTACCAACTTCAAATTATATAAATGATGATACATTTGTAATATTTAGTTTAATTCAATATAATTCTTAAATTTATGTTTAGTTTCTTAAGTTTTAATATTGAATTAAATTCTTGAAATTTTAAATTTTATTATTTAATAGCAATCTTGTTTATGAATAAAACTAATACGTTAAAAATATGTTTGAACTTTGAACAATTGCATGTTTGTGTTTGAACTTTGACATTAGCAATATGGATATGTGTTTGAACTTTAAGCAAAGGTCTTATTATCTTTATTATGGATTTTTTTACTTTATATTATTGTTTTGTTAGGATAAATGTAAGATAAAATATTAAAATTGACTTAAAATAAAAAATTCCGCCTAGGCCCCCCTCGGCCGCCCGCCTAGCGCCTTTTAGAACATTGAAGGAGAATCGCCGTGATATCTCAACAGCAGTTCAACTCAATTCTATAAGCTTTGTTAAGGTCTTACACAAGTAATTCATTGTGCATGCAAATATATACCAGATTGTGTTGGTGTATTTTCATCATATGGTGTGAAGGTCCTAAAATTCCTCAATTTGCGTAGATCCCAAAGCTTAACACCATCTTGAGCAGCGGTCTGACAAGTTGAGGGGAAAAAAGAGTCGAATACATGTTTAATCAGCCAACATAATTTGCATTTCTCAGTTAAACAACACATACCGCTAGAAAGTAACCATTTTCTGAAAAAGATATGGAAGTTACTGCCCCGACATGACCATCAAATCTTGCAACATTTGCCTGCCAACAAACAAGATACTAATAAGCCTTGAACCGGAAAAAGAAAAAGAAAAAAACAAATTAAGGGTAGAACTACAATAGTATCATACTTGGCTTTTCACATCCCAAATCTTAACAAGAGACCCAGAGGTGCCTGTTCCAAGGATGAGACCATCAGGATGAAAGGCTGCAGATGTATAACCTTCGGATCCTGACGCATCAGCAACCTGCAGAATACCTCCAAGTTCAGAAGTTATGCAGTGACACTTGCCAGAGGCATGCAGACACTTTGTAAAGGTGCCTGCAGGTGCATGCACATATGGATTTGTGTGTAGAATGAGCGAGTGATAGTGACTAGTGAACGTGTGAAGGAGGGAAGGGGGAGAGAGCGAGATGAAACCTGTGCGAGGCATAAACCAGAAGAGAGTTCATAAAAGCACCAAGTACTATCAAGAGAAGCTGTAACGAAGTAGTTGTTGGTTGCATGGACGGTGACAGCTTGCACCTGTCACAATGAATACATAGATCGTTGTCAAAAATCAAGGATTTTGGGGAAAAAATAGAAATACATACCAATGAGTCAAAGAGCTACAAGGGAGAGAGCTGAAGGGATCTGTAATAAATACAATCATTGTGTAGAATACATAAAAATGTATACAAGACTTGTTAGTTCAGGTGGGGACCAACGCAAAATCGTTCTGACTAATAAGCATATACCCCAAGTCCAGGTGACTTCTCCATGAAAGTATCAATTTATTACAAGAAAACCTAAACGCGTCTCCTTTTTCTTTTTTGACGAGTCTACATGCATGAATTCCGATCAAGCATCTCAATGAATTGCTTTCCACTCCATGGATTAACAACATTAGGAAAGGAGGAAAAACATACTTCTAAAGGAGAACATTCTGCCAATTCAACTAATAAAAGAAACAAATATGGAGTTCAATATCAGCAGTTAAGAGACAAAATGATGACCAGATAAGAAAGTGAAACTTGGTTACCTCAGCAGTATGATCCTTTAAGATGTGCCTACAATCATAGCTCCCATTCTCTGAACCTTGCCATACACGAACTGTCTGTAAAACCATAAAGTGATAACTAAATAATTAGATAAAAATGCCAAGTACTCCCTCCGTTCAAAAATATAAGATCCTCTTTTTAAAATGGCTTAAATTGACTTTCAAAAGTCAACAATGATCTTATAATTTGGAATGACGAGGTAGTATTACATAGTATTCACAGATAAAGGGCAGCAGCACATTGCCACATTCTGTAGTATATGTAAAGAAGTGGGCTTCACAATAACGTATATATAAACTTTTGAATCTATTATGGAATTTAGAATGAACTTCTAATCAATAGAGAAAGCTTCTTTGAAGACAATTACATAGAGAAGAAAGCATATATCAGTAGATTTTAGTCATATTACACGTTCAATTAACAAGAACTGTTAAATTTTATGAAAGTAAAGTTCTACGATATGCTTCCATATAAAATTCTTACATCAAAAGAGGTTGAGCTTTCTTATATACAGATTGCCTCTTAAGTACAAAATTACACAAGAACGGGAACGTATAGTGAAATCGTATAAACATTCAGCTACAGCTATTTAAACCTAGTACTTCTCTTTCTTTAAACTTCTGAACATCTGCTATACCAGAAAACCTCAACTTCTATTATTGCAGACAACTACACAAAAAATATTATTTTCCAGTTACCCTGCTCTCACTGAATTTGATCCTAGTTGGTTGGGTTCTCTTGTTTGGCCTTTCTTTAAAAGGCAACCTTATAGAAAGAGCTGTTTCCTCCATCAGAAGATTGAAATGGGAAATAAATACAAAAAGAAGCGGGAAATAGACAGAGGGAGAGAGAGGACCCATATGATAAACAAACAAAGGATTATGATCTAGCCTCTAGACCAGAAACTAATAACTATGCAAGTCTAACTAGGCAAGGATTACGATCTAGCCTCTAGACCAGGAACTAAAAACTATGCAAGTCAAACTAGACATTTTAAAACTACGCAACTAAGAGAAAGCTTTTCCATCACAAAAAGTGTTCCAAATAAAAGTCCATTCCAGATTATAATAACCTTATTTCCACATGATTCATATGCACTAATGCACAATATCAACATGATCCCTTCAGATTCTTGAAAAAGGCACATAATTTAAGCAACTGTCCTCCATGTTAATGCAATTCATGTTTTACCAGATACAACCCTATGTATGTAATTCCATTCTTAAATTTTAAGTTGGAGTGAAAGCAACTTCATGTTCTCAGAACATTTAAAAACCAGTATAATACATCGAGCTCAGTATCTTCTAAAAATATTGGGTTACCCCTTTAAGAGAACTGAATTACGACTTTTTTAATCAAAACAAAATAAATAAATAAACCAGCATATAGGAGTTCCAAGATCTTATTCTCAGTAGAGTTAGTAACCCAAAGTGAAGTGCACACATTTTAAAAAAGGTTATCAATGTATTTCATTGCGATGACTCATGGACTACATACACTACACAAACATGACAACAAACAAGTTTCATAGTGAAAACAAGTATTTTCAACAAAAGGAAAAAGAGAAGGAAAAAAAAAAGTAAAATAATCAATTAAGTGTTGATTATTATTTCCGCCAGTTCCATTCTAACCAGTGAAGGGCGAGGAAGAGAAGTAGTTAGAGCTTAAAGGGAAAAGATTGTAAAGCAAGCAAAATGCAAAAGATGATTAGAAACATAATTCCAGCCCAACAAAAGTAGGCTAACCTTATCAGCAGAGCCAGTAACTACTAGTTCACCTTCAGCTACAAATCTAACACTTGTGACCTAAAAAAAGAGAGAATGAACAAAACAATAATTAGTCAAGATTCTCAACCAAAAAAATAAAAGATTTAACAGAGGAGAAAAAACCTTTTTCGAATGACCACCAAGTGTAGATAGGATCTCTCCTGTAGTTCGATCAAAGACTATAGCATTTGTATCAACCCCACCAGTAGCAATAATATCCTGATAAACCGATAAAGAGAATGCTTTAATAATAATTATTTTAATTTCAGTTCCCTCTAGGAAAGAACAATATAACACTAAATTTTAGGGTCAAATCATTCCACATACATGAGAAGCTTAAATAAAATAGAGCCATTATATGTAAATAACAATTCCCTTCTGCTGTCCATATCGATGCACTTGATTGAGCACAAAATTTCACGCAATCATGTATAGCAAGAAAAATCTATAGAATAAAAAAGGTATTCACGATTTTGGATAAAAGAGGGAATGTTATTAGATGAGGATGATAGAACATAAGAAGAAAAGAGGACCTTCAATCATAGATGTCACGACGCGACGGTAGTTGACTGTCGGACGGCGATAGTGCGCCCGCCATGGCATTCGTATGGCGACAAGTCGTTAATAATGTGCAATTTATACATTATTTATTTTACTTCAAAAATATATTGAACAATACAATTTTATATACATTAAAACCCAAAACATAATAACTAACATTATGGAATACAAGTAAAAACACAATTCTATGAGTACTTCACAATCAAAATTCAAAAGTAAAACACTTGACATTAAAAACTAGTAGAATAAGTCAACAAACAACAGAAAATAAAGAATCAACCAAGTCATCACTCATCACTCATTACGAGTCTAATACGTGATAAAATTACACCACATAACAAGTCCATGAGTTATGATGAGTCATAGGTCCTCAAAAAGTACCTTATTACAAAAATCCAAAGCAATGCCAGTAGGGATATAAGATACTTCAATGTTAAGCTTACATGCATATAATCTTCAACAAATATACATACCCAATCTTTGCCCTGCAAAAGAGATCAATCTTCTCTATAGAAAAATAATATGATTCTCAATCTTGAAGTTAGATCATATCCAGTGGCGAAGCCACATAGAGTTCTATGGGGTCAATCGCCCCCACTGAAAAAAAAATGCTTTATAATGTAAGGTAAATTTTAAAATTTTTAAGTATTATATATAAATTGACCCCACTAAAGTTTTATAAATTTTCTATTATACGGGATCAAATTGAAAATTTATAACTTTGTCAATCAAATTTTAACCACATATGACTCATATCCTCTTAATATATGTATCTCTCTATAATATTTTAAACTAAATAATAATATATTATTTTTAAAATAAATAATGAATTACTTACTTATGAACAGCCATTAAAAAAGTCTATTATGAGTCAATATAGTGTATATATACCATATATTATTACTCATTATATTTTCATTGTAATATAGTATATATATATACTCGAAAGTATAAAGTATTAAAAAAAAAATTGATTCGGGGACGCTGCCCCCGAAACCCCGCCAAATTATTTGTATCTCAATAATAATTTCGTCCCCACTGACAACAGTTTCTGGCTTCGCCACTGATCATATCTATCAGGTGCAAAGTTGTTGAGTACCCTCCATAAGGCAGGATGGCAAAATATTGTACAGACGAGAAGCACATTTAGATCACGCTATTAAAAAGAAATTTGAGTACCATATGGTCTCATGTTCTCTAGCCACGCACGTTAAACATGGAGTTGAACAACTTATATGATGCCATTTAAGCAACTTCGGTAGAACTAAAGCCAAGTTTGGTGAGTTTCAGTTGTAAATTTATGTGCATTTTAAACTCACCTAAGGAAGATACACACACACACACATATATATATATAGAGAGAGAATTGTTCAAATCGTCCATTAAAGAGCCAAAGGATGTCACTTGTCTTGTAATGCACACATAGCCACATACTGCACCGTAATTTAAAATTAGACATACAAACTTTGCGCTAAACATAGGTCATCAATGGAATCGTTGAGCATAGTACTATAAATCCCACCATATATGCACAGAACACCCCCCACCCAAAAAAAAAGTACTCTACAAATACCATATGGATAACAGAAAACATAATCCAGGCATAAAATATTAATAAGTATGCTTGCAGTTACAAATGCAAAGATATTCATACCTTGGAGTTGTGGATATCCACGGATAATATTCCAGGTTTGTTGGTTTTGTGAAGAGGATAACTATGAAGCTGGGTGTATCTTTCAACAGCATCAATGGGAGCTAATGAAGGAGGGATCTAAAAAACAGTATCAAGGATTAAGAATTACGAAACACAATACATTCTTTGTTGAAAGCAATGCTGCATCTAACTGGTTTTGAAGAGGTAAAAAAGAGGAAGAATACAATAATAATACCCAAATTATATATCATCGTGGATAATACCTGTCGCTTTTTCCGTTGCTGTGACAGTGCCGCATTGCAATCTGTTAACTCTGCAATGATGCTAGTTGAAATTCCTGGCCGTACTCTCTTCCCATCAGGACTCAATTCATCCTCCTCAGCAGCTGTAATGACAAGATGAAAAAACAGATGACTTATTATGAATAAAAGCAACCAAGTTAAGATTAACCACAAAATCAAAAAAGAGAACAAGTTGAAAAAGAGAGGAACCTCTTTTCCCATTGCTTAAAGCAGAAGCATTCACTGTCATTGCAGTTGATGTTGACATGGGTATCTGTCTTTCTGCCTGTGCTAGCAATGACCTTGCCTCATCTCTTTCTTTCTTTAGTCTAGCAATTACACGGCAGGCAGCATCATGCTGCAAACATGTAGAAGAACCATATTGAATTTAAATAAGTAGACAACTGCTAAAAAAGAAAATTTCTAAAAAGCAGAGACCAAATAAGTTAGTCACTACACCTGATAAAGGGCATGACTCAATTCTTCCCTCGCTGTATGTAGTTGTTTCTCCAATGCAAAATTTGAAAGCATCAAGCCATCCCATTCCTAGTATGGAATAATAAAGAAAGATTAAAAAGAAATTGGACAGAAAAACGATACAGAGTTTAAGAAGAATGAACCTAAACTAATACCATAACCAATGTAAATTAAGCAGACTATAATACTTTGACAAATTCATTACAAAAAAAGTCCATTGTCACTGAGAAATTGCTATTACATATATAGTATTTACCTATTACTGACATAAAGATGGTAATTAATTACTGATTATTTTGGTTTTAAAACAAAATTTATGTATACATTAACTTTTTAAGTAAATACAGTCATCTGATATTAAATTAACTTGTTATGGAAAGAAAAAGAAAAGGCCTCTGGAGCAAGATGCATCACAATTTCCTCCTTAGTGGATGCCCTGAGTTCATGAAATATATTTCTCAAATTTGTGAGACACCTTTAAATAGGTTTTGATCAATGAGCCAAAGTTCAAATAAAATGAGATTGATGCTGTATACGTTGAACACATTATGAGAGTGGTAGACTAACAACTGACCTAATTTAGAGTTATCAGCTGAATGCAATATCGGCGAACATAAGAAAGTTATCTTTTCAGTCAGAGAAGGCAACATAGTACAAACAATTATGAAGAATTGTAATATAAATTAAGATTTTAGATAGCTCATTTGTTTGTTGTAGATCAAATATAGATCACCTTAATTACAAACAAATATACAGTTTAGATTCTAAATTAATAGGTACTAGGATGTAAAAGAAATAGCCCAGGCAGTATAGCGGAATACTAATATGAGTGTACAATGAAAATACTATTAGCAGCCACACTTCAGACTTCTTTTCGTTCAAACTCTATTCCCAATATGCCATACTTAAAGCTAAACAAAGATTTTAAATCATAAGTAAAAAATAATTAATTGCAGGATAAATTTTATAATGTCCTAATACTCTATTAGAGCATATAGGAATAAAGGAACATCATACCTAAAGAGTAGAAACACCATCAGAATTGTCTTTCATGCTAAACATTGTTAAAAGCCAGAAAACGACAAACTAAAATAAGCCAACTACAATTACGTCTACCAAACAATATGTGAAATAAAATGATTACACACGCATGATGAAAGCGATCAAAAAAAGTATAGGGGAATGACATCAAAAGGTCAAACTAACTTAATACTTCCTCAATACCAGAATGAGAATCTCATTTCAATAAAGTATGCATTTTAAAAAAATGTAATCAATTTCCCGTCTGAATCCCTAACTCACTAAGGTTGTGTTTGATTACATCTAAATGCCTTTTAATAAATGTGCCTCTGATTCGGTCAAAAGTTGAATTCTCTTAATCGGTAAGAGACAAATATAATTTTAAACCATGTGCCTCTGACCGAATTTATATGGCACATGACCGAATTTATATTTTTTCTGGATGAAAATAACCTCTTCAATATTACAATATTCCTCTTTTGCCCTCAATAAATTTTAACCCTAATGATCTCTAGCGTTTCTTCACTCCGCCGCTCCCTTGTGTGCTGCTCTTCTCCTTCGATGCTTTCACTCTTCAACTCGTCAAAATTCAATCTCTCTCCTCTTCTATCTCTAGTGTTCTTTCAACTAATTCATCCGCTGACTGCAATTTTCCAATCTCTCTCTATATCTACATGTACATATACATGTATGTGATTATTATACATGCATGAATCACAATCGTTCGATTTCGGTGTTTGTAGCCCTGAGAAATTGGGGGTTTATTTTGTAGAAGCCGATTAATTGGTGTATAAAGTTGTATAATGTTTCATATTTTTTAATCTCTCTCCTTTATGCGTGCATGTGTTGTTAAAGCATTTGATCGTTAATCAATTATAAACTTTTGTACTTTGTATACTTTCAATTGGTTATAATTTTCTTTCAATTTAGGGTTTTGAGTTTTGGAAACTATGCTAAGTGTTTCGGATTAATAGTATTGATTGCATTTGAGGGTTTATACCCAATTTTATTGTTGATAATGTGCATATTTGATTTTTGCCTTTACTTGGTTATCGTTTATTATTGGGGCCAGAGGTCATATTAATCTTCTGATTTTGATTTACCAAGGTTATAACCATTTTTATTTTATTTATTTTTCAAAATATTATGTTATGTTTTGCTTTGCAACTTCTAATGAATTGATGATGTTACTTTTAATGAATTGATATAGCAATTACAATCTATATATTGTCACCTATCTTAGTAAACAGGATGTGCATTTTCTCAACAGATATCAATTACTTTTATAAGACTTCTTAGTTATGGTACTGAATGTTTGTATTTAGAAATTGTTAACGCCAAATTTTGTACGCCTGACGAAATCACCAAAATAGTATGACAAAATCGCGCTAACGGTTGATTGTATTGTTGTGAAATCAAACTCACGAAATACACTCACATAAACATAAACAAAGAGATATAAAATATGAATACAAGAATTAATGTGAAAACCCAATTGGGAAAAAACAACGAAGAGAAAATCCACTATAATAATATGGAGAGTACAAATGGTTTAGTTGTGTCATATGCTATTGTGTCCTCCCCAAACCCTTGCTTTTATTGCTGTATTTATAGTTGTGACGTCCACCTGAATCCAATTAGGAATAGAAGTCCTTTTTAGAATCACCTTATAACTGCAATTAATGATTTAGATCTCCTTATCCCACTAAATAAGGAAACACAATTTTACTTTAACAAGGACTCTTCCACTAGCTGTCAAAATAAACGTATATGGGTCAACACCAAATCCGGTCTATTAAATAAATTGGGCTACACCTTGGTTAGACCCAAATAATTACATCCCAACATTGCTCCCCAGTCTCTTATTTATAAGGAACTTAAAATAAGAGAGTATACAAATTTATCCCAACAAAAAGATCTGTATCTGCCAAAGACGAACTGTCTCACCAAAACACCATACGCCGAACAGATAACTAGCCTCATCAGAACCAAAGATAAATAACCAACCTTATCACAACCGAAGACAAATAAATAATGAAACTACTTGTTCCGAAAAATTGTTCAACCTTATAACACCACCCGACCTTATAACGCCAAAATTGTCTTCCAGGTTGGGAAGCTTTTGTCCGTTCGGGGGGAACAAAGCCACTTCCGAAGAACGTTTGTCCCATTGAGGAGAACAAAGCCATTTTCGAAAAACGTTTGTCCGATCGGGGGGAACAAAGCCACTTCCGAAGGATGTTTGTTCGTTCGGGGGAACAAAGCCACTTCCAAAGAACGTTTGTCCGATCGGGGGGAACAAAGCCACTTCCGAATAACGTTTGTCCAATCGGGGGTAACAGAGTCACTTCCGAATGACTTTTATCCGTTCGGGAGGAACAAAGCCACTTCCGAAGGATGTTTGTCCGTTCGGGGGAACAAAGTCACTTCCGAAGAGATATAAAATATGAATACAAGAATTTACGTGAAAACCAAATTGGAAAAAAATCACGGGAAGAGAGAGAAATCCACTATAATAATATGGAGTACAAAGGGTTTATTTGTGTCATATGCTATTGTGTCTTGTGTCCTCCCCAAACCCTTGCTTATTGTTGTATTTATAGCTGTGACGTCCACCTGAATCCAATTAGGAGTAGAAGTCCTTTTTAGAATCACCTTATAACTGCAATTAACGATTTAGATCTCCTTATCCCACCAAATAAGGAAACACAATCTTACTTTAACAAGGACTCTTCCACTAGCTGTCAAAATAAACGTATATAGGTCAACACCAAATCCGGTCCATTAAATAAGTTGGGCTACACCTTGGTTAGATCCAAATAATTACATCCCAACATATATTATTACCGCTACTCTATTTATTGATTGTATTTTCTCCAAATATTTGTTATAGTCCATAAAGTTTAATGTGTTCTTTATTGTTCAAACTATTTAAATTTTTGTTCTTTATTGTTTACACCTTTTGTAATATATGTACTTTATGAAACAAGACGGTGAAACTCAAAAATAAAAAAAAAAGGCTAGAGTGAGTTGGGAAAATGAAACATTAGTGAAAACTTTTTGTTTCATCATTCAAGTTATTAATAATAATCATTAATTTTTGTTTCAATTACAGATAAATATTATCTTTGTGATGCTACATATACAAACACTACGATTTTTATCTCCATGTCGCAATACAAGGTATTTGTAAGCTAATTTTGCCTCAAGTAAAGAGGAAATGTTATCGAGCGTGCTTATGGTGTGTCGAAAGCAAGATTTTCAAAATTTCCAATTTTAAAACGGATGGCTCCTTACCCTTTTACAGTACAAAGGGATATAGTTATAACTTGTTTCGCAGTCCATAATTTCATAAGGAAGCATAACATTTAGGATGAATTGTTTGCTCAATATGACCGAGATAATATGTTTGACGATGAAGCGCAGCAAAATGAAAGGAACGAAGAAGAGGGACTAGATGAACCACAATGGGGTGATCAAGGCATAGAATTATTGATTAATCTACGTGAACAAATTGCACTTCAACTCTTAACAACTGTTTGAACTTAATTTAATTTGTATGGTTGAATTATTATGCTTGACGTTTTCATTGGACTTGATACATTTTGTTTCATCATATTGTGGTCAAAGTATTATAAATATGTATTTAAAATACTATTAAGGTCTTTCTGATTATCAAACAGGTTTTGCTTAAATTGTTCAGAGTTAAAATGGTAAACTATTGTTATTCAAACATTTTAAAAAAATAATTATTCAACAACATTTCTTCATTCAGATACAATTCTAGACAGAGACTCTACATTATTCAGATGTCTAAACTGTTCAGATCTTAACATTCAATTTTATCAAACACAACCTAAATAACAACTTTACTATAAATGAGAATTAGGTCGAAGCACTTTCATTAAGGGAAAATACCATTTAATCACATGTCATAAAAAGCTATCATTTTGGGACCCACAAAAAGAAAATATGACTCATTTTGAACCAGCAAGACTGTTTTGTAATTCCTACAAGTATATAAAATACTTGTGGAAACAAGGAGCAAAGAATCAGAAATACATACAATCTGGAACATCCCAAGCATCCCAGGAATGCTTGCAGCCTGGACTGGTCTGGGCTTCACTATCTACATCATGTTCCAATAAAATTTAGGGACAGTAACTTAAAGACCAATAAAATGAAATACTGGATGACATATATATATACACACGAGCAAACCTTGCCGGTTTTGATTGGAACAATGTCATCCATGGTTAAAGGCTCCCCAGTAACTGGGCATTTTCCATAATCCTAGTTAAGAGCAGACAACAATGCAGCTTTCTATTAAATAACAGTTGATTACACACAATTATCATATGAGTCACAGTAATGCATATTTATACCCTCAGTTTGGTTTCAGAAAAGCTAAGGCCTACAATTAAGAAAGAAGTTCAACATTTTGCAATAACTATTCACATCACTCAACTGAATAGATTTACGTTGCTTAGTTGAGCAATAATTCGAGGTATTTTCGAGGTATTTTTTTATTTTCTCTGAATTACTTTTCAGATTTAACTTATTAGCTCAATTTTCTTTCCTAACATTTTCTCTAAACCCTAAAAGTAGTAAATACCGAGAAACAAAACGCACCAATATGTGTCTCTCAATCAATCGCTTCTCGAACAAAAGTCCGGAATTCTTTGAAACCACCGGCTCTTCCGGCACCTCGCCGGAGACTGTACGGATGCATTAGAACAAGATAAACATAGATCAGTCACAAAAGTACATATGCACATGTGAGTATATGTGCAGATATATATATACATGTAAATATAGAGTGAAAAGTGAGTTACTCGAGCAGTTCATCGTGCGAAAGAGAGCTAGGGTTTCTGCTGAGAACAGTCTTCGCCGCAGTCCAGTGGCAGAAGCGTAATTTGAAGAGAGATAAAACAAAGGGGAGCCCAGAGAGAGAAGGAAAATGAAGATTTAACAAGGGTTGAAGATATAATAGTGGCCGAAGATCCGACTCGAGTATTTGGTGATTGGGTTGTACAAAATGGATCGGGCTAAATAATTGCGGATCGTTTTGTGGGTTTTTCTTTTTCTTTCTTGCTTTATTTCATTATATGGAAAAACTCTAATTTTTTCAATTATACTATTGAGCAAAAGAATAAAAAAAATGAAATGTAAATATACTATAATTTGACTATTTAATATTTTATATAATCCATAATTTTCTCTATTTTATAAAAGTGTGTAGCAATTATAAAATATATCTTCTATATTGTTATAAAATATTTTTTCTCTATTTTTGTTAGGTTAAGATTACTTAATATTGTTGGGACACTGAAATTAGTCTAGAGCTGAACTCGAGCTAAATTTAAATCCTACTCGAATTATTACCATAATTTAGATTTATGAAAATTAATATTTAAATATGAGGTTACTAATTTCAACATTAATATGATCTTTAACTCTAATACGTATGCGTAATGTTAACATCAGTGTTTTAAAAATCGGACTCGATCAACTCATTAACATCGTTTTTTAAAAAACAAAAAATCGGTCCATTGCTTTCAGTCCTGGTTTTGACCAATGACCCGTTTTTTGTCAAAACTTCTGGGTTGGTCCATTGACCACGGGTCCAACCGATAAACCCAATTTTTAATTATTTTTTTCACCAAAAAATATTGATATTAAAAGTAACAACTTTTATTAATATTGTAACTCATATTTATTATGTTTTAGTTCATAAAAAACAATATTTATAATTTTTTTATTAATTACTAATAATATATATTAATGAAATCCATTCTCAAGCCTCAACCCTAATGTACCTTAATTGGAACTCTCCTTGCTTGTTAAGCTAAATTTGTTGATGCTGAACATCTTCCATATGGCTTAGACCCTATGTTTAAAGGCCCAAATTAGATCAAGGCCCATCACAAAAACTTGGATATTATTTTTTTGTTGGATATAATTTTATGTGGGCTAGGTTTCAACTTAGATGGGAGAATGTTAGCTTAGTGAATTTTTCTACACCTTTGAGAAGTAGGTAAAAAATGATTTTCTTATAACATATGATTACCCTTTTTATAATATTAAAAAACATTCTCTCACCTTAACGTACCACCTCTAATTCAATTATTAGAGTAACGAAATTGTTTAACAAAAAGAGTTATTTTTTATTAATATTAATATAAGATGATAGCATATTCTCACATTCGTTATCATGATATGATATTGCTAATTAAGCAAACAACTTATTATTTTCAGTATAACAAAATATTAGACTGGGATTTTTTTTTAATTTTTTTTTTGTGAAGATGAGGGAATATTTAATCTATTAAGTTTTGAATAGAAATCTTACTAGTCCTTTTTTTTTTTCAATTAATTAAAAAGCCTGATAGACGGGACTATATATTGTACTGCTTGTTTGTAGTTATACACCATGTTTCACAAAGAAAAGTTGGACACAAAAGCCAGTCAAAAAAATTGGCTGAGAATTGCTTTAAATTAGATTATGAAACTGTAGAAAGAAGCAAGAATATATATATATCCCAACCCCTCTAATCTCCAACCAAGAAACATATATTCGCTATCACCTAGACATGACAATATAGTTGGTTAACTGTTGGATTAAACCATATTAATTGGAATCAAATGGGTTGGTTAACCATTTTTATTTATTCAGGTTGGTTAAAATTTGGACCCATATTTTTTAAAATAAATATAGTTCTGAACCAGTTAACTATTTTTAACACATATTCCATTCCGATCCAAATCAAAAAGTTGTCTAACAATTAAATATAGCAGGGTCAACTAAGATACTCCAGTTTATTAAATAAGCTACTTAAATTATACTGATTAAATAAGTTATAAATTAAGTTGATTAAATAAGCTATAAATTAAGCTTATTAAATATGCTACTTAAACTAAGCTGATTAAATAAGCTATAAATTAAGGTGTTTTAAATAAGGTACTTAAATTAAGTTGATTAAATAAATTATAAATTAAGTTGTTTAAATAAGCTACGCCAACGAAGATTCTGCAGCTTATTAAATAAGCTACATAGATTAATCTGATTAAATAGCCTGAATTCTGGTTGCAATAAATAGTTTTTTCTAATAATCATCATTCTTCACGAGTCCTAAAGCTTAAAATTTTATAGATAGTTACTTGCTTCAAAATGACTTTGAAAGATTGTACAATGACATAGGCATACTTCTTGTCAAATAGAGAATATTAATAATATTTTCACACAATAAAATACATGAACACTATGTTGATGTGCATCCTACTTGCACTGTGATAATACTTGTAGTCATGTGAACTCACCAATTTATTTTAGCAATATTTAAAAGTTTATAATTAATTGTTTATTATTTTTTAATATATAAACAAATTTAAATTATAATTTAAAATATATTATTATTGGTAAGGGTATATAATAGTCTAAACGATATTTTTTTTATCAAATTCTTTAATTAATTTTGGAAAAAATAAACATAACTTAAAATTATTTTAAATTATCTCATGAATAATCTCATAAGAAACAAACATACGACTGGAAGCCACTTTTGTACATTTCAGTGTAGATGCCTATGAAAGGAGTTGGTATAGCCATTTGGAATTGACTTTGGAAAAATATATATTTTGTAATGTTAAATTTTAACATGTCTGTCTAATTAATTAAATTTTAATATGGTCTATAAAATTATATAGTTCAGTTTTCTACTTATCTTGTATGTTCTATAAATTAATATGTTATTATTTTGGGTGACTAATGTTGTTTTGTATGTGTCAGTTTATGTAAATTCTAGTATTCTAGTTACAAAAGAATTATACTAGTAGTTATAAAAAATTATAAATATGTTTCAATATTTAAACGACATTCATAGAATTATACTATGGTGTATTTTGGATTCCAACCTTTTTATTAGCAGGTTAATAATAATTTAAAAAATTATTTAAATATGGAAGGGTATTAATAATTTCAATTTAAAATTTTATTAGTATAGTTTTTAGCATTTTATTATTTATATTAATAATTTTTATATCATATTATTACTTAATTAATTTAATTGTGACGATCACAATTTCATTTTTCAAAAGTTTTGTTTAAAAGTCAAAACATCTTAAAATGGTTAATATGGTTTTAAACCATAACCATATAGTTTCAACCCATACAACCCATATTAAAAATGGTTAATATCGTTTTAGTTTTTAAATGGAACCATAACCATATTTTGAAAACCAAAACCAACCCATAACCATATTTTGCCAGGCCTACTATCACCATTGCATTGCATTGTATGTTTATCTTTGTTATGTTCTGTTCAGATATAAAGTCTCACAACGGATAATTAAGACTTGTAGACTCACTTGAGAGGTTATTCCACTCATAGTCAATTGATTTTGAGTTTGATACTTTAATATGATATCAGAGCAGACCCAACTGTAAGACCCCGGATTTTATGAAATAAAAGTATTCAATTTTTTTATTTAGTAAATGGTTAAATTGATAAAAAAAGTTAAAGTTAAGAGTGATATATATAAAATTTTCAAAATACACAAGTGGTTATAAACTACTCATTTCTGTTGGGGAATATTCGTTTGGTCGTGGAATATTCTTGTTGTCGGGGAATTTTCGTATGCATTTGCATGCAATTTATTTGGGGCCCTATAACATAATAATCGCTTGATGAAGAAAAACGACAAGTTTGAGTTTTATAAATAAACGACGTAATTGTTACCGTTAACACTGTTGGAATACCTAGTGGTTAAAATACGATAATAAAGCGTGATTGCATAGTAGCACACCAGATTTGCATACATGATTTTTGAATTATTGATTCTTACGTAGAAGACACTACTCAATAATTATTACAAGAATTATCGCTCAATATTTTATTTTATTGATTCAATAATTGATGTGTTGATATTTTATATTATTGTTATTTCAATAATTGTCATCAGCATGATATTTTCCATTATCGATCAATAATTCATATTATTTGAATAATATTATTAGATAAAGATTATTGGCAATGTCTAGAAAGTTCATCCCAAGGAGAAGTTTGGTCATCTAATTGCGGCACCAAGAAAAGAGAAATCCTTATCGAAAAGCCCTCTTCCCAGGAACTACCGGTTGTCATAATCAGATTCCGTAATATTATTTATGAATAATTAATTCTTGATTTATATGATAAGGAAATATTTTTTTGATGCGGATATAAATGATGGATTTATTTATGTGGTTATAATTGAAGAAATTAATATTGAGGTGTTTTATCAGTATTTTGTCGGATTGGAAGTATTAAAAGATCAAATCGGTGTTCTTAAAGCCCTATTGCGTGAGTTATAATTTTAATCCGACCGTTGGATCGTTGTTATTTTTGGTTATGTTATACATATATAAGTTGAGTACATGTCCACAAATTTTGAACCGTTAAAAATTAACGCATGATTTGTTATGAATTTTAAGGAGTGTTGAAAATCATCCGTTTGTGGGTTTCAGATATTTTCTGTCTAAAATTTGGAAAAACTTAAAGCTACAAAGTTGTAGAGAATTCGATTTCGTGTGGAATGGACATAAAATTCGTATTTTTTTGATAAAAGTGCTATTTATTATGAATTACTAAAGTTTTAAAAAATAAAATGATTTTTATTAAAATTGGATGGGACCCACTTTTGGTTGGTATTGAAAACATGTGTTAGAATTTTTGTTCAAGGGTGATGGCTGGTCTTGGTTGGTTTTGGTAGGTGTAGGAAAATAAAATAATAATATTATTTTATTATTTTAGTCTCCTTTGGCGTTCTAGCATTTTCCTATAAATAAGCGCTTAAGTTAGAATTAAAAAAAGAAACAAGTTTTCTTTCTCTCTATATTATCGAGCGTATTTTTATGAGTATTTAGATACTTTGAAAGTTGCTATTCAGTGCAAGGTTCCTTCGGCTTTACATTCCGGTCAGAAATACTGCTCTTTTGAGGTAAGAGATTTTAAGGGTTATTATGTTTTTCAGTTTTGTAATTTTTTCGACCCTCAAAAATTCTAAAAAAATTTGAAATGATAATTTGATGAGTTTTCTCGATTGTGTCCAAAAATGGTGATTTTGGATGTATAGATTAAGAGTTATGAATTTTATGAGAAAAGACTATTTTAAAAGTAAACCCTTATAACTCATTGTGGTTAACTTCAAAATTGGTGAAATTTTTATTGGGAGATACATGTATATAATGTATATACTCAGAAATTTTGGAATTTTTGGACAAAAGTACTTGCTTATGATAAATGTCTAAATATTCTAGAGTAGTTTTGGCCATATGAAAAATAGTAAATGAATTTTAAAAATTCTGAGAAAAATATATGTTCAATATGGGACTATATTCTGCTAAATCCCAGAAAAAAAAATTTGTTTGTACTTATTTGGTATTTTTCATGAAAATAAACTAGTTATAAGTAAATGAATTAAATATGTTATGTGAAGTAAGAAAGTTAGAAAATAGGATTTTATGGCTTGAGAATCCTATATGAGGTATATGCAGATTTTTGATAAGGGTTTTGGTTATTGGTGATGAAATCTTATGAGTTTGGCATTTTAGGATGATTTAATGCATTAATCAATAAAGTATAAACAATTAAAATAAATTATTTATAAGTTTAAGAAATGATTAAAATATTTTTGTAATATTAATAATATTAGATTATGATATTATTAAGTGATTTATAACATTTGGATTAAGGTGTTCTAAATATTGATATGAATTTTATTGTGAAACTTTATCTTTTCGTGTCGGAGTTATTATTCACGAGTTACTATTCACAGGGTACTATTCACGATAAAATTGGTTTTTTTTTCTGACCAAATTATCGTTGATTTATGAATCTTACTCTTGAAATTAAATTCATGTTTTGATCATATTGTTTTTATTATCATATATAACATTTTTATAATCCTGATTAAGAAATTTCTCTTTGACTTGAGTGTAAAAATGAGTTGATTATTGGTATGATCGTGACTATGGGTTCTCTTTGGCCAGTAGTGCAAAGTTGAATCGTTGACTGGTATGATCATGACCATTGAATTTACAATTGAATAATTTTAGCTTAAGTGCAAAGGTGAATTGATCAACATGATTATAATTATGGTTTATATAAATTCTGAAATGATTATGTATTTCTTTGAGATATGAATATCTTTGGCCTGTAGTGCATAGATGACCTGTTTTTGAATATCTTTGGCCCGTAGTGCAAAGATGACCTATTTTTGAATATCTTTGGCATGTAGTGCAAAGATGATCTATTGTTGAATATCTTTGGCCTGTAGTGCAAAGATGACCTGTTTTTGAATATCTTTGGCCCGTAGTGCAAAGATGACTTGTTGATGAATATCGTTGGTCCGTAGTGCAAAGATGAATTTATTAGTATGATTATGAACAGGAACTGTGATTTGGTATAACTATAATCGTTGATGTTTTAGGTAAAGACAAGTGATGAAAATTATCTTTGTCCTGGATGAGAAGAGGAATTTAGAACCACAAATATGATTATGAGTTATTTACATGAATGTGGACAGGAACTGTTGATTTATGTTATAGGGATAAAACATTGTTGGTGGACTTTTAACATGGAGAAGATAATAGACTTTATGGTCTATTTGACTCTTCTAATGGATTGCTCGTTCCGCTGCAATTATGGTTGAAATGTTTTATCATCTACCATATGTTCTAAATCTCTAATTTATTACTGACGAAGGCTATTGATAATTTAATTATCTTTAGTCATGATATCTGTGACGCCCCCAAAACAGGTATACAATATCACCCATCTTGAGTCGCCAAATACATGGTACAAAAATACAAATACAACTTAATAATACAACTGTCGTGTAATATACGACAAAACATAAACTGAGAGTTTTAATAAGAATATTATCATCTAGACAATATCCACACTCAATGGAGTCATCATTATATTTATTGTCACACTATTTAACAGAATAGTGAGGACTACTAATGCTATCATCTGGACCATCACTCCGTTCCCCGACTCGTCCCATCTATATTCTTATTTCCTGAAGAGAACAGTGAAAGAAAGGGTGAGCTCAACTAGCCCAGTAAGAAATATTATGACTAAGATAATGTAGAATAAATTATCATTAGTCTCCAATAATGTTAAACTAATACAATACAATAGACATCAAGTTTAACTACAGCGGAATAAACAATCAATTAGAAGAGTCAAATAGAGCATGATATCTACTATCTTCTATGATGTAAAATATTTTTATCAATTTTTATCGCTGACACTCAGCTTAATAAATAAACCACATCATCGAATCATCCCTGCACTACGGGCCAAGGATATTCATTAAATCATCAATAGTCATAACTATACCGAATAATCCCTGGTCATAATCATACCAAATCCATCTCTGCACGTAAGCCAAAGATATACAACAATAAAACTAATAATCAACAATCCATCTTTGTACGTAAGCCAAAGATATACAATTCAATAATCAAAAGTTCATCTTTGCACGTAAGCCAAAGATAACTTTCATCACCATATAAGCATGAGGATGATGACAATGATATAAGCATTAATCAACGCGAAAACAAGGATAAATATTAAAGACTTTAAATTTATCCAAATATTATGAACCACTTAATAAACTCATAATCTAATATTATTAATATTATAATAATATTTTAATTACTTCTCAAACTTATAAATAATTTATTTCAATTGTTTACACTTTACCACATAATGCATTTAATCATTTAAAATGCCATACTCATAAGATCTCAACACTAGTGATCAAATCCTTTATCAAAAATGTAAGACCCCAACTTTTATGAATAAAAATGAATTTTCTATAATTATCATTTTTTTAAATATTATGGAATAAATTTGATATAATGTTATAGTCGTGGGTAATATTTATAAATTTTGCAAAGTACACAAGTTGTTATATAATATTCGATTGATCGGGGAATATTCGTTTTAACAGGAAATATTCAATGACGACAAGACAATCATTAGTGGACCCCACAATGTAATTATTATCGGATTGAGAAAATAACAAAAATATTTTATTGAAAATAACGGCGGAAGTTTTACTGGTTGATCTTTGTTGAACTACTCGATAAGAAAAAGACAAAGAATATCTGGCGTCAGTTAAATAGTTACACAGTATTAATTATCGATGCTTACGTGAGAAGTCATTCAGTTTTATTCAATTATTGTTATATTTTTTATATTATTAAATCAATAATTGAGATGACAGAGTTATTAATATTATTATTTGCAATATTAGCGATGTCTGAAGTTACGCCAAGAGAGGTTTGGTCACCTAATCGCGCCTACCAATAGGGAGAAATTCTTATTGAAAGCCCCTCTTTTCTCGGGAACGACACCTCGTCGATTAATATTGTGAATTATAATAATGATGATAAATGTTATTAGTGAAGCCGCTTTTTTTATAGCTTATGCATTAGTAAGTTTTTTTTTTCTTCATTCTAAACAGAAAGAAAAACCTTTTTCTTTAAATGGAAATTTATTTTTCGATAATAAGATTTTAATGAGGAAGTGTATATTGTTCCTGATTGGTTCGTGATATCAACGGATGTTGATTATACCATGAAGCTCATTTTAATATTGTTATGCAGTTCATATTATTTTTTAATTACCCACCAACATTTATTTATAATTTAGTGACAATATGTTAGATTTTCTTCTTGATTACAATTATTGGCTTTAATTGATGTCTTGGTTTTGAACTTCCAGGAACCCCATAATTGCATGAAAAGTCTTTGGGGAGTGGGGGTTGACATCACGGGTTAGTAAAGAAAAAAAATTGGTGGCATCAATTGGTGGGATTATATATATATATATATAATATTATATAAGTTTTGTTTTATTAGTATTATTAATGTAATAAAATGTAAAAGCTTTTTATATAAAATGTAATACTTTTATAAAGTTATTCATTTTATTAGATTATAAATAGAATATATTATATTTTATTGTAAACCAATCTGACCGTCTGCTTAAAGTAAATCGATTTAGACTGCTTCATGGATTGGTTACTATTCATTCCATTCTTCTATAAATAAGAAGCTCATTCCTTCATTATTTCTTACTTAATTCAATTTAAATTCTAGAGAGAAACTATAGAGAGAAGAAGAAAAGTATTTTGCTACTTCACTACTCGATATCAAGTTTCTTTTACTACGGTAAGTGGGTATTATTTTTTTGGTATTCATGAATAGAACTTCATTATTCCATTCGTTATTATTCGCTGGAATATCCTCTCATGCTTTTACGCTTTTACCCGGACCGGTTCCGCTCTTTATTATTCTGCTTGGAATATCCTCGCATGTGTGTTTTACGCCGACCGATTCCGTTATTTAATATTCTCGTTGGAATAACTCGCCTCATGCCAAGTACCGCATGCATGATGATTTCGTTGTTATTCCATTCTTTATTATTCTATTGGAATATCCGCTTGGCAAGGTCGTATTACGCCCTTGACTGGTTCCGTTATTTATTATTCTATTGGAATAACCTGTCTATGCGAAGTACCGCATGCATGGTGATTTCTTTTATTATTCCATTCTTTATTATACTCAGTTGGTTAAAGTTTTGACATCTATACTCCATGAAATTGGTGGAATATCCTTGATATTTGCGATTTATCCAGTATCTTTTTGTGGAAATATTATTCTGAGCATTCTTAAATTTTACTCTACAAAGAAGTATCATGTTGACAAGTTGGACGTTATTAGTTCCTGAATAAATTAATTCTTGAACTTGTTTTTTTGGATTCATATATCATTGTCATCATCCTCATATTTATATTTTGTTGAAAGTCCTCTGTGGCCTGTAGTGCATAGATGGACTTGGTATGATTATGACCAGGAATTATTCGGTGTAATCATGACCGTAATGTTACAAATGATGTGGTAAAAGTCTTCATTGGCCCGTAGTGCATTGATGGACAGTTGTTGGCATGATCATGATCGTTGATGAATACACGAATATCCTTGGCCTGTAGTGCATGGATAATTTGTGGTTGTGATACTTATGAATATCCTTGGCCGTAGTGCAGGGATGAGGTGGATTATTTATTAAGCTGAGGTTCCAATGATAAAAGTAATGAAAACCTTTTAAATCATAAAAGATAGTAGATTTTATTCTCTACTTGACTCTTTTAATGGATTGCATGTTCCGCTGCAGTTAAACTTGATGTCTATTGTATTTTATCAATTTAACACTGTTGAAGACTAATGATAATTTATTCTGCACTATCTTAGTCATAATATTTCTTACTGGGCTAGTTGAGCTCACCCTTTCTATCACCGCTCTCTTGTGAAATGAGAACGTGGCAAGACTACTAACAAGAACCCGAGTGTGGCGGTCCGTATGATAGTATTAATAGTCCTCACTATTATGTTAAATAGTGTGACAATAAATATAATGAGGACTTATTCTGAGAGTGGATATTGTCTAGAAGACAATATTTGTATTAAAACTCACAGCTTTTTTGTTGTATATTGAAGATCGTATTTGTATTCTGTACCGTGTATTTGGCGACTCAAAATAGATGATGTATACATATTTTGGGGGCGTCACAAAAAATCTACATTTACCCTATATAGGATTCCCAAGCCATAAAATCCTATTTTTCCAATTTTATTACTTCACATAACATATTTAACTCATTTACTCATAACTGGATTATTTTCATGAAAAATACCAAATTAGTCCCAAAAATATTTCTTTTCTGAGATTTAGCAGAATATAGTCCCATATTGAACATATATTTTTCTCGGAATTTTTAAAATTCATTTACTATTTTTTAAAAATCAATTTCTAATTAATTCCTTAAGAAATAAGCTACCTCAAGTTTAACTCCATAAATTCTCAAATCTTGGAAGGATCTTACACATGTTAACGTGAGTTTCTAGTTTAAATTTCATGGTCATCGGAATTATAGAACTCTGGTTATAGCGTTTTTCGTCGGAAAAACCTAAATATTGAAATAGTCATAACTTGCTCATTTTAAGTCGGAATGAGCTCATTTTTGGACAGGAGGTACTTTATACCATATATTTCCATGTCCCAAAAGGCCGGAATTTTTTTCACAAATTAAGTGGCCGAAATAGCCCTTTTAAATTTCTGGGCAGTAGCTTTTTCCAAATTGGCAGTTTTTGACTCCTTCGCTAAAATCACCCACAATTTAAAATCTACAATACCTTTTCCAAAGATTCCACTTGGATAAGTTAGAAAACTCATAGATTTAACTCTAGAACTTGACCACACTCAATAATTCAAAATATAACAGGAGATATGGTCAATTGAATTTCATGTTCCATTTTCACCAAAATCTGATTTTCAACCCTTTGTGATTTCTAAGAAACTTTCATGTTTTCACATAATAACCAACATAACTCATCATGACAATGACATAATAATTCAATAAAATAAGTTCAAGAATAAATTTTAAAGATTTATAAGTTAATTTATCCTGAACTCAATAACGTCCAAATTGTCAACATGATACTGATTTGTAGAGTAAAATTCAAGAATGCTCAGAAGAATATTTCCATGAAATGATACTGGATGAAGCGCAAATATCCAGAATATTCTACTAATTTTATGGAGTATAGAAGTCAAAACTTTAACCAACTGAGTATAATAGAATATACGAAACTGCAAATGGATTTTCACCTGCCATGCGGTAATCCACGTATACAGATCATTTCCACAATTTAGTAAGGAATGACTACAAAGTATCATTCACTGTGCATGTGATAATCCACATAGACAGGTTATTCCAACAGAATAATAAAGAATGGAATAACGGAAGGATTCACCATGCATGCGATAGACTGCACATGCATGTTATTCCCAACAGAATAATAAATAATGGAAGCAAGTCACGCGCGTAACGCACCGATGTGATATTCCGATGAATAATAAATAATAGAACTAGGTCCCATAAAACGCCGCATGAATATTTCGACGAGAATAATAAATGATGGAACCAGTCCAGTAGAAGAACGCATGATGTGATATTCTCGATGAATAATAAAAACGGAATAATAGAAGAATTTCACCATGTATGCGGTACTTCACTCTTCTTCTTTCTCTCTATAGATTTTCTCTCTATAGCTTCTCTCTATAATTTCTCTCTATAATAATTGCTCTATAGCTTTAGTGAATTGGTGAGAAATGAAGGAAGAATGAGCTTCTATTTATAGAAAAATATAGTTTCGTTTTGGGGCTCGAAAAATTACAGTACAATACCTCCAACTTTTCTTTCATTTTTAATTTAGTCCTGCAAGTATTATCAAACTTGCACCACCTCCCTTAATAGTAAATAATGTGAATCAATAGTTCAATCATGTGAATCAATAGTTATAATCATGTGAAAATACGAATTACGGTATAGTACCTCCATCTATACCTCCATCTTTAATTTAATCATGCAAGTTTTATCAATCTTGCACCAACTCCTCTAATAGTATAAGAATGTGATTCAATAGTACACACATGTGAACAAATAGTTATATAAGCATGTGAATTAGTAGCAATTAATTGCTCATTTATCCGATAAATTTCCCAATTTATCAATATAACCCCTAGACATCAATTATCATCGGAATAGATGTCGATTTCCACTAACACTAATAATTCCAACACAATGGAACTATCAAATTCATCTTTAATCAACACGAACTTATTCATCATTAATATTATAACTCATAATATTTAACAACCAAGTCGTTCCCAGGAAAGAGGGTGCTTTCCAATAAGGATTTCTTCCTATTAAATATACACATTAGTTGACCAAACCTCTCCTCGCGTAACTTCTAGACATTGTAAATATTGTAATTTAATAATATGAATAACTTTGTCGCCTTAATTATTGATTTAATAATACATCATATAATGTAGATGATCTTTGTGACAATAATCGAATCAATAATATACGAGATATGATGCGTGAATTCTTCGTAGCAATAATTGAGTATAATCGAGTAACTTCTCACGTAAGATCAATAACCAATACCGTGGTGTCTTCTTATGCAACCACGCCAGACATCGTACTTTTACTACTATTATTTCAACAGCTTTTAATTCAGTAATACTTCCGCCGTTATTTTTATAAAAGATAATTCTATCGTTTTCTAAATACGACAATACTTCCGTTGTGGGTTTATGAATGATTGTCTTGCCAGAAATGCGGATATTTCTGATAAAAAGAATATTTCCCGACCAACGAATATTTTATAACAACTTGTTTACTTTGTAAATTTATAAATATTACCCACAACTATAACATTATATCAAATCCACACCATAATATTAAAAAAATATTTTGAGAAATTTAAATCTTTATTCATAAAATTTGGGGTCTTAAAATATCCTTTACTGGGCTAATTGTGCTCACCCTTTTGCTTCACAATTCCTTTAAGGTAATAAGAGTGTTGCCAGGTCGAGCGGGGATAACAGGAGAATAGAACGGTGGTTTATAGCTGTTGAGGTTCTCTCTAAATAGTATGAAAATAATTTTATTGAGAACTTTAGATAAGTGTGTCGTATTGTATACGTCATTTTATATTTAATTTTGGTGAACCGATTAGGGTGAGGTGAACCCAACTTTGGAAGGGTGTTTTGCCACTATCATACAAGATGTCTAATGACATACAACCTCGTGTTATCATAAGACAGGGGTTGTGCACATCCACTTCTTTGAGTATATCTACGAAGACACTACCTATATGATCTCGAGTTTGGTTGAAACATAACGTTCAATTGCGCAGCATGGGGAGATAGTTATATGTCAAGTGAAGACTCACCATTGGAAGGAACATGATAGTAATCTTCTCATTTTTCTTTGGGGTCTATTGGGTCAACCAAGGATAATTCTGTGGACATATGATATCTATCATAACCTATACGCATGGTCTGCCATGTACGAAGGTTTACTTGAGCACTTCCCAAAGATTTTAATTTCTAAAACAGTTATTGACTGTACCTTTATGTAATGTATCAATGTGAGGTGTTGTCCATAGTTAGGACATGAGTCACAGTTGGTATTAAAACTCACAGTATATGTGTTGTTGTATTTTGCACGACAATTGTAGTAATAAAGTTGTAGTTGTTTTCTGTACCATGTATTTGGCAACTCAGAATAGGTTGGATGGATTTGACCTATTTTGGGGGCGTCACACCAACGGCTCGCATGCTCCAAGTCACTCAATTAAAATTATCCACCTCAACTAAAATCACGCAAAACGAGAGTTAATTCAATTCCATTATCTAATTCTTGTAGATTTTGGAATATGTTTTTCAATAATATATCATATTTTGCCTTTTACAAAAAAATATGATGAGATAGAAATGCGTCGTTATGGTGCAACACTAATACTACGTTTGGATTGAAGGAATGGAATGGAGAGTGAAATGATTCATTCCATTTTAGTTGGAATGAATTATTTCATACTCTTTCATACTGAGAAATAAAATTCATAAATATGGGAGGAATAAGAACCATTCTAATCCCAACCAAACACAATTTTTTTCATTCCATAGGAATGAGTCATTGCTTTCTCATCTTCATTAAACGTAATATTAATAGCTAATACTTATTCTATCTCGAACATTTTTAAAGATTAGACATTATGCTTACGCATCTTAGCTTGACTAGCTTAGAGCTTCATAAATGAAACGTTTCGAGCTCATGCATAAACATCAAAATTTAAAACTATCTGTTATCCAAAAAAATCTAAAATTACTAATAATAAACTAAAATTCCCAACACGAATAATTACAAACTCTTTTTGGCAGAACAACGTTCTCTTTCAAACCTTTCAATCAATCGATACAACCCCGAAGACTTGATTTTGTTAAAACTCGAGCAGTTTCTTGAAAACTCGTTTCGGATATGAAACTTTAAATATTTTAAGATGTTTTTGAGAAGCTGCACACCAAAAATGATACTACCACTATAAACACAAGTAACCAACCAGACCTAGAACCAGTTCAACTTCTCTTTTGCGATTTATCTAAATCAAACAAATAATCCCACACAAAATTACTCCCTTGGTTCCATAATAACTGTTTCTTTATTAGAAAAAATTTGTTCTAATTTATTTGTCGTTTATAACTTTTTAGGAGAATAAATTATTTATTTTCCTATATTACCCCTAACTTCTCTCATTCTCTCAATAAATTATCCTCTTGCATTAATAGTTTACAACTTTTCATAAAGGGGTAGTGATGAAATTTCATACAAATTTTAATTCTTAAATACTGGTATTAAATGACTTTCATAATTTATGTGGATGAAGCTAAAAAGACAGTTATTATGGAACAAGGGAGTAACGTGTTTAGCAAATAAAAGAGAAACTTGTCCTAAATCCAAAATACAATCACATCAAAATTAATGTAAAATCATTAATAAAATGCATCCAACAACTCAAAGATGGTGAAGTCTATTCATTTGTGTAAGACCCCAACTTTTTATAAATAAAGATTTAATTTCTCTAATTATTATTTTAAAATAGTAAAGGGGTTGATTTGATTAATATGGTTAGTTATGGGTAAAATGTGCAAATATTTTAAATAAGCAAGTGATTATAAAATATTTATTTATTGTCGGGGAATATTCGTTTGGTCGTGGAATATTCTTCTTTCGTCGGGAATATTCGTGCGACAAGCAAATTGTGTGTTGCCCATAACGAAAAAGCGATTGGATGAAGAAAACGACAAGTATAAGTTGTTTATAAATAACAAACAGTAGTTATTCTCAAGTAATACTTTTGGAATACCCAATGGTTAAAACACGAAGAATACGCATTGTTGACAAGAAGATGGCATGATATTGCAACAATTATTGATTCTTACGTAAGAAGGCACTAGTCAATAATTGTTACAGTAATTAATGTTCAATATTTTATTTTATTGATTCAATAATTGCTACGTTGATATTTTATATTATTATTGTTTCAATAATTGTCACTACATAGTATTTTTTATTATCATATCAATAATTCATATTATTGGAATAATATTATTAGATAACATTATTGGCAATGTCTAGAAAGTTCTGTCTAAGGAGATGTTTGGTCACCTAATTGCTTGCTACCCAAGAATGAGAAATTCTTATCAAAAGCCCTCTTTTTCTCGGAATCATTCTGTTGTCATTATTGTGATTCTATAATATTAATTGTGAATAATTAATTATTGATTTATATGATAAGGAAAATATTCATTTTATGTGGATATAGATGGAGAAAATTTTTAATGTGACAATAGTTGAAAATTAATATTTTATCTTTTCTCGATAAAATAATTCATTTAAATATATTATTATAATAATATAATAATGATAATATTTTTACAATGAATGTGTGATATATGAATAAATGAGGAGAAAGAGTATTTTTGTTACAAAAAATATTTAAAACATATTTTTCATGTTTGTGGACCCCATTTCTTGACTAAAATTTGATTATAGCCTATAAAATCGCCCGTTTGTGGATTTCGGTTAATTTTTGTTTGGAATTTGAAAAAACTTAAACTTACAGAGTTGTAGAGAATGGAATTTCCTATGAAAAGGGCATAAGGTTCGAATTTTTCTGATAAAAGGGCTATTTATTATGAATTATTGAAGTTTTGAAGTTCCAGAATAATTGATTTTTGAAGTTTTAATTATTTTTTGTAAGAAAAATGTTATTTCCATTATTGGTGGGCCTCAAATGTGTGGTAAATGAGCTGAATTCAAATTCTTTGGTGGTGGGTTTGAAAATTTAATAAATAAAATTATTTTAATAAATTTTCTGCTTTGGTGTTCTTAGCATTTTCCTATAAATAGGGTGCTTAGGTTAGAATTAAAATCACACCAGAAACTGAAGTTTTCTCTCTATATTATCGAGCGTATTCTTGTGAGTATTTTGATATCTTGAGTGTTGTTATACGGTGCAAGTTTCCTTCTGCGTTATATCTGATATTCCAACCAGAAGTACTATTCTTTTGAGGTAAGGGATGTTATTTTTTTAAAAATGATATTATTTCTTTCAATATCATTATGCCGGAATATTGGTAAGATTTTTCTTGTGAAATTCTTATCTTTTCATGTCGGAGTTACTATTCATGAGTTACTATTCACGAGTTACTATTCACATGTATTATTCACGAAGCATGATGATTTTTTGTGTGAAATTTCTACCTTTTAGTGTCAGAGTTACTATTCACGTATACGACATTATTCACGTATACGACATTATTCACGAATACGACACTATTCACATAAAAATTAAATTTTCTTTTCTGTGTCCAAGATTATCTGTTATGGTTCCTATCTTTGATTGGATCTATGTTTTGATCTTTATTTTTGAATTCTGCTCCACAATAGTTTATTATGGAGTATTTTTGAAGTTGGATTGTCTAAAATATGAATCCTTAATATTTGTTCTTTTGTCTCACTAGATTCGTTTTCTTTAAAATATATTTTTCATCATCCTCAGTCCTAAATGATGATATTACTGAATATCTTTGGTCTGTAGTGCAAAGATGAATGATTTCTTGATGAATATCTTTGGCCCGTAGTGCAAAGATGAATAGGTGTTGAGATGAACATGACCGACTGATTAAGATCTTTGGCCTATAGTGCAAAGATGACTATTTGATTAAAGATGTATATTGATTGATGTTACAGGGATAAAATATCGATGATGGACTTTTAAATTCATAGATGATAGTAGATTTCATTCTCTACTTAACTCTTCTAATGAATTATTATTTCCGCTGTAGTTGTTGATCTAAAACTTGTTGTCTATTGTATTCTATCAGATTTTTCCATGTTGAAGACTAAGGATAATTTGTTGTACATTATCTTTGTCATAATATTCATTACTGGGCTAGTTGAGCTCACCCTTTTCCTTTTTGTTCCATTTTTCTTCTCAGGAGGTGAGAACATAGCAGGATCGAGTCGGGGTATGGAGTGATGGTTCTAGAAAGATGTTTTAGCTGTCCTCACTATTTCTGTAAAATAGTGTATCAACGCAGCAATTATTGAATCAATATAATATTGAACAGTAACTACTGTAATAATTATTAAGTAGTGCCTTCTTACGTAAGAATCAATAATTCAACAATACTTGTATGCAAATACCGCAATGCTTCTTGTGCAACCACGCATATTACTGTATTTTAACCACCAGGTAACCCAACAGTGTTAACGGTAACAATTTACGCCGTTATTTATAAAACTCAATCTTTGTCGTTTTCTTTCATCCAACCGTTTTCCGTTATGGGGCCCACCAATGATCTAGCGGCTAAATCGTCACGGAGATTCCGAAATAAAAAGAATATTCCACGACCAAACGAATATTCCCCGACAATAATGAATATTTTATAACCACTTGCTTATTTTGTAAACTTTGCACATTTCACCCATAACCAAAGAATTATATCAAATTAACCCTTATTAATTTAGAATAATGAATAAAGGAAAATTCAATTTTATTTATAATAAGTTGGGGTCTTACAACCTCCTCCTTATGAAATTTCGTCCTCGAAATTGACGTATATATACCGTATATCGAAAAGGTGAGGGTACCTCGCTTTCATCTCCGATTCCAACTCCCATGTCATTTCCTCAATTGCATGGTTTCTCCACAAAACCTTAACTTGTGGTATAATCTTCGTCATGTAAGACATGCTATTTCCTATCCAAAATCTCAACAGTATCTCCTCGTAGGTTAAATCTTCAACTATCTCGCCCGGTTCTAATGCAATAATGTGGTTCGGTCTTTCACATATTTACGAAGCATAGATATGTGGAATACATCAGAACACGAGACATACTGGAGGTAACGCGAGTCTATAGGCTACGCTTTCCTATTCGGTCAAGAATCTCAAATGGACCAACAAACCTTGGATTGAGCTTTCCTCTTTTCCCAAATCTTGTAACTCCTTTCCATGGAGCAATACGTAATAATACATGATCTCCAATATTAAACTCCACGTCCTTTCTACATGAAGATCAAAGATAACTCTTTTGTCGATCTTGTGAAGTTTGAATACGTTGTCGAATCATTTGGATCTTTTCTCGTAGTCATGCGTTTCAATTCTCGGTCCCAACAATGTTGCTTCTCCCACCTCGGTCCCAAAGATATCGAGAACGACATTTTTCGGCCCATACAACGCCTCAAATGGAGCCATGCCTATACTTGCTTGATAACTCTGTTGTTGTAGGAGAATTCCACCAATGGTAGGTACTTATCCCAACTTCCTTTGAAATCTAGGACACAGAGTCTTAATAGATCTTCAAGGTTTGAATAGTCCTCTCGATTGTCCGTCCGCTTGAGGATGGTATCTTTGAATCAATCAAATCCGCGACCATAGCTTTCTGCAAGCTAACCCAAAATCTTGAAGTGAATCTCGTCACGATCCAAACTATGGATACTTGGCATGCCATGCAATCGTACAAATCTCATTCACGTGCATACGAGCAAAGACGTTCAAGGGATAAGTCTCACAGCGATCGGTAAGAAATGGGCGACTTGGTTAATCTATCAACAATAACCCAAATTGCATCTACGCCTTAAGAAACTTTGGGAAGACTCAGTAACAAAATCCATAGTAATGTGTTCCCATTTCCATTCCTAATCTCAAGTGGTTGCAATGGACCTTTTGGCACTTGATGCTCCGCTTTACACGCCGACAAAGTTAAACATCTTGAGATAAACTCCGCAATCTCTCTCTTCATATTGTTCCACCAAAATGTATGTCGAATATCATGATACATTTTGGTACTCCCACATGATGGATTGCAAACGGGGTGTTGTGTGCCTCCATCATGATTTTATGCTTCAGTCGAATCGTTAGAACGCAAAAGTCTAGAATCGACTCAAGTATTCCTTCCTCATCAATTCTTGCTTCCTAATAGCTCCTTCTTGCACTTTCTTCTTCATACGCGCGCCCCTGGTCCGTAGCTTGACCAAATTTAACTTTATCGATTAAAGTCGGTTCTACTTGTATATTCGCCATCATTATGTGGGTCCTGAGTCTTTAATTCTACCTCCATCCTTTGCAAGTCATACAAAATGGGCCTTTATATTGACAATATCGCTTTTCGTTCTTGCATATGATCATCTACTTAATGCGTCAGCTACTACGTTCGCTTTTCCAGGATGATATTAAATAGTGTGATCGTAATCTTTTAACAGCTCCAGCCAACGTCGTTTCCGCATGTTGAGTTCTTTTTGGGTGAAGAAATATTTGAGGCTTTTATGATCCGTATAAATCTCCACTTTCTCTCCATACAAGTAGTGTCTCCATATCTTCAACGCGAATACGACTGCTGCCAACTCTAGATCATGAGTATGATAATTCCTCTCATATTCTTTGAGTTATCGTGAGGCATAGGCTATGACTTTCCCATGTTGCATGAGAACACATCCTAACCCCTTGCCGTAAGCATCATTGTAGATAACAAATCCATCTCGAACCCGGATGGTATTGTCGTAACAGTCGTCGAAAATGAGTCTCCTCTTGAGCTCTTGGAAGCTCTTCTCGCATTCCTCGCTCCATAAGAATTTTGCATCCTTCCGAGTCACCGAGTTAATCTGAGTAGCGATTCGAGAAAATCCTTCCACAAATCTCCGATAATAACCAAATAAGCCCGTAAAGTCAAGCGTGCTTGATCACCGACTTCAGCTTGCTTCTCCAACTTTGTATTGCTTCAATCTTCACGGTCAACATGATACTCCTTGTTTTGACACCACGTGCCCAAGGAATGCTACTTCCTCGAAGCCGAACTCGCATTTCTTCACTTTGGCATAAAGCTTGTGTTCACGAAGTCTTTGTAGTACCACTTCAAATGGTGCTCGTGATCTTCACGGCTTTTAGAATAGATGAGGATGTCATCAATAAAGACAACAACGAATCGATCCAAATATTCCTTAAATACACGGTTCATCATATCCATGAAAGCGGCGGGGAGCATTAGTCAATCCAAAAGACATGACCAAGAATTCATAATGCCCGTGACGAGTCCTCGAATGCCGCCTTTGGAATATCCTCGCTTTTAATCTTCAAATGATGATATCCGTAATGAAGATCGATCTTTGAAAAGAATTATACTCCTTGTAATCGGGTCGAATGTGTCATCAATGCGAGGTAATGGATACCTATTCTTGATGGTGACATGGTTCAATTCTCGATAGTCAATACAAAAAGTCGCATACTCCCGCTCTTTCTTCTTTACGAATAAAAAATGGGAGCACCCCGAGGAGACGTCTTGGGATTTAATGAAACCGATGTCTAATAACTCCTGTAGTTGGACTTTTAACTCCCGAAGTTCAATAGAGCCATTCGATATGGGGTTTAGAAATGGGCTTTGTACCCGCTTCAAGGTCAATAAAGAATTCAACATCACGCTCGGGGGTGACCGGGAAGCTCTTCGAGAAATACATCGTGAATTCTCTAACCACGAAATATTATTCAAATCGACTTGTCTTTATTCAAATCCATAACATGGGCTAAGAAAGCTTGACATCCGCTTTTTAATAAACGAATAGCTTTGGGCTTGATATGACAATGGATCGATTTTAGTGGTTTAGTGGTTTGAATTGTATGACGTGTTGGTTAGGAATATGAAAACTAACAAATTTACGAAAACAATCAATTTTGGCATGATGAGTGGTTAACCAATCAATTCCTAAAATCACATCAAAAGCAAGTATCTTTAAAGAGATAAGATCAATAGGTAATGTGATAGTGCCAACTTGGATCATGCAAGATTTATAAACTGTAGATGTAACGAAGGTTTCACCCAACGGAGTTTCAACAGATAAATCAAAATCTAATTTCTCCGGAGTCAAGTTTAAACGTTGAGCACAAGCAGGAGAGATAAAAGAATGGGTAGAACCGGTATCTAGTAAGGTATAAACTTCGCCAGAATTCAAGATTAGCTTACCCGTGATCACCTCGTTTGGGTTCCTCACGACAAGTATAAGTTGTTTATAAATAACGGCGTAGTTGTTACCGTTAATACTTTTGGAATACCCGGTGGTTAAAACACAGTAATACGCATTGTTACACAGTAGCACACGGTATTGCACCAATTATTGATTCTTACGTAAGAAGGCTCTACTCAATAATTGTTACAGTAATTAATGTTTAATATTTTATTTTATCGATTCAATAATTACTACGTTGATATTTTATATTATTGTTGTTTCAATAATTGTCACTACACAATATTTTTCATTATCAGATCAATAATTCATATTATTGGAATAATATTATTAGATAACATTATTGGCAATGTCTATAAAGTTCTATCTAAGAAGAGGTTTGGTCATCTAATTGCGCGCCAGTAAGGAGAAATCCTTATTGGAAAGCCCCCTCTTTCCTGGGAATTGCTTGGTTGTCATTATTGTGATTCTATAATATTATTTGTGAATAATTAATTATTGATTTATATGATAAGAAAAATATTCATTTTATGTGGATATAGATGAAGAAAATGTTTAATGTGACAATTGTTGAAAATTGATATTTTATCTTTTCTGATAAAATAATTCATTTAAATATATTATTATAATAATATAATAATGGTGATATTTTTACAATGAATGTGTGATATATGAATAAATGAGGAGGAAGAATATTTTTGTTACAAAAAATATTTAAAACATGTTTTTCATGTTTGTGGACCCCATTTCTTGACTAAAATTTGATTATAGCCTGTATAATCGCCCGTTTGTGGATTTCGGTCAATTTTTATTTGGAATTTAAAAAAACTTAAATTTACAAAGTTGTAGAGAATGGAATTTTCTATGGAAAGGACATAAGGTTCAAATTTTTCTGATAAAAGAGCTATTTATTATGAATTATTGAAGTTCCGAAGTTCCAGAATAATTGATTTTTGAAGTTTTAATTATTTTTTGTAAGAAAAACGTTTTTTCCATTATTAGTGAGCCCCACATGTGTGGTAAATGAGCTGAATTCAGATTCTTTGGTGGTGGGCTTGAAAATTTAATAAATAAAATTATTTTAATAGATTTTCTGCTTTGGTGTTCTAAGCATTTTCCTATAAATAGGGTGCTTAGGTTAGAATTGAAAATCATACCGTAAACCAAGTTTTCTCTCTATATTATCGTATGTATTCTTGTGAGTATTTTGATATCTTGAGTGTTGCTATACGGTGCAAGTTTCCTTCTGCGTTATATCTGATATTCCAACCAGAAGTACTATTCTTTTGAGGTAAGGGATGTTATTTTTTTAAAAATGATATTATTTCTTTCAATATCATTATGCCGGAATATTGGTAAAATTTTTCTTGTGAAATTCTTATCTTTTCATGTCGGGGTTACTATTCACGAGTTACTATTCATGAGTTACTATTCACGAGTTACTATTCATGAGTACTATTCACGAAGCATGATGATTTTTCTTGTAGAATTTTTACCTTTTTGTGTCAGAGTTACTATTCACGTATACGACACTATTCACGAATACGACACTATTCACAGAAAAATTAAAAAAAAAAATTGTGTCCAAGATTGTCTGTTATGGTTCCTATCTTTGATTGGATCTATGTTTTGATCTTCATTTTTAAATTCTGCTCCACAATAATTTATTATGGAGTATTTTTGAACTTGGATTGTCAAAAATACGAATCCTTAATATTTGTTCTTTTGTCTCACTGGATTCGTTTTCTTTAAAATATATTTTTCATCATCCTCAGTCCTAAATGATGATATTACTGAATATCTTTGGCCTGTAGTGCAAAGATGAATGATTTCTTGATGAATATCTTTGGCCCGTAGTGCAAAGATGAACAGGTGTTGAGATGAACATGATCGACTGATTAATATCTATGGTTGTAGTGCAAAGATGACTATTTGATTAAAGATGTATATTGATTGATGTTACAGGGATAAAATATCGATGATGGACTTTTAAATTCATAGATGATAGTAGATTTCATTCTCTACTTAACTCTTCTAATGAATTGTTGTTTCCGCTGCAATTGTTGATCTAAAACTTGTTGTCTATTGTATTCTATCAGATTTTTTCATGTCGAAGACTAAGGATAATTTGTTGTACATTATCTTAGTCATAATATTCTTTTTATCGGGCTAGTTGAGCTCACCCTTTCCTTTTTGTTCCATTTTTCTTCTTAGAGGCGAGAATATAATGGAACTAGTTGGGGTGTGGAGTGATGGCTCAAGATGGTTGTTTTAGTAGTCCTCACTATTTTGTAAAATAGTGTATCAATAATTGTATGAGGACTTATTTGAGTGTGGATATTGTCTGATGACAATATTTGTATTTAAACTCACAAAGATATGTGTTGTCGATTATTTTGCATGACAATTGTAATAATGAAGTTGTAGTTATTTCTGTACCATGTATTTAGTGACTCAGAATAGGTTGGGTGGATTTAACTTATTTTGGGGGCGTCACAATTTGGATATTGTTTCATCATTGTTAATGTATTATATGAGGCCTTGTAGCCAAATCCCAAATAGATTCTTGGGCATAAATACCACTATGTGATAACTTGTTCACTCGCTTAGTACTCCCAATTCCTAGAGTCGGTCCTAGATTTTCTAAGGTCAATGGCAAATTTTTTCAAGCGTGCCCCTTTATACAAAATAAATAAATAAATAAATAAATTATCAACTAATTAATTTTATTAAAATTATAAGAATTTACAAAAGATAAGGAAGAACACTTTTAAATGTCATCGAAACAAAGAATCATCAAATGTACCTATAAAATAAAAATATCAATAAAATCGGTAAAACTAATGAAATACACATTATAGTTGGCAAGTTTTACTGATTACACAATTGAACTTTTAATTTTTCAAATTACCCCACTAAACTAATTATTATTTTAAAACTGGGTTATTCCGTTAAAAAAAATAAACGAACGTTAATTTTTTATCTACAAAACTAATGAATTACCAACTGTAGTTGACACGTTTTATTAATTACATCATTGAACTTTTAATTTTTCAGATTACCCCATTAAACTAATTAAAAATAATTATTTTAAATATTTTTAAAAATAATTATTATTTTCAGTAAAAAATATTAGAAACTTTATTTTTTTTCCATAAAATGAGTAAAGTTTCATAAAATATAGATTTAAAAAAAAATTAAAGTTTTATGAAACCTTCATCGCTTTTTTTAAAAAACTTTTTTTTTTCTTTTGAAAATATAGTTTATTTTTTTTGAATCTATATTTTATAAAATTTTACTCATTTTTTAAAATATGAAAAATTTTCTATTTTTTTCTTGAAAATAATATTTATTTATAAAATTATTAACTTCTTTTTGAAAAAAATTAAATCAATTTTTAATTTATCTTTTACTTTTTTTTTTTTTTAATTTCTATTTTTAGTTTTTTTAAAAAATTATAATATTAAGAATGGGTCATTCTGTTAAAAAATTAAGTAGACATTAATTTAATTTAAAATCACTTTAATTTTTTTTTGAATCTAAATTTTATGAAATTACTAATTTTATGAAGTAAAAAAGTTTCTAATATTTTTTACTTAAAATAATAATTATTTTTATAAATATTTAAAATAATTATTTTAATTAGTTTGATGGGGTAATTTAAAAAATTAAAAGTTCAATGGTGTAATCAGTAAAATGTGCCAACTACAATGGATAATTCATTAGTTTTGTAGATAAAAAATTAACGTCCGTTTATTTTTTTTAACGGAATGACCAAATTTCAAAATAATAATTAGCGGTGTAATTTGAAAAATTAAAAGTTTAATGGTGTTATCAGTAAAACCTACCAACTACAGTGGTAATCACAGTTTAATGCCGTCTTTAGTTTTGCTCAATAAAATTTAAATCACAAAAAATCATTTAAAATGTCTTTTGTTACACTTTGAGATGCAAAATCATCAATTATATTATTATATTTAATATTTTATAACATATCATTTTTAATGCATAATATCGCTAATCTTTTTATTATTTTATTTTTTTTATACATATAAATTTATATAAAAAAAATTGAATTCCCCTCAATTGTGGGCCCAGGGCCGTCCCTGCCAATCCCTATCCTATTCTATTCTATCCTATCCTATCCTATCCTATCCATGCTTTTAATATGTATTAAAATGGTAGAACATAATATTAGATACCAATGCAGACCGTGCTTTAGTACTACTCTTGGAGAAATTCATCAAAACACTGGAAAAGAACAAGTTCATGCTATCGAATTTTTACCAAAACAAGTTAAAACTAGCTGCACCAAGGGTAATTTTGTTTCCTTATTTCGGATAATTAAATAAGTGCTTTTTTATAGTCTTTACTCTTTAGATGCAAAGAGATTTTTTGGGTAAAAGATTGAAAAAAAGGATAAGGTATAAGATCAACAATATAATTTTTGGGGTGGGGTGGGGTGGGGTGGGGTGAGGTGGGGGGGTGGGATGGCGTGGGGTGGGGTCGTGGGAAGATAGAATAAGTGAGAAATATAGGCCAACATAAGATATTTGCCATAGATAATGTTGGGATAGTGATGTTAACTACACTTATTTTAGGCTGTTGTCTAGCTGATCTTCGTACAGATTTAAGACTGGTGTTTAACGGATCCGGTTAGCATAAAGTTTATTTTTAATAAGTTGGTCAATTGATTAATAGAGTGCTGATACACATAGTCTTGCTTATGTGTCAGCACTCTATTAGTCAATTGACAACTTACCCAAAAATAAACTTCATGCTAACCACTATTTCCGTGCTTAACATACATGAAAAATTCATTTGCAGAATTACTTGATGAGACTGCACATGTAAATGGAGTAACTTTGAAGCACCTACATATAAAGTAAGGATCAAGAGTTGTCCCCTTATCTAGCACTCCTTTATTAAAATTACGTAGTTTTAAAAATTCTTTTAAAAAACAAGTAGAGTCGCATGTGACATTTTTATAAATAAAAGGAAAGCAAGTGAGACCACTCTCTTTTAAAAATCTCCAAAACGACGTAGTTTTAATAAAAGAGTGCTATTTAATGAGGAGTGTTCTATATCCTTCATATATATATATATATATATATATATATATATATATATATATATATATATAACGGATATCACTCATTTATTAAAATTACGCTGCTTTTAGAGATTCTTTTAAAATACAAAATAATATTAAAATGCTTTCCTTTTATTTACAAAAATGTCACTCATCCTACTTACTTATTTTTTAAAAGAATTTCCAAAACGACGTAATTTTAATGAAAAAATATTATTTAAAAGAGAGTATTATTTAAAAAGAGTGCTTTAGATTCGTCCACGTAATTTTAATAAATGAGTGTTATCCGTTTTATATATATATATATATATATATATATATATATATATATAGTCCGGATCCAGTCCGGGATCCCGGACTCTATTAAAATCCGAACCTTTTTTTTTTTTTTTTTTTTTTTTTTGAAACAACTAAAAAAAATAAAAAATTATGGAATTGAAAGTTTTACATAATACAGTGTTTTGGGCGTGATTTGGATGCCTATACTAAAATATTTACATGCAGTCCGACAGATCGTATATATACATTGGTTGGTGTAGGTATTAAAACACACCCAAAAACATCAGACATTAAAAATTTCGCCCATAATTTTTTTTAGTTGTTCTACAAAAAAATAAAAATAAAAAATAAAAATTGGAGTCCGGATTTTGGACCAGTCCGGGATCCCGGACTGGATCCGTTGTCTATATATATATATATATATATATATATATATATATATATATAAAATCAAGTGCAACACCTACATTTTTAGTGCATTTTTCTTTCTTTCATTGGTCTTTCTCAGTGTGCCCCCTTTCGTCGAGTGCCCACCCAGTTCACTGGGTTGTTGACCTCTTCTTAATTCAATTTTTTCCTATTTGAGACGGTCATGAAAATAGAAGCGGACTTAAAAAGATACGTAATTAATACAAAATAAAATATTAAGGATATATCTTTTTTTAATATATATCTAAAAACAATAATTTTTTATTTAATAATAAAATTATAATGAAAAAAATTGAAAATATCATGCCATTATTCTACTAAAAAATGATAATATTTTTGTCTAACTAAAATTTTCTTAATATATAATGATTAACTTGTAAAAAACAAAAAACTTTGGTCAATGAGTGGCAAAGCGGCTCCCTCGGGCTCGGGTTGACTAAAATGTACGGGCAGCCTACTAATCGTACCTTAAATAACTAACCTCCTTCCTTGGACACCAATCTAACGTCCCCCATGCTTAATATAGTCCGTCTCCCTTCTCTCTCCTACGTCTCTCTTCTAAAGTTTTGCTCTCTCTTTATTTACTTTTAATTAATATTACCTTTCTTTTTTTTCTTTCTATTTATTTTTTAAAATTTTGTTCATATGGATTTATTCTTCTTCTTCTTCATTGATTTCTGTCATGGATATTTTCAAGCCAAGGATAATGTGTAATGAGTGGCATGCTTTCATGTCCCCTCCATTACTACACTTAAAGCACATAGCTTGAAGAGAGACGACAAAGGGAGATTTGAAAATAAAAATATATATTTATAAAAAATTGCGATTCGTCAAATTGGAGGAACAATGTTTCAGAACGTGGTGCATCCTCAAGAACAACTTCAGATTGTAAAACCTCTCTATTTTTGATTCAAGTAGCATTAATGTTTATTTATTTCTGGAGGTTAGAATTACATCACACCCACAAACATGATTATAAAAGAATTCCTAAATTTGGATAGTCCACGAAAGCCCCAAACATGAGAAATGATATTCTTGATGCATGTTTTATTCTTTTCATATTGTATATTGATCAACAAATTGCTTCATTCAATGTAGTCTTCAGCCCTACATAAAAAGCTGAGGTTTAATATGTCACATCAACAGTTTGTAAAATATTTGTAAAATAGTTTGTGTATGTAGCATTATTCGTATTTAATTATGTGCTTGGTTGACTTTTTCATGTTTTTAGACAAATTTTACCCTTTTTCTTTCATATTTAGGGGTTAATTTGTTTGATATTATGGTGTTTTATTATTCTCATTATGCACATGTTTCATAACATATTTATATTTATATGTTTTCCTTTCAACTCCTTCATTTGGATCTCCCTTTTCCCTCCACTTGTCCCTTTTTAAAGTTTTGATTTTACTCACGGCTTCAGAATTATAAACTTCACTAATAACTTTTGGCGTAAAAATTACTCCCTCCGTTCTTAAAAGATTGTCGCTTTAGAAGAAAAAATTTATTCTAAAATGTTTGTCGTTTACAACTTTCGATGAGAATAAATTATTTATTTTCCTATATTACCCCTACCTTCTCTTATTGTCTCAAGAAATTCTCTCCCTTGTATTAATAGTTTTCAACTTCTCATAAAGGGGTAGTGATAGAATTTCAAACATATTTTACTTGGTAAATGATACTTTCTTAATCCATGTACAAAAACTTAAACAACAATCATTTAGGAACGGATATAGTAGCAACCAGTGCAAGGCTCCCGCAGCACGAGTTAGCTTAGACCCAGCTTAAAAATTAATCTTATAAGATTCTTGAAGACGACATGTATGTAACTTATTGTTTGGAATACAATTTGATTACGGCGCATTCGTATAGAAGCAACTCATAGCTATCTGTTTAGTCAATGGAATTAAAAAATAGAATCAGCTTCGGAGAAATATTTTAATCTTTGTAAAGGTTGCACACTGAGTAGTCCTTTTCTAGGGGCACGACCAGGATGGGAGGATTGACCGTCCTGAGCTCCCGATTAGGAGCTCTAATTTATATATATATTTATAGGATTTTGAATATTTGATTGAAGATTTTGCCTTTAAGAATACTAGAAGAAGTATCTTTTGATGAATGTATTCTCATATATTTTGTTGTAGTCGAACTATGTAGTTGAACTTCTCATATACTTTGTTGTAGTTAAAGTTTTTATATATTTTGTTGTAGTTGAACTATTATGTTTTAAGCTCCGGAAATATAATTTTTTAGATATAACTTGTATTTTTTATTTATTTATTTTTTCCTTTTTTTTGTAAAGACAATATTTCAAAAAGGGTCTCGTTTTCACACCAAAATCTGATGAACGACCCTGGGCACGACACTTTCATCTTAAGATTGTTATGATCATGAACTCCCCCTAGGATATGATCATAATCATTTAGAGAATAATTTAGCTTTTGACCATGCGCACTGCGTAAGTTTTTTGCCTTCAAATCTTGATTCTTTTTTTATTCAATTAGATTGATGAAGACTAAAGGGTTTCTTTAGTGCTTGTAAAGTTCCAAGTGTTTGTCCAAATCTGGGCATTTCTATTTCTTGCTTTGTTCTTGCCATTCAGTTTGTTACCTTAGTATAAAGACCATTCACATGGGGCTAGCAAAAATGCACATCTTTTTTCTATTCTGCGAAAATATCAATAATCCAAACAATATTCTCCTTCTGGAGCACTCATGTTTTATTGCCATATTTAGATGCAAGCTTGGCTACAAAACATACTAAATATGAAGGATCATTATCTCCATATGCATGCTAGTGCTACATTTAATGGTACCCTTTTGCAGGAATGATATATAGATACATTTTCAAGATTTAATTAATTGTTTGTTTTATGACGCAGAAAGAAATTTCGAGCCCGCTTAGTGCTCAAATTTTGGAATTCTGTGAGTCTGAATTATTCCCAGAAACACTGCAAGACTCTGAAGTTGCTTCAAGTTCAAATTGCTGCTATGAGGAGCACTCTTCTTCTTATGCCAATAACCTTCCCTTTAATAATACTCGAGAAATAAACAAAATTTCTAGCAACATTTCCAATAATGGCACCCCAAATACTCCACCTATGACCACCAATAACAACACAAACAACCTCTCAATAATCTTTGTCTCATCCCAAGACATAGAAAATGACATATCGGCTTCAATAGAATTTTCGCCCTCCCCTCAATTTTCTGTGCCTAGGTTCCTCAATGGCCAAAAAGAACAGTTTGATCTCTCTTTGCTGCAAAATCAGATGGGAATGACTGATAATGCTGCTGCTGTTGAGGCTGCGCTGTCTCAATACGCGGATGAATCTATTGGTCCTCCCCTTTTGGGGCCTCCATTGCCAGCTCTTCATGAGGAGGATTGCTTATCCACAATGCCTTACATGAAAATGAATCCTTCGTCGCCTAACTGCTCTTTTCTTGATCCTGAAACCAATCCATACATGCCAACCAATCTCAACATGGCTTTGTCTACTGAAAATTCTGGGATTTTTAATGGGAATATGTTTTTGGGAACTGAGCTGCAGCCTCAAGAATTGGATTGTCAGGGAGATAATGGTGGAATCTTTTGTACAGAACCTCTGCCACGAGTTTATAACAGCGATCTTCAGGTACTGAAATGATTTTACCAGAAATATTTCCCAAGAACACCAAATAGGACTAAAAGTTTGAGGGACTAATTTTTCTTTAAATTCTTTTTCCTTCCACTAAATAGAATACTGATATATGATCACTTGTTTCTGTTTTTTCAACATATATAATTCTGTTCTTTCAAAAGGCACTAAGCAATGAGAGCCAACATCTTGTGAATGGGGGTGCAAATTCTACTCCATTGGCATCTGAGATTACTTGCTTGGAGGATTCTACATTCAAGGTTGGAAAACTCTCTGTTGAAGAAAGGAAAGAGAAGATTCATAGATACATGAAGAAAAGGAATGAAAGGAATTTCAACAAGAAAATTAAGGTCTATTTTTTTTTTCCTCTCTTCATACTTGCACAAAAAAAAGAGAAGGAAATTGATATTTCCACATGAAAAGTGTCGCTATAGATGTATAGCGACGATTATGGCGAATTTTTTCATGTGAAAATATTAGTTTCCATGCGTATTCCATATACTCACCCAAAACCTCTAAAATTTTGTGTCTGGATTGTAACACATAAAAGTCATTGTGCAGTATGCATGTCGCAAAACTCTAGCAGACAGCAGGCCTCGAGTTAGAGGAAGGTTTGCAAAGAACGACGATTTTGGGGAGACAACCAGAACTAGTTGTAGCACACATGAAGAGGATACATATGATGATGTGAGATCTATTCATGTATGTGCCATAATTACTGACAAAGGAATAAGAAATAAGCCTCTAGTCAATAACTTCATAATAAGCCTGCAAAAATAAGAAATTCATGAATTTCGATTCCATGAAGTTCAAGTTTTTTGTCGAGACTATAAGAAAAATGTTGCATCTGCATAGCACAAAAGTTGCATATATACGACAGACATACGTTGTTGTTCAACAATGCTACAGTGTTACACAAATGCAACAAATGGATATATGCCTAGACTTAATTATGTACAATGGAGCCAAATTTCAGTTCATAATTGTTATTTTATATTTTTTTTTCTCAGGTTGTGGTTAAAGAAGAAGAAGATATGGTTGATTCTTCTGACATATTTGCTCATATCAGTGGGGTGAATTCTTTCAAATGCAACTATTCAATCCAATCCTGGATTTAATATGATTGTGCATATTTCTACAATTTTGTTCTGGACCCTGATCTGCAGGATAGACTAATCCTGGAATAAGTGGAGGATAAATAATTGGGTCATTTTATATATTTTATTTTTTATGTAACTTTTTTCCCTTAACAAATTGAGTCATAATAGTTATTGTTGTTTGTAGTGTACCAATATTGTAACATCGCTTGTAGATATTTCTGATATTATGTAACTTAAAATAGAACAAAACAGTAACAATGAAATGCAAAAACAGTTACACAGAAACAATCTTTCACGAAAGAGATATGTAATTCTTTGCCAAACTAATATAAAGAGTAACCCAATTGTAGAACATGAATTGTTATTGAAGTTGATGTAGATCAAGGCTAGTGTTTGACACTATGTCTTTAAGACAGATTTCGCCCCCACACACGATGCTTATGGAATACCGAACGTCTGCCTCCCAGGATACAATGATCTTTACACGATAGAAGTAGCACTCCAATCTACCCGTCCAGCGAACCAAAACTTGTGTTGTGTAGCGAAATTGTACGATCCATCCCACATCAATTCATCACCTAAAGAATAAGACACACACACCACAGACAGGCCCCAATAAGTATGTTGGACCACCTCTTTACCTAAAAGGTTAACCTATTAGGTTGATGTTCTACCATACTTATTAAGTCATCTACACTCTTGAATTTAACCGATGTGGGATTCATGTGAAATCCCAACAATCTCCACCTTTCACTTGAATACCCATCACAAGTATCATACTAGAGTATTCTCATCATTAAGCACCCTTCTTTGAATCCTTCAAGAGCTCTCTGCTCGACTCTAATACTACTCCCAGCAGTTTTTTCCTAGATCCATCTGAGCCCTGCTCCACCCGATTCAAACCTTTGAGTCCTTCAAGAGCTTTGCTTGACTCTAATATTACTCCACCACGTCCTGGGTGTCTCAAAGAACTTCTCTAGAGCCTTCCTAAGCCCGCTCCACCCGACTCAAATCATCCGTGATCCACCCACGAGGCCGTAGTGTGCTCCACCGATTCAACTTTATTTACTCCACCCACGAGGCCCCATGAATTGTACCTTCACACTCTCCTCGCGCCTTTGAAGTTGATACTTGGAATTGTTCTTGGGCCCATCGAACCATGAGCTTTGATACCATTTGTGGAGAAATCAGGCTCACACAAATACACTAAGATAAATACAAACACACTATCTCATGTATGAAATATAAAATAATAACACAAAAATTTTACGTGAAAAACCCAACCGAGAAAAAACCACGGAAGAGATCTCGGAAAATCACTATGACAATAATATGGAGATTACAAACTCTCAACCGAGAAATAAACTAACTGCTTATTTCTCTCTACACTCTCACTCTCTCGAATGCTCTAACCGAGCTTCTCACTCTCTAACTCTTTTGACACTCAAACTAGAGCTTTGCTTTCTTCTCTCTAAGATATACTCTATCAATTTTGGTGTGTCTTTCCTCTTCCATTTGACCTCCTTTTATAGCCAAGAACTAGAGGGTAGAAAAGGAAATGAGTTGGACTCATTTTCACCAAAGGAGTAACATTAATGAGATAATGGTGATATGTTCCCTCGACCCATTAATATGTTCCTTGACCCATTAAAGGAGTGAGGACCATTGACCATTGACCAATGATTAATGACCAAAGACCAAAGACCAAAAATAGGATCCAATATTCAACAATCTCCACCTTGGCTCATATTTTCCAAATCGTGATCTTCTTTGTGTATCGTGAATGTATCCTCTCCTGGATACTCCTTCTACGAACTCAACATTAGGCGAAGTGAATTAAGTCCAAACGATTGGCTTGAACTTTTCTCATATGAATCGACTTTGTGAGCATATCTGCGGCATTCTCCTTTGTGTGAACTTTGTGAACTACGCAATGTCACCATTGTTCAACCACTCACGAATCTTGTGATCTTTGAACATCTATATGTTTGGTTACGGCATGGAACACTTGGTTCTTTGCTAAATGAATAGCACTTTGACTATCACACTGAATCTGGATACTGCCATGCTTGAAACCTAGTTCTTCAACTAGTCCCTTAAGCCACAAAGCCTCCTTGCTTGCCTCTGTCAATGCCATATACTCAGCCTCTGTTGTTGATAATGCTACCATAGAGATCAACAACACCGACCTCCAACATATATCATCCTCCACAAAAGGTGTATACAAACCTCGTCGTGAGATCTCCTTGCATCTAGGTCTCCAAAGATAATCCGAATCAACGAACCACAGTAACCTCACTTCTTGCGGTATCACGATCAAACATAAGATCAGAATTGGTTGTACATTCGCTTGAATAACGAAAAAATCCATTTCTATGCATTCCAATGCTCTTTTTCCCGGATTTGCCATATACCGCTAACCACACCGATGCTTGTGAGATATCTCGGCCTTGTACATACCATAGGCGTATAGACCCACCGCATTTGCATACGGTACTTTGGACATATACTCCACCTCGTCCTCTCGCTTTGTGGGCTCAATTGTGAAGATAACTTTGAAATGTCTTTGCCGGATGTGTGCTAACTCGGTTTAGCATTGTTCATGTTAAACCTCTCTAAGACCTTCGCACATATCCTTTCCTGAGTTAGCCACAACTTTCCCTGCTGACGATCCTCAGAATTTCCATACCTAGGATCTTCTTAGTCGACCCAAGATACTTCATGTCAAATTCATCGCTTTCAACAAATTCTTCAAATTTGAAGAATATCGACTTCTCTTTCTTTGCTATCAACATGTCATCGACATATAACGTTAACAATACTAGAGAGCCATCATCAAGGGATCTGACACACATGGATCATACTCCGAACGAGAGTAACCATGAGCCATCATGAAGTTATCAAACTTCATATACCACTATCTTGGGGACTGCTTCAAACCATAGAGGGACTTCTTCAAACTGCAAACTAAACCCTCTTTCCTCGGTTCAATAAACCCCTCAGTCGCTTTATGTAGATCTTTTCTTCTAAATCACCGGAGAAAAACATTTTTCACATCGTCGTTTCTAACTCCATATCTGTGATGCTTCTGATAGATAAGATCAACCGAGATCGATGTGTGTTTCACAACCGGTGAGAAGATCCCATTGTAGTCGATTCCTCTCTCGAGAGAATCCCTTTGCCACTAATCCGGCCTTGAATCTTTCACCTTCTTTATCGGTGAGCTTCCTTTTCCCCGAACACCCACCTACATCCTATAGCCTTGATCCTTTTGGAAGTTGAACTAACTCCCATATACGGTTCTTTTGTAAAGACTCCATCTCTTCTCGCCATAGCTATCGCCCATTTATCATTATCATTGGATTGAATAGCATCCACGATAGCTAGTTTGATCTCCACTACCAAAGAATCAAGGCAAAAGCAACCATGTCTTCAAACCCATATCTCTGCCTTTGGTTTCTTTGACTCGCTTTCCGATCTCTAACAAGATTATAGGACCTCTCTTGGGGATCCGAAGGTTGATCATCTTCAATCTCTTGAGAAGCTCCACCTCAATCGGGTGTTTCGCAACTCACTTGCTGCAGATTCTTCATTCTCGGACTTGTTCAAATGTGTTTCTCATTGAACACCACATCTCTGCCGACAACCTTCTTCTTGGATCTTTGGATCCCATAACTCCGTATCCCTTGACACCATCTTCATATCTAAGGAAAATACACTCATTTGACCTTGGATCAAGCTTGGATGTCATTTCTTGTTGGCGGATGAGCATAAAATTTGGACAACCAAAGATTTTCATCACGAAAAATCAACCGGTTTCCCACTTCATGCCTCTTCTGGGGATTTTGTAATCAATTCCTGCTTTGAAGGAGATCGATTTATCGATAACACTGTTGTGTTGATTGCCTCGGCCGAAAAACCTTGGGCAATCCTGCATTCAACCTCATACATCCGCACGCGTTCAATAGAGTTACGTTCATCCTCTCAAGAACCCCATTTTGCTCGGAGTTCTTTTCACCGAGAAGTGCACTGTGATACCTTCATCCCGGCGTAATTGTAGAAATGACTTGTCCTTGTATTACGTGCCATTATCTCGATCCGAAATACTTGACTTCTTTCCTGTGCCCGTTCTCTACTTTAGCTTTCCTTTGCTTGAAGATTACGAAAACCTCGTATTTCGCCTCATAAAATACACCCACACCTTTCTGGAGTAGTCATCTATAAAGCTAACAAAATAATGGGCTCCACCCATTGACGTATGCTTGATCGGGCCCCACACATCTGAATGTACATAATCAAGTACATTCTTACTGGTATGTGTTCCTGCCTTGAAGCTGACCCTCCGTTGTTTGCCGTACACGCAAAACTTGCAAAATTCCAAACTGCACGTTTTGACACCTTTCAGCAACTGCCTTATGTGAAGTTCTTTCATTCCACCTTCACTCAAATGACCAAGTCGCGTGTGCCATAATTACGCTATCATCATTGGAATTATCCTCACGAAATTCTTCGCTCCACCAAAGAATCGTGTCCCTATCAACTTGAGGGTGCCCTTCTTCGGCCCTTCATAATTACCATCGAGCCCTTGGTAATTTTCATGACACCATCTCTCGGTCGAGATACTACACCTATAAGTCAAGTACTCCAACCGTTAGCAAGCTTCTTCTTGAATTACGGAATATACCTTACATCACCCAATGTTACGACAACTCAAGTGAAACATTTTAATTTTGATGGTGCCTATCCCAAAGAACTGCGGTACATTGTTACCCATACCCAATAAAAGCTATACCACCATTGCGGGATGTAAAAGTATCAAACCAATCCCTATGAGGGGACATATAAAAAGAACAATCGGAATCCATGTACCAATCAGTAAAGTCGCCACTGCTGTCTACTAACGGATAAGAGATCACCTTGTGAAGTTTCATTTTTACATCATCGTACATATTTCTCATTGCATTGCACATCTCGTCTTTCGGCAACATTAGCAGATTTTTCAATCTGCTTTCCTTTTTTCTTGTTATCCTTCTTCAACAATGGACACTGATTTTTGTAGGTGCCCTTCTCGTGGCAGGCCCATCTGAAAAAGTAAGAAGGCTGTCTCCTTGATCTCTGGAAGTAGTACCCCTGAACTTATCCTGGTCTAGAACTGCTGACATCACATCGTCAACTGCAAGCTTTTCCTTCCCTACAAAGAGTGTAGTCTGGAGAGTTGAGTATGAATCTGGTAGAGAGACAAGAAGCAATAAGGCTTTATCTTCTTCGTCCAACTTCACATTAATACTAGTTAGTTGGGTCACCAATCTATTAAACTCATTAATATGATTGGCCAAATCTGACCCTTCTTCCATCCGAAGCCGGTACAATTTCTTCTTTAAATATAACCGATTTGACAGACTTTGACTTGTAAACTTTCTCAAGTTTCTCCCACAAGTCCTTCGAAGAGGTTTCTGTCAGAACCTGATATTTGATCTGTGGCGCCAAACTCAATCTGATTGTTGCCACGGCCTTAGCTTCAAGTTCCGTCCATTTTTCATTCGTTATAGTCGTTGGTTTCTTCCCTTCTAGTGCCTTTGTCAATCCTTGTTGAGCCAATACATCTTTGACTGTACAATCGCTAAATCATCAAATTTGACTTCATCACAATGGTTCAACTTCATACCTCGCACTTGTGCTTGCCATCTTCGTATTTGTGACCTGCCTAATTTCTCTTTAAACTGATCGTTGGTGTGAACCAAGAGCTTTGATACCATTTGTGGAGAAATCAGGCTCACACAAATGCACTAAGATAAATACAAACACACTATTGTATGAGATATAAAATAATAACACAAGAATTTTACGTGAAAACCCAACTGAGAAAAAACCACGGGAAGAGATCTCAGAAAATCACTATGACAATAATATGGAGATTACAAACTCAACCGGAAATAAACTAACTGCTTTTATTTCTCTCTACACCCTCACTCTCGTAATGCTCTAACCGAGGCTTCTCACTCTCTAACTCTCTTTGACACTCAAACTAGAGCTTTGCTCTTCTTCTCTCTAAGATATACTCTATCAATTTTGGTGTGTCTTTCCTCTTCCATTTGACCTCCTTTTATAGCCAAGAACTAGAGGGTAGAAAAGGAAATGAGTTGGACTCATTTTCACCAAAGGAGTAACATTAATGAGATAATGGTGATATGTTCCCTTGACCCATTAAAGGAGTGAAGACTATTGACCATTGACCAATGATTAATGACCAAAAACCAAAAATAGGATCCAATATTTAACATGTTGTGTACTCTCGAAATGCAAACTGTATGAATGCCTTGAGGGACTGATGAATGAAAAAATTATTTGCAGAATGAAATGAGCCTAAGTATTTATAGATACTTTGTGTGACTTTTCAGACAGTCACTACGCTAAAACATAGTGTCAAACACAACCCATAAGACAAAAACTGAACAGCCAGCAGACACCTTGAATAACTGTTCTCCATGAACAGTTACAACTCAATTTCGAATTGGAAGGTAGCAACAATCCGAACCAGTGCAATCCAACGGGTACCAAAAATAAATTTTGGATCAAAAATTCTCGCCCATTCTTAAATTTCCCCCTTTGTAGCATTATATTCCTTGCTGGAGAAGTGCAGGTTGAACAAAAGAATCCTACTTTCTTAATAATGTTTGTTGAAAATGTTACTCCTCCTGTGCAAGGAAAAAAATCTCATTTAATTAAATTCTTTGTTCCATAAAAAAGTCATCTTTTTATTTACTATACTATAAAATGACATAACGTCTTTTATCATCATAATTTCATTTTTCTTACTAAATAAACAACTTATTATTTTTAAGTTTCTTTAAGATCATCCGGTATGAACATAATTGAAGTTGTGTGCTATTATATAATCCAAGTATTGGTTCTGTGGGAGGAGCTTAATAGAGGCCGAAATCAGCCATGTGAAACCCAACCCAAAACTAGTCTGATAAGAGCTTAACTGGAATTAACATTTTATATTTCCTTTCTTTACTTTTTTTGCATTTATTATTTTGGTTATCATATAAAGAGTTGATACACGCATTATATATATATATATATATATATATATATATATATATATATATATATATATATACACGATCCGGATGTTAAGATCACCCTTTATCTAACATACCTTATTCACCCCATTTAACAATGGACCGGGCGACGATTTATCTTCTATTCATTATATATTGTCATTCATTCGCTAAAACTAAGATGACGGTTACATATATATAAGAAATTAACCGAATTTATATATATTGAGAAATACATCAATTTTTTAACATATCAATGATCGAACTTTCAACCTCATGGTTACCATGAGTTGGGTCATACTACTGGGTCAAAAGTCACTCAGTATACGCACTATATTTTACAGTAAATTTATTATCATATATAATTGCTCACATACATTTATATGTATATTTTAAGTGGGTGTTGAATCGTACTAGACGACCAAATACAAACTTTTAAATAAAGTTATAATTTAAGTTGACTTTGTAAGATGTTTCAACTTGTAAGCATAAAAACATCTTAATTTTTGAAATAAACATTTGATATATTTGTGGGGCATATTGTGTTTTATCCTTTTTCGGCAGTATTGTAAATATTTGAACCTGAGGAAACAAATTTGAAATTATACACCATATATAATCAACCATTTAAGGGCATCCGATTGGTGGGTGATAGAGCTATTTCTCTAGAGATTAATAGGCTTAACTACAGTATATGCTCTCTCCGTTCCGAATTATAAGATGATTATTGATTTTTAAAAATTAATTTAAAATTGAGATAATTTATTAAAAATTATGAATGAGTAATATTTTTTAGATAATTTATAATTTTTATTAAAAAAATCTATATTAATTTTAAATTTAAAAATTTCTAAAATTGACTTTAAAAAATTAACAATGATCAAATAATATGAAACGGGAAGAATATGACTTTAGGAATGTGTTAGATATGGCTAGCGAGAGGATGATAAAATTAAAATTTAGGATACGTATTTAATTCAAATTTTCTTCTGAGATTTAAGACCTATAAAAAATCAAATATACAATTAATCAACTAATCTTGGGATAAACAGTTTTTAATCACCGTTTTACCTTTTTCAAAAAGCATTGAGCTCCTATTTTTTTTATTACAAGAAAACATATTAAAATCTCCTCCATTATATTTATTATTTATGTTCTAATTTTTATTACTAAATATTCAACGACACATATATGACTTTGGGTATTATGATCATTAATTGTTCACACACGTGAATATAATATTTGCGTATAGATGGATATCTTTCAAAATTAAAGGAAACCAAAAACTTTTGAAAAGATATGGAGTGATAAGATGGAACCAATGAGAGAAGTGAGTGATGTATAGTGGTAATGTACAAATCAAATAACAATACCTCTGGCAGTCGCTCAAATGAAATTTCGGATAAATCGTAGATTCGGACATCTTAAGATCGAATTTCATTTATAACAATTATGAAAGATAGAAATGTCGAAATGAGGCCACAGGCCGTCAGCGCAAGTTGATTCAAATAAAAAGTTGGTATGGATTGGAGGATTAGTCCAACTGCGATTGAGAAACCCCACATTATCAAAAATGCATTATCATTCTCAGGTATTCGGTTAGCATGAAGTTCATTTTTGAGTAAGTTGAATCGATTAATTCGATAAGTCTTGACATCGCGGAGTTTTTGGGTAAGTTGGTCGATTGGCCCGATAGAATCTTTGACACACATATAGAAACTCACTGCGTGTCAAGACTCTATCGACTAATCGATTAACTTACTCAAAAATAAATTTTATACTAACCACTTCCTATTCCCAGTATCACATTAAGATGCATTAAGACTTAAAATGCATTACTTTATATTAAGTATTGGCTATGAAGTAGAATAGGACACGTTTTTTATTGTCACAAACAAATGTGGTGATCATTAAGCCAACCATAACGAACCTTCCAAAATGAGAATCAAGTAAAAATAAAAGCTAAGAAATGTACCAAACTTTCTTAAACTTTAATTTTTTTTAAAAGAAGAAAAACTAATTCTTTTGTATAAAGACACCTACAAGCACTACTCTTTTTGTAGATACAAGTTAAAATTACAGTCTTAAAATATATCAAATTAATCATGACTAACAAAATCATATTTACAAAAAATAACAAATTAAAAGCCTAACTATTTTCACCCAAAGATTTAATGCTCTAATTGTTATATTGAAACAACAATCTACCTGTCACTTAAATGTATATATTACAGACACAACACATACTACGTGCCTAATACAAATTGGTTCAGTTAACAAAGCTCAAGTTTACCTAAGAGGATATATAAGAAGATTTCATGACAATCTTCATTAGAGTTCATTTAACTACGTTTGGATTGGAATAATGAAGGTGGGAATTGAATGACTCATTCCTATGGAATTAAAAAAATTGTGTTTGATTGCGATTAGAATGGATTGAAGCATTTATATTCCTCCAAAATTTATGAATTTTATTTCTTGAGAGTGAGAGTATGAAATAGCTCATTATAACTAAAATGGAATGAATCATTTCTTTCTTGATTTCATTCCATTCCATTCCATTCCTTCTATGAGAGGGTAAGCAATAATAGGTTAAATTATTACAAGTCAGACTAAGAAGTAACTGCAAATATGAAACAGAATTCTATTCAATTTATTATTCTATCCCCATTCTTATATACTCCCTAGATCGGTCTAACTTATCGTAATTTTTTTTTAATGTGTCTAAATTTATTTGTCATATTTTCTTTTTATTACTATTATTTATCTTACTTTTTTTATACTATTCTCATTTAATTTTTAAAACAATTATTGAAAACAACATAATATACATTAGAAAAAATAGTACTATTAACTTTGACATTGGAAATATAATCATACTCTATTTTCCGTTATCTCTCCTCTATTTTATTGTTCTAAGAAAGAATTAGAATATTAAATACAAAAAACATGATAAATAGAAAAATTAAGAAGGGTAATTTGAATATAAAAAAAATTCTTAATAGGTGGGTGCTTTCAAACCAGGACAAACAAACTTAGACAGAGAGTGTGATAACTTACATTGATAAATGAGTTCTTTGTTAGTAAATTTTCTTTATAAACTTTAAGGCTAAGTTTGTTTGTAAGGATTATAATTTTGGGATTATAATTTGTGAGATTATAGTCTCATTATTAAGCCATTTTATAATTTTTAGACTAAAATAATCTCAAGTCTAAATTTAAAAATAAACAAGATATTTAAGATTAATAATATTATCCCAAATATAATTATTACAAACAAACATAGCCTAAGAGTTATTAATTATCTCTAATTTGAGACAGTTTCAAAAAAAGTTGACACCAATATAAGATAGATAAATAGATAGATAGTCAAATAAAGCTGTAAAATGAGTAAATAGTTCGGATTGGATTCGTACTGATTTAACTAAAAATTCGATTTGAGCTCAATTCGAAATAATGAGCAAATTTTAAAGTTCGATAAATTAATCGAACATCCTCAAATTGTAATTTTATATTGATACTCGAATGATATTCGTTCGAAAAGTTCAAACTGTTCGGGCTCGATTCGAGATTGTGCTCGACTCGATAGCTAAACGTGCCTCAATCAAATTTTATTTTATACTCATTAAATTTTGTGAACCAAATCTGTAAGACCCCAACTTATAATAAATAAAATTGAATTTTCCTTTATTCATTATTCTAAATAAATTAGGGTTAATTTGATATAATTCTGTGGTTATGGGTGAAATGTGCAAAGTTTACAAAATAAGTAAGTGGTTATAAAATATTCATTATTGTTTGGGAATATTCGTTTTGGTCGTGGAATATTCTTTTTTGCTCGGGAATCTCCGTCTGACGTACCAGGATCATTAGTGGGCCCCATAACGAAAAAAAATTGGATGAAGGAAAAGCGACAAAGATTGAGTTTTATAAATAACGACGTAAATTATTACTGTTAACAACATTGGGTTACACCGGTGGTTAAAATACTGAATACACGTGGTTGCACAAGATGGCACTCAGGTATTACAAAGATTATTGAATTATTGATCTTTACGTGAAGAAGACACTACTCAATAATTATTACACGATGAATTCTTTATTCAATATTATATTTTATTGATTCAATAATTGTCAAGGTTGATATTTTGTATTCTTTGTTGTTTCAATAATTGTCATTACACAAGATTTTCCATTATCAAATCAATAATTCATATTATTTGAATAATATTATCGAGATAACATTATTGGCAATGTCTAGAAAGTTCACATAAGGAGGTTTGGTCACCTAATTGCATACAAGAAGTGAGAAATCCTTATTGGAAAGCCCTCTTCCTCAGGAACTACCACAGGTTGTCGATCTTTCGTGATTACGTAATAATATTTTTTAAATAAGTAATTATTGATTATTATGAAAATATTTATTTTATGTGGATATAGATGGAGAAAATTTTTAATGTGATAATTGTTGAAAATTAATATTTTATTTTTTTCTGATAAAATAATTCACTTAAATATATTATTTTAATAATATATTAACGGGATATATGAGTATATGAGGAGGAATAGTATTTTTATGGTATTAAATATTTAACACATGTTTTGTGTGTCGGTGGACACAATTCTTGACCGAAAATTGATTATAGACTGTAAAATCGTCCGTTTATGAATTTTGGTCAATTTCTGTTTGGAATTTGGAAAAACTTTCTTCTGCAAAGTTGTAGATAATGGAATTTCCCATGAAAAATCGCGAGTTTTGAATTTTTCTGATAACCGAGTTATTTTCTACGAATTGTTGAAATTTCGGAAAATAAAATGATTTTTATTAAATTAATGGGTGGGACCCACTTTTTGGTTGGTGAGTAAAACACATGGGCTGCTGAATTCTTCCAACATGGCTGCCCAAAATATTCAAAGCATGCGTGAGATTTGAAAAATAAATAATATTAATTTATTATTTTAGTCTCCTTTGGCGTTCTAACATTTTCCTATAAATGAGGCTAAGTTAGAATTGAAAATCACACCGAAACAAAGTTTTCTCTCTTTCTCTCTAAATTATCGAGCGTATTCTTGTGAGTATATTTTGAGTGTTGCTATATCTGGTCTGGGTTTCACAAGACTTATACCGAAATCGGTCGGTCAATCTTTATTATTTTGAGGTAAGGGGTATTATTTTCTTCTTAAATGATATTTTTCTTCAATATCATTATCTTAAAGTATTAGTGAACTTTTTATCAAATTTGGAACTTGTTGTGTCGGGTTACTTATTCACGTATACGGCCTTATTCACGTATCGACCTTATTCACGTATACGACACTATTCACGAATCACTGACCTTTATTCACCCAGAAAAATAAAAAATTTTCTTTTTGTCCAAAATATCTATTCGGATACTAGCTTTGATCGTATCCATGTTTTGATCATTCTTAAATTTTACACCAATATGATTATTTTCAAGTATTTTTGGACATGGGTAAAACAAAAGTACTGAATCCTTAATCCTTGTCATTTTTTGTTTCAATTTGGATTCGTTTCTTTAAAATATTTTTCATCATCCTCGATCCTAAATGGTGATATAAATGAATATCTTTGGCTCAGTAGTGCAAAGATGAGCGATTAAGCGATGAATATCTTTGGCACCTGTAGTGCAAAGATGAGCAGGTGTTGAGATGAACATGACCCAACCGATGATACTGAATGAATATCTTTGGCTGTGTAGTGCAAAGATGATTAAAGATGTATATTGATTGTTATTACGGGGGATAAACTATTGATGATGGACTTTTAAACCTTAGAAGACGGTAGAATTCTTTCTCTACGTGACTCTTCTAATGGATTCTTTATTCCATTGCATTTGTTGATCTAAAACTTGTTGTCTATTGTATTCTATTAGATTTTTCCACTGTTGAAGACTAACGATAATTTGTTGTATATTATCCTAGTCATAATATTCTTTCTTGGGCTAGTTGAGCTCACCCTTTTTCTTTTTGTTCCATTTTTCTTCTCGGGAGGTGAGAACATAAGCAGGATCGAGTGCAGGTATGGAGTGATGGTTTTAGGAAGATGTTTTAGTTTCCTCTCACTATTTCGTAAAATAGTGTATGAATAATTAATGAGGACTTATTTGGGTGTGTATATTGTCTATAAGACAATATTTGTATTCAAACTTATTGTATTGTCATTATTCTACACGACATCTGTATTGTCAAAGTTGTCGTTTGCTTTACATACCATGTATTTTGGCGACTCAGAATGAGTGTTGTATACCTATTTTGGGGGCGTCACAAAATCTGAGTAACTCAATACTCGACTCGATTCATTTACACCTTAAATGTAAAATAAGATCAATCTCATACATTATATTAAAGGGAAAAGGGTCAAAAAAGCCCTTGATGTTTACCTTGATGTCCCACTTGCACCATAAACTAATTTTTTTTCCAAAAGTACCCTTAACGTTACATTTTTGGGTCGCTTGTGCCCCGTAGATTAACGAATACAAGCGGTGTTAAAATCGATGACGTGTGAGCTTAATTATAAAATATATTTTAAATAAAACAATATATATCATTTAATCAAAACAAAAAATGCAAAAAATTCAAAATAAAAAAAGCATAACATATTTACAAAAATTTTTAAAAGCAGATTTGTTTAAAAAAAACATAATTTTTAAAAAATAGAATTTTTTAAAATAAACTTTTTAAAAAAAGCGAAACTTTTTAAAAGCATTTTTTTAAAAAAATATAGAATTTTTAAAAATAGCTTTTAAAAAAAATGTGTATTTTTAAAAACAATTTTTTAAAAAAAACATAATTTTAAAAAAATTGAATTTTTTAAAAACAAACTTTTTTAAAAAAATAAGCAATTTTTTTAAAAAAATAGAATTTGCTTAAAACAACCTTTTTTTAAAAAGCAAAAAGATTTTTTAAAAAAAATAGATTTTTTTAAACAAACTTTAAAAAAAGCGGAACATTTTTAAAAGCGGTTTTTTTAAAAAAATAGAATTTTAAAAAAACAACTTTTTTAATAAAAAAAATTTTTTTAGTATTTTAGTATTATTTTTTAATTAGTATTTTAGTATTATTTTTTAATTAGTATTTTAGTATCAAATTAAAAAATACTAAAATACTAACATTCTGCTTTTTAAAAAATTCTATTTTTTAAAAAAGACTTTTTAAAAAAAATTCTATTATACTAAAATTACATTTTTTTTTTAAAACTGCTTTTAAAAGTTCCTTTTTAAAAAAAATATGTTTTTAAAAAATTCTAATTTTTTAAAAATCGCTTTTAAAAAGTTACGTTTTTTTAAAAGTTTGTTTTAAAAAATTCTATTTTTTAAAAAATCTGTTTTTAAAAATCTGTTTTTTAAAAATAATTTGTTTTTAAAAAATTCTGTTTTTTGAAAAAAGCTGTTTTTAAAAATTCTATTTTTTTTTAAAAAAAACTGTTTTTAAAAAAGTTTCGTTTTTTTTAAAGTTTGTTTTAAAAAAAATCTATTTTTTTTTAAAAAAATCTGTTTTCGTTTTCTAAAAAAAGGTTGTTTTTAGCAAATTCTATTTTTTTAAAAAATCTTTTCATTTTTTAAAGAGTTTGTTTTTAAAAAAATCAATTTTTTTAAAATTATATTTTTTAAAAAAAATTGTTTTAAAAATTTTGTTTTTTTTAAAAGCTATTTTAAAAAATTCTATATTTTTTAAAAAAAAGCTGCTTTTAAAAAGTTCCGTTTTTTAAAAAGTTTGTTTTTAAAAATTTTTATTTTTTAAAATTATGTTTTTTTTAAACAAATCTGTTTTAAAATTTTTTGTAAATATGTTATACTTTTTTTTATTTTGAATTTTAGCATTTTTTGTTTTGATTAAATGATATATATTGTTTTATTTAAAATATATTTTATAATTAAGCACGCCATACGTCATCGATTTTAACACCGTTTTATTCTCGTTAACTAAGAAGACAAGCGAATTCAAAATGTAACGTTAAATAATGCTTTTTTAAAAAAAATTAATTTAAAGTGCAAGTGGGACATCGGGTTTTTTTTTGACCCTTTTCCCTTATATTAAATGTATTAAACATGGCTAATGAATCACAAATCCTAAATAATATTTCAATTAATTTGAATTCCTTACACTCCTACCTACAACTACGAACCCTTAAATTTCTAGTAGATATCTAAGAGTGTATTACTGGAATACCATTTTCATGTCGAAAAAATCTCATACAATAAACATCATAATCAAAAGAATGTTTATCACGAGTTTAATTTTCAACAAAAAATTTAATTTTTTTTATAATTTACTACAAACCTATTTGGTGCAAGTAATTTGTAAGGTATGCATTTAATAGTTGACGCATTGCATATTAAAAAAAGAAAAGAAAAAAGAAGAAGAGTTTTAATAAGTCTGTAGGCAAGTTCATTCATTATTCATATGAGATTTTTTTTAATTTTTTTTTTTGATTTTCTTTATTCTAAGATAAAAGTTTTAGTTGACTTTTTATGCATATTAATAAAGAGGAAAAAAAATGATAAAATTATCTATATTTAAATTTTTATTTAATTATATAATTTTCTGCACATAACTAGTGATACTCCATAAATATGCATAGGAAACATAAATATGACAATTAATAGTAAGGGTATTTATAGGCAAATTATTATAAAAAATAAATTATTTAAAGTAAGTAGACTTTTAATCTAGAATTAACTAAAATAATAATAAAGACTTTTATTGTGGAGGAGGGAGTATATTTTAATTTTAACGTATAAATAACAATTGATATTTTCATCTCACATGAACAGTGAGTGAGTCTCATCTCCATGCGAAATAGACTCATATGAGGATATTATTTTAACAAGTAAAAATATCAATTTCTTATTTTAATTTTAACATATAAATATCAACTTTTTAAAATAAAATTAAAGAAACAGCTGTAAAGCCATTTTTTGGTCTAACAATAAGATTAAATTTGTTTTTAAATTTATTGGCTCCATAGACATATTGAATAAAAGTGAAGTGAGAATAATATGAGCACATTTAATACCACCATCGGATCAACACTTGACTACTTGCATTAATACCGTCACAAATGAAAAGAATATTGTCCCCAAATATATGTCCTTTCACCCTCCCGAGTCCCTAGTCAAGGTCACAGGCCTCAGAAATCATGGCGTAAGGATAAATCAAATGGGCCCACCATGACTGCATTTGGGTCGTCGCTTCGGTTCTTGTTCATAAGTTCTTTTAGTGGCACAGTCCTGTAACTATCATGCCCACCAGCTCATACACTAAATCTTTCTCAAAACGTATACTTACATCTTTCTGTATCTATATTTATTCAGTGCAAGAATTGGAAAAAGTAGGACCCACCCAGGGAAACCCTGTTTAAAGGGTAAAAATTTCTCTAACCAAACGCGGCATTTCATTCACACCAGGACACCCATTTGGCCATTTCCCTGTTTTCTCTCCCTAGATTTTGTTATTTGGGAGTGGTGGCGCTAATTGGTTCTTGTGGAAGTAGGTAAAATAAGTTTCAAACCCATTAAGTTTGCTTATTTTATATTTGACTTTTAAGCTCTCTTATTTTGTTGCTATTATTACACTTGTATGAGTTAAGCACAAATTTGGAAATTAAGCATTTTTCTTTTTGGGTTTCAGCTGGCTTTTCAGCAGAGTTGAGGTAGAGTTTGCTCTGTGTATTGGGTTGAACTGGTTTTGATTGCTTGGATCCAGTTATTTAAGGTGAGAAATAAAATTAGATAAATGTATTTTCTTTTGTAATTTTATTTTATCAAGTTGGTACTTTTGGTGTGTTTGTTTAAGATTATTCCTTTGTTATTTGGACTTGGTTTATTTTTTTAGTGGTGGTGCGTAAAGAGATTAATTTGCCTCGACGAGTTTTATAATTCTTTATTTTACGATTTATTGTTTTAAATGATGATAATATTATCTTTTTTAGTTGATGAAAGTTCTATAAGATTTAAAATTTTAGTTTCTTTGTTTTTCTTTTATATAATTCTCTCTTTATGTGTGTTTCTCAACTGCTTATTGTTAGTAGTACTACTAGTGTAGTGTAATGCTACGTTTGGATTGAGGAAATGGAAAAGAGAAAGGAAAGAAATAAAAATAATGTATTTGATGTTCATTTTTGGAGGATAAGTCATTCCTTTCATTCCAAAGGAATGTAAATTCATTTCATCTTTTTATTTTTTTATTCCATGTGGAGATGGTAAAATAAAATCCATTCCAATGGAATGAATATACCAACAACTAAACATACACTTAAAATACCTTAAACTCATTTCATTCCATATTCCATTCCATTCATTCAATCCAAACGCAGCCTAAAGTGTTTATTGTTAATAATTTTTACTTTAGAATTTATGAAATGTATTTTTGGAGCATATCGAATTATGCTTGTATTCCAAGTTCAATACTTTTTAAGTTTAGTAGGGCTTGATAGGGTCTATTTTGACTTAATAGTGCTTCTCGTGCTCAAATTACCATGATTACTAGGTTTCATGATCACTAGATTGAAATTTAAAAATATGTCAAATTACAAGAAACAACTTGCAGTAGTTTTATTTTATTACTTCTACAATTTTAACTACTTATTATGGATTATGCAGAAAAGGCGAAGTTTGTGATATCTTGTTCAGAGATATTAATTAGTATTAACAGTCTGTTCCCCCCCCACTTGTGGATATCTGTATTGGTTAATCATTAACTATTACTTCTTCTTTTATGATGGTATTCTATCTCGAATTTTGAAAGTTCTATACAAATTACCCTTGTAAATAAATAGATTTGCTTAGATTTATGATCTGATTTTTGAGAATAGGGTTTTCTTTTAGTGTTGCTTCTTGTGTTAGATATGGGACTGTGGCAAATAAATAAATACTTCCACTAGATTCTACATGTATTTTAACTAAAGTTATGGAGGTTTGAGTGTTTCGCCTTTGGAGACAACCTCCCTGTTGTTCTTCTTTTCCAATCTTCCATTTCTGTGCTCCTATTTGTTTTCAGATTATACCCAAAAAATTCTTGTCAAATCGGTGGTTCATTTGATAATGTGTTGCAAAATATATAAAAACTATAAATTGTTATTGGTGAAGCCTGATCTCAACTATAATTTAAAGGTAAAGATATCGAAAAGGTAATTACGCCCATCCTAGAGCAGAGGGTCGCGGGGGTCCGGGGGCAGTGTTCCCGGCCCAAAATTTGGATGGGTAGTTTTGTACTTTCGGGCGAATTAGGGTTACTAATGTTGTTATATAAGGAGGGGATCTTGCAATTGTATAATGTACGGATTTTCTAAGATATAATGAAATTGTCAGCCTCGACCATAGACTAGCCCAAACATTTTGGGTGAACCACATCAATTTTGTGTCTTTTGTGATTGTTTTCTTTCGATTTTCTCTTTTCTATTGTTTTCGCTGCAATGTTATTCTCTAACACCAATAACAACTTATTGGTGCTTACTTTTCATGTCGCTTGCTTTTCAATATACCTATGTAGTTGATTGCGGACACAGAGGTCAAAACTGCTTAGTCTTGCCAATACTTGTTTCTATAGGATTGGAGGGTTAGGAGATGGAATGAATATTGGTCCACCTCTAGCTACTTCTTTTCTGGAGGTGGGAGATGGAGAATGCAATTGTGAAATCCAGGAAAGATGGTTGTCAGAATGAAGTTTCATTGCAGTGCTTGAGCAAGGGTATGAAATCAGCGGAAGACGATATAGTGTCAAACAGATTGGTAGGAAAGCTAAAGCCGGAGCATGTATTTATATTAGACAGTAGGATTCCAAAACAAATAATCAATTTTGATGAACAATATCTTCGTTGTTGCCTGGAACTTATACAGATCAGAGCACTGAAAGCAGCCTCGTGCAATATTACTTCAGATATGTCCCATTGGGGTGCTTTTTCTGATAATTTGAGCTCAAGAAAAATCAGCAGTGGAAACACATGCTATTTAAATGAAATTGTTAATGAATTCCCTTCTGTAGCTGGGACTGAGAATGTTATGATATGTTCTGCTCGAGATTCAATTCTTGGTGCAATCACTGAGAGCAAAAGTATGATGAACATTTTAAAGAGCCCTTTGTTACGCCAATTGGGTGCCTCAGATAGTAGTGTCAACTTTGGAAGAACAAGTTTTGTAAATGTTGAAGAACATACACATTTTAATTTTGTGAATTCTCCTAGCGGGTTAGATACCAGTTCACCACAGAAGGTACATAGAGACACGTTACTTCTCAGAGAGCATATATATGGATCTGAGCATGTGCATAACAGGCTCAGTTCTCTATCAAGCACCAATTCCAGCTGCTCTGATCAGTCTTCTTCTTCTTCTGCGCCTGCTACTGTTTCTCGGGGAATGCTACACTGCACATGGAATAATGGGTTTCCACATTATGTTTTCTCTGTTGATGATCAGAGAGAAATCTTTATAGCAAACTTGTTGAAGGTTGAGTCACCAGACAATAAGGTTATGGATTATATGTACACGTTTCATTCAAGAGCAGGTGGCAGAAAGAATGATGAGATGAATGAGAATGAATCAGATTTCATTGGTAAAATGAGGGTATCGACGTCGTTTACACTCCTTCCAGACAATAAAGAGATTATGGAGACTCAGTTCGTTCTGTTTGGTTCTAGTGACGATTTTGTGGTAGAAATGCCAACTTCAATTCATACTCTTAAAAAGAACAAGGGGTTTCCTAATAAGGTGGTGGACTTCTTCAAGGCAAGTCACACATATAAGCACAGAAGCTCCCCAAAGTTGAGGGTTTTGAATGCCATACTAGAAACTTCTTCTTGGGATCCATGCCAAGATTCACCCAATAATCTTGACCCAGCATCTAGGATCGTTCTTTCAAAAAATCATCTTCCTCCAAATCTTGAGTTGGCTGCCATTATTGTGAAAGACCATATTCGTGACAATAATAATGAGGTCAATATTGGAGGATGGGGCTTGAAATTCCTCAAGAAAGTTGGAAATAGGCGAACAAATACATCTGTAGAGACACTAGTGCCTTCTCAACGTTGCGTACGTAATAATGGCGATTGGTCTACCAGTATGGACATTTTAATCCCAGCAGGTTTCCATGGCGGCCCAAGAACCAGAAATGGTGGCCCTTCTAGTCTCATTGAGAGATGGAGGTCTGGTGGGCGCTGCGACTGTGGTGGCTGGGATATTGGGTGTCCACTCACAGTACTCAACGCTAGGCCAAGTAGAACAGAGGTTTTGTCAAGTGCAGATATTAGCTGTGAGCCCAAGACATTTGATATCTTTGTAGAGGTGTGTCAAACAACTTCTGCTCTCTCTCTATCTTTCAACACACACAAACACAAATAAAATGCTTGCAGCTATGTCCATAAAAATTAGATGATAGCTTATTTCTAGAAAGTTTCAACTGTTTCATTCTTTTGAACTTTTAGTAGGCAACCACATACTTGTACTCAAATTCATGTGATCCATTGCCCACTTCTATTTTGCAGGGTTTAAAGCAAGATGTACCTGCCATGAGAATGGTAAACATTCATGATGGTTTGTATTATATTCCATTACAATCACCTCTTTCTGCTATGCAATCTTTCTCAATTGCTGTAGCTATTATTCATACGCACAGTCCCAACCTCCAACCCAAACTTTATAAGGTGAAATAGCAAGAAACAGGGATAAGATCCGTGTAATTGCCAGTTTCTTACTAAACTATGAGAAAGTCCAAGTTAAATCATTATACTTAATTAAGAGATTAGCTGTCTGTATTATGGTTGTAGATTTCACTGATGTGCGCCTCTTCCATCATCGTGAGTCTAGTTGGTCCAATTGTAGTTAAGTTCATATATTATGCCCCCTAGAGAGAAAAATTATTGTAACTTGTATCATTTTGAGACTGAAAATAGATGTCGATTTTTTTAATGATCTTTAGCATAAATCTTGTCTTTACATTAAGTTTTCACCCATCTCTAAAATGAACTTGGGCATTAAGAGGTCCATTGTGAAGTTCATAGTTGTAGAAGTAAATTTAGAGACTGCAATTTTAAAATAAGAAGTGGTTTCCATTGGTTATTTGTTTAAACCGTATTGTCTTTGCCAAGGGAATTTGAATAAACCAACTCCTTTGTCTTTTACCAAGAGTTTGTCTTGCATGAGATAACACCGAACCCTGTTGTGGAAACTTAAGAACGGCTTGAACAAAGGTAGTTTGGTTCCTTGCACGTGGTTTTTGCTCTTCTTGTTTTGGTTCGAAGTGAAAATGTTCGTATGTATATGTAGAAGCCTGGTTTTTGAGGGCCTATTACTTGCCTCTTAAAGCATGGATCAGAAATCCCTCGAGACTCGCTCTCTTATTCGATCTTTTGCTGCTTTTTTGTTTTGGAAGCTGTCTTTTATTATGGAAACTACTTGATGCATGTTTGGCCTACCCTTTCTTTGTTTTCACGTCTGGGAAACTTCTTCAGTTCATGTTCACATCTTTGTCTCCCTCTTTCAAGTGAGTTGGGTTAGCCCTTAGGGTCAGAAGAGAGCTCATCTGTACTTATAAGTCTTCGTAACACATGAGAAGTATTAGATTGGCATAGTCCTTCCTGTTAGATTTGTTTCAGGTGCTGCAGATCCTAAGTAGACTAAAGAGGTGATTTTTGCTATATAAAGCAAAAAACACAAGGCATGCTACCAAGATTTCGGTTTTGACAAAGTTGGCGATGTCAAATACGACCAATGGAAATCTATCTCATCATAGGACAAGATGGGAAAATTTTCAAAAATGGCTTCCCAGAAGTTGTATGTATCATTTGCTGCGGGTATTTTCAGCAGGTGGTTCAACTTCAACTATTCTTGAGAAGCTTTCTGTATCTATTTGTTTACCTACCTAGTTGATTGATTTTATGGGATCAAGGGGTTCCTAGCTATCTCATGTCCCAAATGTGGGATGTGAGGGCTCTACTCATTTAACTAATAATCACAACTATTGATTTTGAAATTCAGCTCTGCCTTTTCATTTTATTATATTTTTCCTTTAATCATCTTTTGAGAATTGCAAGCTTTTGGGCATTGGAAATATGTGAATTTTAAGTCAAAGTAACCAACTTTATAATTACAACAATGTTACTATCACATAAAAAATTTCATATAATGCTTATGTACACACATGCCTCCGCCTGACATGTGGGCTCCGTAATATGCATGTGTGTGCATGTGAGCATATCTTTTTTAATGTGATAATAACATTATAATTAGATGGAAAGGTTTGATGGCAGTTATAGTAGATAATATTTTTTTAAACATGGTGCTAATTCTTGTCAAGTGTTTTTTTCCCTTCTGGCCAGACTTTCTTTCGAGATTTTATTTATTTTTTTCCCTTTTTACCGCTAGGTTAAAATTATTTTTGCTGCCTTAAATTTCTTCTTTACTCACATTGTTTGGGTTATCTCACTAGCTTGGCTCACTCAGTTGGTACATGTTTGAGGCTTTCTTTGAATTTAAATTATACGATTTTGTGTTATTAATGAGTTTTAATTGGATAGGAGGAATCTGGAGCATATCGGTTATGTTTTTTTACGCTGGTGATATATAATATCAGAAGAGCAAAAATTATCTTAAAGACAATACTGTACACTCGTCTCAATTCATATAAGATGAAAAGAAAATAATTTTAGGAGAAATATCTTGGGGAGAAAAATTGAGAGCTCGATTTAATTTAATTCTCATATTAAGAGATGCAGAAATCGAATTGTATCCCTTAAACAGTATCGTGAACAGGTTCAGCTCACTCGACTTCTACAACAACGAGCAAACTTTTGGAAACAAAGATCCAAGGTATTCTGGCTTAAGAATGGGGATGTGAATAGTAAGTTTTTTCACCTTTATGCATCAGTCCGTAAACGTAAAAATACTATTACAAGTTTAGTCGATGAGGAAGGGAATAAGCATTATTGGGGTAGAGGTCTATCAAAGTTAATTTTTGATTACTTTGATAATCTGTTTCAATCAGGAGGAATAGCTGATAATGAAATACTAGAAGCAGTTAGCATAAAGGTGACGCCGGAACAAAATGTTATGTTAACTCGTCCTTTTACTGCTATTGAGATAAATGCAGCCATCAAGTCTATGCACCCGGATAAGAGCCCGGGACCCGATGGCTTCAATCCATGCTTTTACCAAATATATTGGGACGAAGTTGGTGTACAAGTAACGGAGGCCTGTTTAACGTGCTTGAATGGTTGTTTTCTTGCGGAAGGGTTAAATGATACTAATATAGTCCTTATTCCAAAAGTTAAGAAGCCGATGAAGATGGCAGAGTTGAGACTGATTTCGCTTTGCAATGTGATTATAAAAATTATGACGAAAGTGCTAGCAAATAGATTGAAGAATGTTTTAAACTCGGTGGTGTTGGAATGTCAGAGTACTTTTATTCCGGGGAGATTGATAACAGATAATGTGATGATAACATTTGAAGTAGGGCACTATTTGAAGCGGAAACGGCAAGGTAAGCATGGGTATGCATCGTTGAAAATTGACATGGCCAAAGCTTATGATAGAGTGGAATGATATTTTCTTAAGCGAGTTATGATAAAGTTTGGTTTCGCGACACAGTGGGTTAAACTTGTGATGCTCTTCGTCACTACAGTTAAGTACTCGGTGGTAAGTTCGAGTCACGTCATTCCTGATATTATCCCGCAAAGGGGTCTCAGGCAAGGGGATCCGATTTCTCCGTATTTGTTCTTACTTTGTGCGGAGGGGCTTTCATCTATCCTTACCTGGTATGAGCGTGAAGGAAAAATTCATGGATGCAAGGTAACTGAGACTGCCCCAATTGTTTCTCATTTATTCTTTGCGGATGATAGTTTCCTATTTTTCCGTGCAACTTTGGAGGAATGTACTGCTATCAAAACATGTCTGCGTTTATACGAGGAGGCGTCGGGCCAGAAAGTTAATTTCAACAAATCCCCAATCGTTCTTAGTCCTAATGTGGATAGAGGATTATCCCAAGCAATTGCAACCTCATTGAATGTACCGATATGTACCAATCATGGGAAGTATCTTGAAGCCTCTTCTCTTGTTGGTCGAAATAAAGTATCGGTGTTTGCTTATGTAAAAGAGAAGGCATGGAAAAGATTCTATAGCTGGAAGTCTAATTTTCTATCTTGTGCGGGTAAGGAGGTGTTATTGAAATCTGTCATTCAAGCGATTCCAAGTTATATCATGGGTACCTTTCTACTTCCAGTCGATCTTTGTGATGAGTTGGAAAGAATGATGAATAGTTTTTTGTGGGGTTCGGGAGGTAAGAAGGGTACTGGGATTCGTTGGCAGCGGTGGGAGAAATTATGTATTCGGAAAGAGCACGGAGGCATGGGCTTTCGAAATTTACACAATTTTAATATTGCAATGTTAGCAAAACAGAGTTGGAGACTTATTAATAATCCAACTTTACTGGTTGCTCGAGTTTTCAAAGCAAGGTATTTCAAATCGGGTTCATTCTTGGAGGCTAGTATGGGGTATAATCCGAGCTTTATTTGGCGTAATTTAATGGCGACACAAGAGTTAATTAAAAGTGGGTGTCGTTGGAGAGTTGGTGATGGTTCCTCTATCTGTATATTTAGTGATCCGTGGTTACCAGATGTGTTGAATCCTTACGTTGAGTCAAGCACCTCGGAGCATATGTCTATGGCTAAGGTAGACATACTAATTAATCCAGGTATGGCTACATGGAACTATGATGTTATTCGTACTATGTTCTGTGAAAGAGATGCACGGCTCATCTATTCAATCCCTCTCTCTAAATCACTCATTGTTGATAAGCGAATTTGGAGTTGGGATCAAAAGGGTCGTTATTCGGTAAAATCTGGATATTGGGTTTTCCAAACTGGTGGGGAGATAGTGTCATCTCCTCCTATCACAAACTGGGCAGAGGTTTGGAATCGCTCAGTGCCGCCGAAAGTGATAAACTTCCTTTGGCGTAGCCTATCTGGCTGCTTACCATGTCTCTCTTTTCTCCGGACCCGACAAGTTGACGTTGATATTCTATGTCCGATGTGCAGTAATGGGGTGGAAACGGATTTTCATTTGCTCATTAAATGCCCGGTAGCAAAGGAAATTTGGACAGCGTCTATAGTTAGCGATCATTCGGAGGGAACTATTTCTATTGCACACTGGTGGAATAAGCTGCGAACGCAGTGTTCGAGTGATCAGCTAGATATGGTAGCGTGTTAATATGGTTTATTTGGCTTAATCGTAACAAGCGAGTGTGGAGGAATAAGCAGCAGCCGAGTGTTGTAGTGGTTCACGAAGCTCATTGCAGTTTACTGGAATGGAAAGAAGTCAGGAAGCAAGCTAATGTGCCTCGGACCCGTGTACAGGTTCACAATTCTGGCTGGCAAAAACCGGAGGTTGGCCTAAAAAAGTGTAATGTTGATGCAGGGTTATTCCTCGAAGATGGAAAAGTGGGCTATGGCTGTGTGGTTAGGGATGATACCGGTAGTTTTGTTGCGGGTTTGCAAGGCTCGTTGATAGGTTTATTCTCTCCTTCAGTTGCTGAAGCAATGGGCATTAGGGAAGCGTTTAGTTGGCTGAAAAGGTCTGGAATAGATCAAGTGGTTTTGGAATCTGATGCTCTTGGGGTGATTAATGCAATCAATAATGACATTCTGGATGACTCGGGACTTGGCGTCATCATTAATGATTGTAAAGTTCTTCAAAGAGAATTTAGATTTTGTCTTTTCTCTTACGTTCCGCTATCAGCGAATTGTGTTGCTCATGTCTTGGCAAAGGCGTCACGTTTTGTGTCTGGTCAAGTCGGGTGGATAGATAGTCCTCCTTTGATTATTTCTGATGTACTTGCGAATGATTTGACTTATTGAATGCATGGTTCCTTTCAAAAAAATTTAGGAAAAATATAGAGCATGTTCGACATTGACTTATAAGTTGGTCAAACCAACTTATAAGTGACAATAACTTATTTTTCTACTTATAAATTGATTTTTAAGTAAAAAAATTAAGTAAGTATTTGTAATCTATTTTAAAGGGACTTATAATTCATTTTAAAATAAGTTAGTTTGACCAAATATAATGTCTATTTTGCCCCACTTTTTATTAATGCCATTTTTAGTAATTGTTACATTTGATTTGAACTTATAAGTCATTATGAACCGAACGACTTTATAACTTGTTTTAATTTAATTTTTTACTTATAAGTCAAATTGATGTCGAACGCTTTTATTTACAAGTCAAAACTTAAAATAATTTATGAGGTAACTTATATTTTAATTTTAAGTGATTTTAAAATAAGTCGTTGGCAAGCGGGCTCTATGGGTGTTAATCTTACTGTTGAATCGATAGCTAGTTGTGGATGTAAAAGTATAAATTGTTATAAAACTTTAGCAAAGTGTATAAAGATACTCTTATAATTGTTGCGTAAATTTAGAGAGAATAAGCAAGAGAAAAAGAGAGAGAAACCTTCAGAGAAAAACTTATATTTTCCTTCAGTATTAACTTTCTTATATAGGAGAAGGAAAAGTCACGGGGGAGGGGAAATGATTCACGGACGGAAGAAAGGAGAAGGAGAAAGGGAAGAGTACTACTCACATGTGATAACCCTCAAAGGAGGGAATCACTTTATATGTAACACTTCCCCTGATTTCCTCCGATAGAAGATTATGTCTCATTAAAAACCTTGTTAAGAAAACCCAGTGGGAAAAACTTAACGAAGGGAAAAAGAGTACATATCTTTTACATAAATATCTTAATTGATTTCCTCGTTAAAACCTTGTCAGGAAAAACCCATTGGGATAAAAATCGTGACTAAGGAAAAAGAGTACAGTCTTTCCCTCAAAAGGAATTCATTACTCCGTGATGAAATATTGTCATAAGTCTTTCAGTCGACACATTTCGATCCTTTTCCGAAGTTTTGTAAACGTTGCATTTGGTAGCTACTTTGTGAATAAGTCGGCTAGATTATCACATGATCGAATTTGATGCACATCTATATCACCCTTCTTTTGTAGCTCATGTGTAAAGAAGAATTTAGGTGAAATGTGCTTTGTTCTATCTCCCTTGATGTACCCTACTCTAAGTTGAGCAATGCGTGCAACGTTATCCTCATACAGAATTGTAGGAATGACTTTGATTGATGGTAATCCACATAATTTTTGAATATGTTGAATAATTGATCTCAACCAAACACACTCTCTGCTTGCTTCATGTATAGCGAGAATCTCTGAGTGATTTAAAGATATAGCTGTCATGGTTTGCTTTGTGGATTTTCAGGATATAGCCGTGTCACAATATGTAAATACATAACCTATTTGTGATCTTCCATTGTGTGGATCTGATAAGTATCCTGCATCGGCATATCCAACCAATCGCGACATTGAATCTCTTGGATAAAATAACCTAAGATCTATACTTCCACGGAGGTATCTCAAAATGTGTTTGATCCCATCCCTGGTCTCTTAGTCGGAGAAGAACTGTATCTTGCTAACAAGTTGACAGCAAAAGTAATATCAGGTCATGTACAGTTTACAAGATACATAAGAGCACATATTGCATTTAGGTATGGAACTTCAGGTCCAAGAACTTCTTTCCCACTTTCTAGAGGCCGAAATGGATCTTTATCAATTTCTAAAGATTGAACAACCATCGGGGTAGTCAAAGGATGAGCTTTATCCATAAGAAAACGACTGAGAATCTTTTCAGCATATGTGGATTGATGAACAAAAATTTCAGATGCTAAATGCTCCACTTGTATTCCCAAATAGAATTTTATCTTTCCAAGATCTTTTATTTCAAATTCATCTTTTAAATAAGTAGCAGTTCTTGTGAGTTCTTCAGGAGTACCTACAAAATTCAAATCATCCACATATACAGCAATGATGGAAAATCCACTTTGTGATTTCTTAATAAAAACACATGGACATACATGATCATTTATATATCCATCTTTTATTAAATAATCACTAAGTCGATTATACCACATACGACCAGACTGTTTCAATCCATACAATGAGTGTTGTAACTTGATTGAATATATGTGACGGAGCCTTTGTGATTCAACCATTTTCAATCCTTTAGGGATTCTCATGTAAATCTCACTGTCAAGTGAGCCATATAGGTATGTTGTTACAACAACATCCATCAGACGTGTTTCTAAACCTTCCATGGTTGCCATACCTATCAGAAAGCAAAAAATGACTCCATCCATTACGTACTGGAGTCTGTATCCTGATAATCAATACCAGGTTCTTGTGAAAACCCTTGAGCTATAAATCGGTCTTTATATCTCACAATTTCATTTTTCTCATTTCGCTTTCGTACAAATTCCCATTTATTTCCAACCGGGATTACACCCAGTGGTGTTTGGACTACTGGTCCAAATTTTGACGCCCCCAAAATAGGTATACATCACCCATCTTGGGTCGTCAGATACAAGGTACTGAATACAAATACAAACTAATTATACAACAGTCGTGTAAAATACGACAAAACATAAACTGAGAGTTTTAATAAGAATATTGTCATCTAGACAATATCCACATTCAATGGAGTCCTCATTACATTTATTGTCACACTACTTAACAAAATAGTGAGGACTACTAATGCTATCATCTGGACCGTCACTCCGTTCCCCGACTCATCCCAAACTATATTCTCATTTCACGAGAAAAAGGTTGAAAAAAGGGTGAGCTCAACTAGCCCAAGAAGAAATATTATGACTAAGATAATGCGTAATAAATTATCATTAGTCTTTAACAATGTTAAACCGATAAAATACAATAGACATCAAGTTTAATCTGCAATGAACAAGCAATCCATTAGAAGAGTCAAGTAGAGCATAAAATCTACTATCTTCTATGATTTAAAAAGATTTTCATAAACTTTATCGCTGAGACTCAGCTTAATAAATAAACCACATCATCCTTGCACCACGGCCAAAGATATTTATGTAATCATCAATGGTAATGATTATACCGAATAATCCCTGGTCATAATCATACCAACAACTGTCCACCAATGAACTACAGGCCAATGAGGACTTTTACCATATCATTCGTTACATTACGGTCATAATTATACCGAATAATCCCTGGTCATAATCATACCAAGTCCATCTTTGCACGTAAGCCAAAGATGACTTTTATCACAATATAAGCATGAGGATGATGACAATAATATAAGCATTAATCAAACGAAAACAAGGATAAATATTAAAGACTTTAAAATTTTCCAAATATTATCCATCACTTAAATAACTCATAATCTAATATTATTAATATTATAATAATATTTTAATCACTTCTTAAACTTATAAACAATTTAATTTAATTGTTTACACTTTACCAAATAATGCATTTAATCATTCAAAAATGCCATACTCATAAGATTTCATCACCAATGATCAAATCACTCATCAAAAATCTGCATATACCTTATATAGGATTTTCAAGCCCTAAAATCATATTTACCAATTCTTCAACTTCACATAACATATTTAACTCATATGTTTGAAACTAAGCCATTTTCATGAAAAATTACCAACTCAACTTATTATTTTTCTATCCTTTGTCTAAATATATATTCATATATTTCATATACAACAAGTATTTTTTTATAATTTTTTAACTCTCTTAAGTATTTTTCAAAAATCAATTTCTAATTAATTCCTTAAGAAATTAGCTACCTCAAGTTTAACTCCGAAATTCCCAAATCTTGGCGGGATCTTACACATGTTAACGTGAGCTTCAGGTTTAAATTCATGGTCATCGAGTTATATAACTCCTAAGTTATAGCGTTTTAAATGAAAAAACCTAAATATTGAAATGGTCATAACTTGCTCATTTTAAAGTCGAATAAGCTCATTTTTGGACAAGAGGTACTTTATACCATATATTTCTATGTCCCAAAAAGGCGAAATTTTCTCTCACAAATTAAGTGGCTGAAAATTCCTTTTTAAATTTATGGGCGTTAGGCTTTTTGGTACTTTGCGCTTTTGTCTCCTTTCTTTAAAATCACCCACACAAAAAATCTACAACACCTTTTCCAGTGATTCCACTTGGATAAGTTATAAAACTTATAGATCTAACTCTAGAACTTGACCACACTCAAAAATTCGAAATATAATAGGAGATATGGTCAATTAAATTTCATGTTCCATTTTTACCAAAAATTTGATTTTCAACTCTTTCTGATTTTTAAGAAACTTACATGTTTTCACATAATGACCAACATAACTCATCATAACACCTACTAATACTACATATACCCATGATTTTCATCAGTTCAATGCTTTTATTATGACTTTCATCATAATCAACATTCCAATGCTTATATTATGACTTTCATCATAATCCACGTAAACAGATCATTTTCACAATTTAATAAGGAATGAATACAAAGGATCATTCACCATGCATGTGGTAATCCACATAGACAAAGTTATTCAACGAATAATAAAGAATGGAATAATCAAGAATTCACCATGTACATGCGATACTTGGCAGATGTATGTTTATCTCAAATGAATAATAAATAATGGAACCGTCATCGCGTAAAACGCACGCATGTGATATTTTCACAAAATAATAAATAATAGAACCCGTCATGCGTAAGCATACGCATGCATGGATATATTCCGACAAAATAATAAATAATGGAACCAGTCATGTATAAACGAGCAGATGTGATATTTCACGAATAATAAATAATGGAACCAGGTTAAGCGAAATTCGCACGGACAGGATATTCCAATAGAATAAAAAGAATGGAATAACAGCAGAATTTCACCATGTATGCAGTACTTCGTGTAGACAGGTTATTCCAACAAAATAATAAGGAATGGAATAACAGAAGTTCTCTTCATGAATACGAAAGAAATAATACCCCTTACCTTATAAAGAAGAAGAGTACTCACGGGGTAGAGGCGGGGATATACTTGAAGAAAACTTGCACTATCCTCAAAGTTTCTTAAAACTCTAAAGAAATACGCTCAAGATTATAGAAAGAGAATTCTCTGAACTTCTGGTGTGATTTTCAATTCTAACTAAGCATCCTATTTATAGGAAAAATAAAAATGATACTATGTAATAAAATATAATATATTCTACTTATAAATATATATATATATATATATATATATTATTTAAAATCTTATAAAACAAATAACTTTATAAAAGTATTCTATTTTATATAAAAAAAAATTACTATCAAAACACTATATCTGGTATTTTATGCAAAAACTATGCATAATAAAATATATTATATTCTAATTATTGTCTAATAAAACAAATAACTTTATAAAAGTATTACATTTTATATAAAAAGATTTTACTATGTAAACACTATGCATAATAAAATATATTATATTCTAATTATTGTCTAATAAAACAAATAACTTTATAAAAGTATTCTATTTTATATAAAAACATTTTACTATGCAAAAACACTATGCAAACACTATGCATAATAAAATATAATATATTCTAATTATTGTCTAATAAAATAAATAACTTTATAAAAGTATTCATTTTTATATAAAAAGCTTTTCCTGCTTTTATTACATTAATAATACTAATAAAACAAAATTTATATATATAATATTTATATATATATATATATATATATATAAACTTCCGTAACCGTAAAAAGACACCTCAATATATTTAACAACATTTATTATCATTATTATAATTCACATTATTAATCGGCCAAATTCGTTCCCGAGAAAGAGGGGCTTTCGAATAAGGATTTCTCCTGATCAGCGTAATTAAGTGACCAAACCTCTCCTTGGCGTAACTTACAGATATCGTTAATATTATAAATAATAATATTAATAACTTCGTCGTCTCAATTATTGTAGCAATAATTGAACAAAACTGAATGATTTCTCACGTAAGCATCAATAATCAATACCGTGTGCTACTATGCAACCACGCGTATTACTGTACTTTTACTACCGAGTAGTTCAACAATTTTAATGGTAAAACTTCCGTCGTTATTTTCATAAAATATTTTGTCATTTTCTTAATCCGACAATAATTCCGTTGTGGGGTCCACCAATGATTGTATCGTCGTACGGATATTTCCCGATAAAAAGAATATTCTCCGACCAATCGAATATTATATAACAACTTGCATACTTTGAAAAATTTATAAATACTACCCACAACTATAACATTATCTCAAATCCACACCATAATATTCAAAAAAAATATTTTGAGAAAATTAAATCTTTATTCGTAAAATTTGGGATTTTACAATCTCCCCTCCTTATGAAATTTTACCCTCAAAATTTACGTACGTACCTGGTATGCCGAAGAGGTCAGGATACATTGACTTCATTTCAGATTCTAAATCTTGAGGTATAACCTTTGAGTGTTGAATACGATCCTTCTTATCCAAGATTTTAACACATATCTCCTCATACGTTAAATCTTCTGCTTTCTCATCTAGTTCTAATTCAATAATGTGGTTCGGGTCATCCACATATTTACGTAACATCGATACGTGAAAAACGTTATGAACATGCGACATACTTGGCAGTAAAACGAGTCTATAGGCCACAGTTCCTACTTCATCGAGGATTTCAAATGTACCAATTAAATCGAGGGTTGAGATTTCCTCTCTTCATAGATTCTTGCTTCTAGAATAACGTCCTCTTGAACCTTCTTCTGCACATTCATCAGCTCTGAGTATGTAGCTTGAGTGGCTTTAACTTTATCGATTAAAGTTGATTCTACTCGTATATTCGCTATCTTCACGTGGGTCTCTAGATTCTTTAACTCTATCTTCATCATTTGTAAGTTATACGAAATGAGTCTTTGTGTTAACAACATCGCACTCGTAAACGCATATGATCTTCTACACAACACGTCAGCTACTAAGTTCGCTTTCCCACGATGGTATTGAATGGTACGATCGTAATCTTCAACAGCTTGAGCCAATGTCTTTGGCGCATTATACGTTCGTTTTAGGTGAAGAAAATATTTGAGGGTTTAAGAAATGGGTTTTGAACTGGGGTCAGTACAAAATTCAATTTCACGCTCTGGGGAGGCCAAGAAGTCTTTAGAAATACGTCAAGAAATTTATTAACGATAGAAATATAATTCAAAATTGACGTATTTTTGTTTAGATCTGTGACATGAGCTAAGAAATCTTGACATCTATTTTTCAATAAACGAATAGCTTTATGGCTTAAGATGACAGTGATGGATTTTAATGATTTGGTTGTTTGAATTCGCACAATAGGTTGGTTAGGAATATGAAAGCTAACAACCTTACGAAAACAATCAATTTTTGCATGATGAGTAGTTAACCAATCAATCCCTAGAATCACATCAAATGCAAGTATTTTCAAAGAAATAAGATCGACAGGTAACGTGCGGTTACCGATTTGAATCAAACAAGACTTATAAATCGTGGATGTAATGAAGGTTTCTCCCAACGGAGTTTCAACAGATAAATCAAAGTCTAATTTCTCCGGAGTCAAATTTAAACGTTGAGCGCAAGTAGGAGAAATAAAGGAATGGGTAGAACCGGTATCAAATAAAGTATAAACTTCGCTAGAGTTTATGATTAGCTTACCCGAATAACTTCGTTCGGGTTCCTCGATAAACGTTCTCACTTAAACTACCGAATTTTGACTTGTTATAGAGTACATTCCACCCTTAATTGCTTCGTCACATTCCTGATCCATGATTTGAATCATTATTCTCCGATCTATATCGAATTGGGGTTGACCACTCTGCACAGGGTAATTTCGAATTTGATGTTGGATTCTCCCAATTGCTGTCCAAAAAGCAAAATCCATTTAATCTATTTTGGCTTTATTGGATCGAACGTCTTTTTCTACAATATCTACACGTCGTGCAGCTTTTACCCATGCATCATCTATTCTCCTTCGTTCAGTTGTTTTTTCTTTCATCAGAACTTGATCATAGTATTCTCAGATTCCAGCTCTAATATCTTATACTCTGCCAAAGAGTGCTTCTATTTAAGCATCGCACATCGGGTAACACAATTTTGAATTGTACATCTCTTTGCTCCACGACCGTCTGCCATTCTTCAGCCTGCTCTTCTAACTCATGAACACGATTTTTTAATTCTAAATTTATATCATAAAATTCTTCTAATAAATTCTCCTCAGGTTCCTCTTCTTCCTCTTTTTCCTCACTCTCAGCTGCTACCTCTGCAACTAGCTCGGGTGCAACTATTAGTTCTTCACTCACCACATAGATATCTCTGATTTCTTCTCCGTCTAACATCACATTAATCTGGTTAGTGATTAAAGGTGTCTCAACGGTCTAATTCACTCCATTGTTAACATTTTCAACTGCCATTTTCAAACACTGCCACAAAACAAGGGTTAAATAACATGTCACATATTATCAATATACTCTGACCGACCAATTAAATACCAAATAAACTTAGGTAGGTCATACTAGCGAAGGAATTCCCCGTCTCTCCCCTTCTAGTTCTTGTCTCACATCTCAGCCAGGGATCATATCCCTAAGCTTTGATACCAAGTGTGACGCCCCCAAGATATGTATACATCACCCATCTTAGGTCGCCAGATACAAGGTACTGAATACAAATACAAACTAATTATACAACAGTCATGTAAAATACGACAAAACATAAACTGAGAGTTTTAATAAGAATATTGTCATTTAGACAATATCCATACTTAATGGAGTCCTCATTATATTTATTGTCACACTATTTAATAAAATAGTGAGGACTACTAATGTTATCATCTCCTGACCGAATCACTCCGCTTTCCCACTCGTCCCCAAATATATTCTCATTTCAAGAGAAACGGTGAAAAAAGGGTGAGCTCAACTAGCCCAGTAAGAAATATTATGAATAAAATAATACAGAATAAATTATCATTAGTTTTTAACAATGTTAAACTGATAAAATACAATAGACATCAAGTTTAACTGCAGCGGAACAAGCAATCCATTAGAAGAGTCAAGTAGAGCATAAAATCTACTATCTTCTATGATTTAAAAAGATTTTCATAAACTTTATCGCTGAGACTCAGCTTAATAAATAAACCACATCATCCCTACACCAAGGCCAAGGAAATTCATGTAATCATCAATGGTCATGATTATACCGAATAATCTCTGGTCATAATCATACCAACAATTGTCCACCAATGAGCTACAGGCCAATGAGGACTTTTACCACATCATTCGTTACATTACGGTCATAATTATACCGAATAATCCCTGGTCATAATCATACCAAGTCCATCTTTGCACGTAACCCAAAGATGACTTTTATCACAATATAAGCATGAGGATGATGACAATAATATAAGCATTAATCAAACGAAAACAAGGATAAATATTAAAGAATTTAAATTTATCCAAATATTATCCATCACTTAAATAACTCATAATCTAATATTGTTAATATTATAACAATATTTTAATTACTTCTTAAACTTATAAACAATTTAATTTAATTGTTTACATTTTACCAAATAATGTATTTAATCATTCAAAAATGCCATACTCATAAGATTTCATCACCAATGATCAAATCACTCATCAAAAATCTGCATATACCTTATATAGGATTTTCAAGCCCTAAAATACTATTTATCAATTCTTCAACTTCACATAACATATTTAACTCATATGTTTGAAACTAAACCATTTTCATGAAAAATTAACAAATCAACTTATTATTTTTCTATCCTTTTTCCAAACATATATACATATATTTCATACACAACAAGTATTTTTTTATAATTTTTTAACTCTCTTAAGTATTTTTCAAAAATCAATTTCTAATTAATTCCTTAAGAAATTAGCTACCTCAAGTTTAACTCCAGAAATTCCCAAATCTTAGCAGGATCTTACACATGTTAACGTGAGCTTCCAGTTTAAATTTCATGGTCATCAGAGTTATAGAACTCCGATTATAGCATTTTTTGTCAGAAAAACCTAAATATTGAAATGGTCATAACTTGCTCATTTTAAGTCGGAATGAGCTCATTTTTGGACAAGAGGTACTTTATACCATATATTTCTATGTCCCAAAAGGCCGGAATTTTTCTCACAAATTAAGTAGCCAAAAATCCCTTTTAAATTTATGGGCAGTAGTTTTTTGGTACTTTGCAGTTTTTGACTCCTTTGCTAAAATCAGTCCACACGAAAATCTACAACACCTTTTCCAGTGATTCCACTTGGATAAGTTAGAAAACTCATAGATCTAACTCTAGAACTTGACCACACTCAAAAATTCGAAATATAATAGGAGATATGGTCAATTGAATTTCATGTTCCATTTTCACCAAAAATCTGATTTTTAACTCTTTGTGATTTCTAAGAAACTTACATGTTTTCACATAATAACCAACATAACTCATCATAACACTTACTAATACTACATATACCCATGATTTTCATCAGGTCAATGCTTTTATTATGACTTTCATCATAATCAACAGTCCAATGCTTATATTGTGACTTTCATCATAATCCACGTAAACAGATTATTTCCACAATTTAATAAGGAATGAATACAAAGGATCATTCACCATGCATGTGGTAATCCACATAGATAAGTTATTCCAATAGAATAATAAAGAATGGAATAACTGAAGAATTCACCATGCATGCGGTACTTTGCATAGACAAGTTATTCCCAATAGAATAATAATCAATGGAACCAGGTCATGCGTAAACGAACACACGGGATATTCCGACAGAATAATAAATAATAGAACCAGGTCATGCGTAAACGCACAGACATGATATTCTGACAGAATAATAAATAATGGAACCAGGTCAGGCAAAATTTGCACTGACAGGATATTCCAACAGAATAATAAAGAATGGAATAACAACAAAATTTCACTATTTTGATGCCCCCAAAATAGGTATACATCACCCATCTTGAGTCGCCAAATACATGGTATAAAAATACAAATACAACTTAATAATACAACTGTCGTGTAAAATACGACAAAACATAAATTGAGAGTTTTAATAAGAATAATGTCATCTAGACAATATCCATACTCAAAGGAGTCCTCATTACATTTATTGTCACACTATTTAACAGAATAGTGAGGACTACTAATGCTATCATCTGGACCGTCACTCCATTCCTCGACTAGTCCCGGTTACATTCTCATTTCCTGAAGAGAATAGTGAAAGAAAGGGGTGAGCTCAACTAGCCCAGTAAGAAATATTATGACTGAGATAATGTAGAATAAATTATCATTAGTCTTCAACAATGTTAAACTGATAAAATATAACAAACATCAAGTTTAACTACAGCGGAACAAGCAATCCATTAAAAGAGTCAAGTATAGAATAAAATCTACTATCTTTTATGTTTTAAAAAGGTTTTTCATCACTTTTATCGCTGAGACTCAGCTTAATAAATAATCCACATCATCCCTACACAACGGCTAAGGATATTCATTAGTATCACAACCATAAATTATCCATGCACTACGGGCCAAGGATATTCGTGTATTCATCAATGGTCATGATCATGCCAACAACTGTCCATCAATGCACTACGGGCCAATGAGGACTTTTACCACATCATTTGTAACATTACGGTCATGATTATACCGAATAATCCCTAGTCATAATCATACCAAGTTCATCTATGCACAACAGGCCACAGATGACTTTCAACATAATATAAGCATGAGGATGATGACAATGATATAAGAATCCAATAAAACAAGTTCAAGAATTAATTTATCCAGAATTCAATAACGTCCAAATTGTCAACATGATACTGCTTTGTAGAGTAAAATTCAAGAATGCTCAGAAGAATATTTCCATGAAAAGATACTGGATGAAGCGTAAATATCAAGGATATTTCACTAATTTCATGGAGTATAGAAGTCAAAGCTTTAACCAACTGAGTATAACAGAATATATGAAACTGTAAATGGATTTTTGCCTGCCATGCGGTAATCCACGTAGACAGATCATTTCCACAATTTAATAAGAAATGAATACGAAGGGTCATTCACCATGCATGTGGTAATCCACAGAGACAGATTATTCCAACAAAATAATAAAGGATGGAATTACAGAAGAATTCACCATGCATGCGATAAACCGCATAGATAAGTTATTCCAACAGAATAATAAAAAATGGAACTAGGTCATGCATAAACGCACAGATAGGATATTCCAAAAGAATAATAAATAATGAAATAACAAAAGACTTCATCAGGCATGCGATAGATCGCACAGACAGGTTATTCCAATAGAATAATAAATAATGGAACCAGGTTATGCGTAATACGCACAGACAGGATATTCCAACAGAATAATAAAGAATCGAATAACAGAAGAATTTCACCATATATGCGGTACTTCACATATACAGGTTATTCTAACATAATAATAAAGAATGGAATAATAGAAGAATTTCACCATGTATGCGGTACTTCGCATAGACAGGTTATTCCAATATAATAATAAAGAATAGAATAACAGAAGAATTTCACCAAGTATAGGGTAGCACGTATCTGAGTTATTCAATGAGAATAATAAAGAATGAAATAATGAAGTTCTCTTCATGAATACGAAAGAAATAATACCCTTTACCTTAGAAAGAAATCGGATATAGGAGTAGTGAAGTAGCGAGAATACTTTTCTTTCTTTCTCTCTATAGTTTCTCTCTCAGAGTTTTCATGAATTAAGTAAGAAATAATGAAGGAATGAGCTTCTATTTATAGGAGAATGGACCTAATAGTAAATAATTCATGAGCGGTCCAGATTAATTTACTTTTAAATGGATTGGTCCATATTTATTTACTATGCAAGATAAATAAAATATTCTAATAAAATAAAATCTTTTAAATAAAATATAATATATTCTATTTATAGTCTAATAAAATAAATAACTTTATAAAAGTATTCTGTTTTATATAAAAAGATTTTTCTATACAAACATTATGGAGGCACTATGCATAATAAAATATAATATATTCTAATTATTGTCTAATAAAACAAATAACTTTATAAAAGTATTACATTTTATATAAAAAGATTTTACTATCTGCAAACACTATGCAGTTGTGGCGCCCCAAAATAGGTATACATCACCCATTCTCGAGTAGTCGATACATGGTACGAAACAACTACAACTTTATTATTACAACAAGAAAAGCGCTGTGAGTTTGCATACAAATATTATCTTCTAGACAATATCTATACTCAAATAAATCCTCATTACATTTATTGATACATTATTTTACAAAATGGTGAGGACTACTAAACAACTCTCTCTAGAACCTTCATTCCATACCCCCCAGACTCGTACTTCGCTATATTCTCGCCTCCGAGAAGAAAATGGAACAAAAAGGAAAAGGGTGAGCTCAACTAGCCCGATAAAAGAATATTATGACTAAGATAATATACAACAATTTATCGTTAGTCTTCAACGAGGAAAAATCTAATAGAATACAATAGACAACAAGTTTTAAATCAATATTCGCAATGAAATAATAATTCATTAGAAGAGTTAAGTAGAGAATGCAAACTACTATCTTCTATGTATGAATTTAAAAGTTCATCGTCTATCTTTTATCCTGTAACATCAATCAATACATAAATTTGGAATCAAATATTCATCTTTGCACTACGCACCGAAAGATATTCATCAGATTTAGTCATGTTCATCTAAACACTTGTTCATCTTTGCACTATGGGCCAAAGATATTCATCGAAATCATTCATCTTTGCATTCTGGGCCAAAGATATTCAATAATATCATCATTTAAGGCCGAGGATGATGAAAATATTTTTAAAGAAACTAATCTAGTGAAACAAAATGACAAGGATTAAGGATTAAGGATTCGTACTTTGTTTTATCCATGTCCAAAATACCTCAAAAATAATCATAGTGGTGTAAAATTCAAGAATGATCAAAACATGGATACAATCAAAGCTAGTATCCACAATAGATATTTTAGACGAAAGGGAAAATTTTCATTTTTCGATGAATAGTCTTAGTGATTCGTGAATAAGTGTCGATATCGTGTATAGTCTTGCGTATCGTGAATAGTAACTCCAACACCAAAAGTTCCAAATTTGATAAAAACTTCAGATCAATATTTCAGCATAATGATATTGAAGAAATAATATCATTACGAAAAAAAATAATATCCTTACCTCGAAAGATCAGTACTTCTAGCTGAAACACCGGATATAGGCTATGACTTGAACTTGCACCGTATAGCAATACTCAAAATATACTCAAAATACTCACAAGAATACGCTCGATAATATAGAGAGAGAAAACTTTAGTTTCTGGTGTGATTTTCAATTCTAACCTAAGCACCCTATTTATAGGAAAATGCTTAGAATACCAAAGCAGAAAATTTAATATAATATAAATATATATAATTTTTATTCCAACGCACACTTATTTTGCTTCAAAACCTCGTACCACCAAACAAATTTTACCTCACAAGACTTGCACAAAAAATGTTTTTGTTATTTAAATTATTTTAAACTTCCAAAAATCTATTATTTCGGAGCTTCAGAACTTCAATAATTCATAATAAATAGCCCTTTTGTCAAAAAAAATCGAATCTCGCTAGTTTTTATAGGAAATTCAATTCTCTACAAAAAAACGTTTCATTGTGTTTAGATTATTTGTGTTAGTAGAAATTGACATTTATTTCGATAATAATTGATGTCTGGAGGTTATATTGTTCAATCGGGTATTCGGGGCACTTTTTTGTGTTGGAGTTACTATTCATGAGTTACTATTCATGAGTTACTATTCACGAGTTACTACTTATGAGTTACTATTCACGAGTTACTATTCATGAGTTACTATTTATGAGTTACTATTCACCTAATTACTATTCACTCTAGTATTATGCATTCGGGTATTTGGGTACAATATTATTCCATGAGGAGATATGCTAATTTTTCAGACTGTTGATTGAAATTATAATAGTAAATCAATATGGATCGTTGATTTAAAGTTTTAATAAGAACTTGCCCTTTCGGTTTTCAAGAGTTACTTGTCTCTTCTTGTTCCAAGGGTTAATTGCCCTTCGCAAATAGTAGTTGTCTCTTCATATTACCAAGAGTTATTTGCCTCTTGATTGTTCCAAGGTTAAACCCTTCATGAAATAGTAGTTGTCTCTTCAATATTACCAAGAGTCATTTTGACCCTTCGTTAAGACCAAGAGCCACTCTCGGTTTTTCTATAAATAAAGCTCATTCCTTCATTATTTCTTACTTAATTCACTTTGAAACTCTAGAGAGAAAATTATAGAGAGAAAGAAGAAGAGTATTCTACTACTTCATTACTTCTATATCCGGTTTCTTTTACGGTAGGGATATTATTTGTTGTACAAGTAAGGGGTGTTATTCTTCTTATTCATAAAGAGAACTTCATTATTCCATTCTTTATTATTACATTTGGAATAACTTGTATACGCTGACATACCCTATACATAACTTTATACGTGGCATACCCTATACTTGGTGAAATCCTTCTGTTATTCCATTCTTTATTATTCTGTTGGAATAACCTATATACGCGGCATACCCTATACTTGGTGAAATCCCTCTGTTATTCCATTCTATATTATTATGTTGAATAACTTTGTTTATCTTAATCTGCATACGTGGTGAAATTCTTCTATTATTCCATTCTTTATTATTCTTTCGAATATCTCTTGTCGGTGCAAATTTACTTTGACACAGTTCCATTATTTATTATTCGCATTTATTATTCTCGTTTAATATCCATTCGTATGCTTTTACGCCGGACTGATTCCATTATTTATTATTCTATCGGAATATCACATGCGTGCGTTCTGTGGGACTTCGATTCCATATTTATTTTTCTCGTTGGAATAACTTTTTTGTCATTATCTATCACATGCCTGGTGATTTCTTTTGTTATTCCATTCTTTATTATACTTAGTTGGTTAAAGTTTTGACTTCTATACTCCATGAAATTAGTGAAATATACTTGATATTTGCGCTTCATCCAGTATCTTTTCATGGAAATATTCTTCTGAGCATTCTTGAATTTTACTCTACAAAAAAGTATCATGTTGACAATTTGGATGTTATTAGTTCCTGGATAAATTAATTCTTGAACTTGTTTTATTGAATTCTTATATCATTGTCATCATCCTTATGTTTATATTTTTGAAAGTCATCTCGTGGCTCGTGAGTGCGTAGATGGACTTGGTATGATTATGACTAGGGATTATTCTAGATAATCATGACCGTAATGTTACAAATGATGTGATAAAAGTCCTCATTGGCCCGTAGTGCATTGATGGGCGCTTGTTGGCATGATCATGACCATTGATGAATACACAAATATTCCCGACGTTCGTAGTGCATGGATAATTGTGGTCGTGACCCTAATGAATATCCTTGGTCAGTAGTGCGGGGATGATGTGGATTATTTATTGTTGAGTCTCAACTTTAAAAATTGATGAAAACGTTTTAAATCATAAAAGATAGTAGATTTTATTCTCTACTTGACTCTTTTAATGGATTGCTTGTTCTACCGCAGCTTAAACTTGATGTCTATTGTATTTTATCGCTTTAACATTGTTGGAGACTAATGATAATTTATTCCGCATTATCTTAGTCATAATATTTCTTACTAGGCTAGTTGAGCTCACCTTTCTTTCACCGTTCTCTTTAGGATATGAGACGTGAAATTGAGACTAGCTCGGGGAATGGAGTGATGGTCCGAATGATAGTATTAGCTAGTAGTCCTCACTATTACATTAAATAGTGTGACAATAAATGTAATGAGGACTTATTCTCGAGAGTGGATATTGTCTGAAGACGATTTGTATTTAAACTCACAACTCTCTTGTTGTATAATTAAGATTGTATTTATATTACGTACCATGTATTTGGCGACTCGTAATAGGTGATGTATACCTATTTTGGGGCGCTACAATTTATATCAAAGCTTAGGGATATGATCCCTGGCTAAGACATGAGACAAGAACTAGGAGGGGAGAGACGGGGAATTCCTTCGCTAGTATGACCTACCTAAGTTTATTTGGTATTTAATTGGTCCGTCAGAGTATAAGGATAATATGTGTTATGTTAATTAACCCTTGTTTTGTGACAGTGTTTGAAAATGGCATCTTAAAATATCCTGGGAGAAGTTTCAAGAGTTGTTCAACGACAAGTACTTTCCCGAAAGTATTCGTCACATGAAGGATGTGGAGTTTATCAAGTTGGAGCAAAACAATATGACCGTGTCGCAATACGAGGCTAAATTTATGGAGTTATCCCGATTTGCATCCCATTTGGTTGATAATGAGGAGAGAATGACGCGAATGTTTCTAAGAGGTTTGAAACTCGATATACGTCAATTCCTCATTTCTCATAAACTTTGTTTATATTCAGATGTTGTTAATAGGACTCAGTTATTGGAGCGCGATAATGAGTTAGCACAACCAAAAGGTAACGACCAACAACACGATAATAATCGTATCGGTGGCAACGGCCATCAGAACAATGATGACCATCGTGGAAAAATTATCATGCCAAGAATAGTAACCACTTCGGTGGTAATCATGGCCAAGATAATAGAAGTGAAAATTTCAAGAGGAGAAGGTCATTTAGCTCAACTTTATCGTATAGTGAAGTCAAGTCCAGCTGGGACGGTGGCACCAAAGGCGGATACGGACAAAATAAAGTTGGTGGTTTCAGGAAGAGCGTTTTTTCGTGACTTCTTAAAAAGCGAGTAACCCAAACTAAGTTAGCAAGGGTTAGTTAATTATAAATTTTTGTGAAGTCTATACCTTATTAGATACTGGTTCTACCCACTCTTTCATTTCCCCTACTTGCGCTCAACGTTTAAATTTGACTCCGGAGAGATTAGACTTTGACTTATCTGTTGAAACTCCGTTGGGAGAAACCTTCATTACATCCACTATTATAAGTCTTGTTTAGTTCAAATCGGCACCCATGACATTACTGTCGATCTTATTTCTTTGAAAATACTTGCATTTTATGTGATTACTAGGGATTGATTGGTTAACTACTCATCATGCAAAATTGATTATTTTAAGTAAGTTGTTAGCTTTCATATTCCTAATCAACCAGTTATGCGAATTCAAGCCACCAAACCATTAAAATCAATCAATGTCATCTCAAGCCATAAAGCTATTCGTTTATTGAAAAACGGATGTCAAGTTTTCTTAGCTCATGTCACGGATCTAAACAAAAATACGTCAGTTTTGAATGATATTACTATTGTTAATGAACTTCCTGACGTATTCCCTGAAGAACTTCCTGGCCTACCCCGAGGCGTGAAATTGAATTTTGTATCGACCTTGAACCCTGGTACAAAACCCATTTCCAAAGCCCCATATCGAATGGCTCTATTGAACTTCGAGTTAAAGACCCAACCGCAGGAATTGTTAGACATTGGCTTTATTTGTCCTAGTACTTCTCCTTGGGTGCTCCCTGCTCTACATTAAGTGAAGAAGAAGGATGGGAGTATGCGACTTTGTATTAATTATCGGGAGTTGAATCGTGTCACCATCAAAAATAGGTACCCATTGCCACGTATTGATAACCTATTTGACCAGTTTCAAGGTGCCAAATTCTTTTCAAATATTGATCTTCGTTCCGGATATCACCAGTTGAAGATTAGAACCGACGACATTCCAAAGACGGCTTTCAGAACTCGGTACGGGCATTATGAATTCCTAGTCATGTCTTTTGGATTAACTAATGCTCCTGCTGCCTTCATGGATATGATGAACAGAATATTCAAGGAATATGTGGATCACTTTGTGGTCGTCTTTATTGATGACATCCTCATATATTGCAAAAGCCATGAAGATCATGAGTAACACTTGAGGCTGATACTCCAAACGCTTCGTGAATATAAGCTTTATGCCGAGTTAAAGAAATGCGAGTTCTAGTTTGAGGAAGTAGCATTCCTTGGGCACGTGGTATCAAGTCATGGAATATCTGTTGACCCAAAGAAAGATTGAAGCTATTCAAAGCCGGAGAGCAACTTAAATCGAATGGATCGTCGTGTAGCTTTCTCGCTTAGTTTGGTTATTATCGGAGATTCGTGGAAGGATTTTCTCGAATCGTAACTCCACTAACTCAGCTGACTCGGAAAGATACAAAGTTCGGTTGGAGCGAGGAATGTGAGAAGTGTTTTCAAGAACTCAAGAGGAGACTCATTTTAGCACCTGTTCTGACAATACCATCTGGTTCAGAAGGATTTGTCATCTACAGTGATGCTTCGGGCAAAGGGTTAGGATGTGTTCTCATGCAACATGGGAAAGTCATAGCCTATGCCTCACGACCACTCAAAGAATATGAGAGGAATTATCCTACTCATGATCTAGAGTTGGCAGCAGTTGTTTTTGCACTAAAGATTTGGAGGCATTACTTGTATGGGGAGAAAGTGGAGATCTTTACGGATCATAAAAGTCTCAAATATTTCTTCACTCAAAAGGAACTCAACATGCGACAACGACGTTGGCTTGAACTGTTGAAATATTATGATCATACCATCCAATACCATCCTGGAAAAGCGAACGTGGTAGCTGACGCATTGAGTAGAAGATCATATGCGGGTACGAGTGCGATATTATCAACGCAAAGGCCCATTTTGTGTGACTTGTAAAGGATGGAGATAGAGTTAAAGACTCCAGATACCAATGTGATGATGGAGAACATACGAGTAGAACCGACTTTAATTGATAAAGTTAAAGCTGCTCAAACTACAGACCTGGAGCTTATGCGTATGAGGAAGAAAGTGCAAGAAGGTGCTATGCCGGAAGTAAGAATTGATGAAGAAGGAATACTTTGAGTCAACTCCAGACTTTGTGTTCCTAACGACCTTGATTTAAAGTATAAAATCATGATGGAGGCGCACAACACACCGTTTGCAATCCATCCTGGGAGTACCAAAATGTATCGTGATCTTTGTCATACATTTTGGTGGAGCAATATGAAGAGAGAGATAGCACTTTTTATCTTAAGGTGTCTAACTTGTCAACGAGTCAAGGCGGAGCATCAAGTGCCAAAAGGTCCATTGCAACCACTTGAAATTCTAGAATGGAAGTGGGAGCACATTACCATGGATTTCATTACTGGTCTTCCCAAGGTTTCTCAAGGCATAGATGCGATTTGGGTCATTGTTGATAGATTGACCAAGTTTGCTCATTTCTTACCAATACGAGAAACTTATACACTTGAACGTCTTGCTCGTATGTACATAAACAAGATTGTAAGACTGCATGGTATGCCAGTATCCATAGTTTCTGATCGAGACCCAAGATTCACTTCACGTTTTTGGGTTAGTTTGTAAAAAGCTATGGGCACAGATTTACGATTTAGTTCACAGATATCATCCTCGAGACGGACGGAAAATCGAGAGGACTATTCAAACTCGGAAGATTTATTAAGACTCGTGTCCTTGACTTCAAGGAAGTTGGGACAAGTTCTTACCGATTGGTGGAGTTTTCCTACAACAACAGCTTATCAAGCAATATTGGCATGGCTCCATTCGAGGCGTTGTATGGAAGAAAGTGTCGTTCTCCAAAGATATCTTTGGGATGAGGTGGGTGAAGCAACGTTGTTGGGACCGGAGTTGAGTACGTATGACTACGAAAAAAGATTCAAACGATCGACAACGATATAAACCTCACAAGATCGATTAAAAAGAGTTATCTTGATCTTCATCGAAAGGACGTGAAATTCGATATTGGAGATCATGTGTTGTTACGTGTTGCTCTATGGAAAGGAGTTACGAGATTTAGAAAGAGAAGAAAGCTCAATCCTCGATTCATTGGCCCATTTTCACTCCTCGATCGAGTAGGGACTGTGGCCTATAAACTCGTTTTACCGCCAAATATGTCTCGTGTTCATAACATTTTTTACGTATCCATATTACGTAAATATGTGAAAGACCCGAACCACATTATTGAGTTAGAACCAGACGAAATAGCGAAAGATTTAACGTATGAAGAGGTTCCTATTAAAATCTTGGATAAGAAGGAGCATATTCTACGCTCCAAGGTTATACCTCAAGTCAAAGTTTTGTGGAGGAACCACGATGTTGAGGAAATGACCTGGGAGTTAGAATCTGAAATGAAATCAAGGTATCCTTACCTTTTTGACATACCAGGTACGTACCCTAATTTCGAGGGCGAAATTTCATAAGAAGGGGAGGTTGTAAGACCCCAACTTTTATGAATAAAGATAATTTTTCTATGAATATCATTTTTTTTTGAATATTATGAAATAAATTTGATATTATGTTATAGTTAATAGGTATTATTAGAAAATTTTGCAAAGTATGCAAGTTGTTATAAAATATTCGATTGGTGGGGGAATATTCTTTTTGTCAAGGAATATTCGATGCGGCGACCAAGACAATCATTAGTGGACCCCTACAATGTAAGTATTGTCGTAGTTAGAAAACGACAAAGATATTTTATATGAAAATAACGGCGGAGGTTTTTACCGCTTAATCTTTGTTGAACTACCCGATAGTAAAAGTAAAGAATGTCTGGCATTGGTTGCATAGTAGCAGTACACGATATTAATTATTGATCTTTACGTGATAAGTCACTCGGTTATCTTTGCATTATTGCTACAATAATTCTTTGCGATCATATCTCTCATATTATTGATTCAATTATTGTCACGATTATCATATGCATAATATGTTATTTTATTAAATCAATAATTGAGATGACAAAGTTATTCATATTATTAAATTGCAATATTTACAATGTCTAGAAGTTCTGTCAAGGAGAGGTTTGGTCACCTAATTGCGCGCCAATAGGGAGAAATCCTTATTGGAAAGCCCCCTCTTTCCTGGGAACAACCTGGTTGTTAAATATTGTGAGTTATGATATTAATGATGGATAAGTTCGTGTTGATTAAAGATGAATTTGATAGTTTCATTGTGTTTAGATTATTTGTGTTAGTAGAAATTGACATTTATTTCGATAATAATTGATGTCTGGAGGTTATATTGTTCAATCGGGTATTCGGGGCACTTTTTTGTGTCAGAGTTACTATTCACGAGTTACTATTCACGAGTTACTATTCATGAGTTACTATTCACGAGTTACTATTCATGAGTTACTATTCACGAGTTACTATTCACCTAATTACTGTTCACTCTAGTATTATGCATTCTGGTATTTGGGTACAATATTATTCCATGAGGAGATGCGCTAATTTTTCAGACTGTTGATTGAAATTATAATAGTAAATCAATATGGATCGTTGATTTAAAGTTTTAATAGTAAATTGCCTTTTCGGTTTCCAAGAGTTACTTGTCTCTTGATTGTTCCAAGGGTTAATTGCCCTTCATGAAATAGTAGTTGTCTCTTCAATATTACCAAGAGTTATTTGCCTCTTGGGTGTTCGAGGTTAATTAATCCTTCGCAAATAGCAGTTGTCTCTTCAATATTACCAAGAGTCATTTTGACCATTCGTTAAGACCAAGAGCCACTCTCAGTTTTTCTATAAATAGAAGCTCATTCCTTCATTATTTCTTACGAATTCACTGAAACTCTAGAGAGAGAAATTATAGAGAGAAAGAAGAAGAGTATCCTGCTACTTCATTACTTCTATATCCAGTTTCTTTTACGGTAAGGGATATTATTTGTTGTACCCGTAAGGGGTGTTATTCTTTCTTATTCATAAAGAGAACTTCTGTTATTCCATTCTTTATTATTCTATTGGAATAACTTGTATACGCGGCATACCCTATACATAACCTGTATACGCGGCATACCCTATACTTGGTGAAATCCTTCTGTTATTCCATTCTTTATTATTCCGTTGGAATAACTTTCATATCTGTGCCGTATACCCTATACTTGGTGAAATCCTCTCGTTATTCCATTCTATATTATTATGTTGAATAACTTTGTTTATCTGGCACCGCATACGTGGTGAAATTCTTCTATTATTCCATTCTTTATTATTCTTTCAAATATCTTGTCGGGCATGAATTTACTTTGACACAGTTCCATTATTTATTATTCCGCATTTATTATTCTCTCGGAATATCCTGTCTGTGCGTTTTACGCCGGACTTGGTTCCATTATTTATTATTCCGCATTTATTATTCTATCGGAATATCACATGCAATCGCGTTCTGTGGGACTGGTTCCATATTTATTTTTCTGTTGGAATAACCTGCCTGTACTATCTATCACATGCCTGGTGATTTCTTTTGTTATTCCATTCTTTATTATACTTAGTTGGTTAAAGTTTTGACTTCTATACTCCATGAAATTAGTGAAATATACTTGATATTTGCGCTTCATCCAGTATCTTTTCATGGAAATACTCTTCTGAGCATTCTTGAATTTTACTCTACAAAAAAGTATAATGTTGACAATTTGGATGTTATTAGTTCCTGGATAAATTAATTCTTGAACTTGTTTTATTGAATTCTTATATCATTGTCATCATCCTCATGTTTATATTTTTTAAAGTCATCTGTGGCCTGTAGTGCATAGATGGACTTGATATGATTATGACCAGGGATTATTCGGTATAATCATGACCGTAATGTTACAAATGATGTGATAAAAGTCCTCATTGGCCCGTAGTGCATTGATGGACAGTTGTTGGCATGATCATGACCATTGATGAATACACAAATATTCCTGACCCGTAGTGCATGGATAATTGTGGTCGTGACCCTAATGAATATCCTTGGCCGTAGTGCAGGGATGATGTGGATTATTTATTAAGCTGAGTCTCAGCTATAAAAATTGATGAAAATGTTTTAAATCATAAAAGATAATAGATTTTATTCTCTACTTGACTCTTTTAATGGATTGCTTGTTCCGCTGCAGTTAAACTTGATGTCTATTGTATTTTATCAGTTTAACATTGTTGGAGACTAATGATAATTTATTCTGCATTATCTTAGTCAATATTTCTTACTGGGCTAGTTGAGCTCACCCTTTCTTTCATTGTTCTCTTTAGGATATGAGAACGTAGCTGAGACTAGTCGGGGAATGGAGTGATGGTCCGGATGATAGTATTAGCTAGTAGTCTTCACTATTCTGTTAAATAGTGTGACAATAAATGTAATGAGGACTTATTCTGAGAGTGGATATTGTCTAGAAGGCGATGTATTTGTATTTCAACTCATGCCTCTCTTGTTGTATAATTAAGATTGTATTTATATTCTGTACCATGTATTTGGTGACTCAGAATAGGTGATGTATACCTATTTTGGGGGCGTCACAGTCTAGTTCTAATTTAATAACGTGGTTCGGGTCATACACATATTTACGTAACATCGATACATGAAAAACGTTATGAACACGCGACATACTTGGCGGTAAAACGAGTCTATAGGCCACAGTTCCTACTCGATCAAGGATTTCAAATGGGCCAATACAATCGAGGGTTGAGATTTCTTCTCTTCATCGATTCTTGCTTCTAGAATAACGCTCTATTGAACCTTCTTCTTCACATTCATCAGCTTTGAGTATGTAGCTTGAGCGGCTTTAACTTTATCGATTTAAGTCGATTCTAATCGTATATTTGTTATCTTCACGTGGGTCCCTAGAGTCTTTAACTCTATCTTCATCATTTCTAAGTTATACGAAATGGGTTTTTGTGTTAACAATGTCGCACTCGTAAACGCATACGATCTTCTACTCAACGCGTCAGCTACCACGTTCTCTCTTCCACAATGATATTGAATGGTATGATCGTAATCTTCAACAGCTCAAGCCAACGTCTTTGGCGCATTATACGTTCGTTTTGGTTGAAGAAATATTTAAGGGTTTTAGAAATGGGTTTTGTACTGGGGTTAGTACAAAATTCAATTTCATGCTCTAGGGGTAGGCTAAGAAGTCTTCAAGAATACGTCAAGAAATTTATTAACGATAGAAATATCATTCAAAACTGTGACCCTCATCCAAGACTTGGATAGCACGTCACATTGATACCTATCAACTTGTCACCGTCATTCACAACGTCCCCTACGAAAAGTTCGGCTTTAGTGCATTCCACCCAAGGAAGTTACCAGCGAAAGGCTCGGGGCTCTTTACTTATGGTTTAATATAACAGTGATTAACTTTAGTGGTTTGGTTGATTGAATTCGCATAACAGGTTGGTTAGGAATATGAAAGCTAACAACCTTACGAAAATAATCAATTTTGGCATGATGAGTAGTTAACCAATCGATTCCTAAAATCGCATCAAAGGCAAGTATTTTCAAAGAGATAAGATCGACAGGTAACGTGAAAGTGTCGATTTGAATCAAACAAGATTTATAAACAGTGGAGGTAACGAAGGTTTTTACTAATGAAGTTTCAACCAATAAGTCAAAGTCTAACTTCTTCGGAGTCAAATTTAAACGTTGAGCGCAAAGCAAGAGAGATAAAAGAATGGGTAGAACCTAGATCTCAATAAAGTATAGACTTGAGAATTTTATGATTAACTTACATTAATAACCTTGTTCGGGTTCCTCAATAAACGCCTCACTTAAACTACTGGCTTTGTCTTCTTTGGGACGGACCTTAGATGCCTCAAAGCCAATTTGGACTTGACTTTGGTGCACGACAAAATCGGGCTAGGTGACCTTCTCTTCCACAATTGTAGCATGCTTTGGACTGCTGTGCACAGTTTGGACTGATATGTCCTTCCCCTCCATATTTGAAGCATATGATATGTAAGACCCCAACTTATTATGAATAAAATTAAATTTTCTCTATTTATTATCTTGAAATAATTAGGAGTTAATTTGATATAATACTTTGGTTATGGGTGAAATGTGTAAATTTTACAAAATAAGCAAGTGGTTATAAAATATTCATTTTTGTCGGGGAATATTCGTTTGGTCGTGGAATATTCTTGTGGTCAGGGAATATTCGTACGACGGCGCAGCCATTCGTGGGCCTCATAACAGAATAAATGTCGGATGAAGAAAACGACAAATTTGAGTTTTTATAAATAACGGAGTAGTTGTTACCGTTAACACTGTTGGAATACTCGGTGGTTAAAATACAATAATACGCGTGGTTACACAGTAGCACATGGTATTACACAGTATTTTTGAATTATTGATTCTTACGTAAGAAGGCAATACTCAATAATTGTTACAGTAATTACTTTTCAATATTTTATTTTATTGATTCAATAATTGTTGCGTTGATATTTTATATTATTGTTGTTTCAATAATTGTCACTACACAGTATTTCCCATTATCAGATCAATAATTCATATTATTTGAATAATATTATTAGATAGCATTATTGGTAATGTCTAGAAAGTTCTGTCTAAGGAGAGGTTTGGTCACCTAATTGCGCGTCAGTAAGGAGAAATCCTTATTGGAAAGCCCCCTCTTTCCTGGGAACGGCCTGGTTGTCATAATTGTGATTCTGTAATATTATTTGTGAATAATTAATTATTGATTTATATGATAAGAAAATATTTATTTGATGTGGATATAAATGATGGATTTATTTATTTTATGTGGTTATAATTGAAAGATTTAATGTTGAGGTGTTTTATCAGTATCTTTGTCGGAATGGAGGTATTAAAAATTAAATCAGTATTTTTACGATATATTGCGTGAGTTATAATTTTTAATCCGACTGTTGGATCGTTGTGATTTTTGGATATGTTATACATACATAAGTTGGGTATATGTTCACAAATTTTGAACCGTTAAAAATGAACGTATGATTTGTTATAAATTTTAAGAGGTGACTGATTCGGAAATTAGGTTTATAAATGATTTTGGTGGAAAATTCTAGAATTGAGTGGGCCCCACTTGTGGTTGGTGAAGAAATGTGCTGAATTTTATTTCAAATGTGGTGGGTGGCAATAGTAGCAGGTAAAGCCATCGTCGGGAAGCGGTCAAGTCTGCTTTGACGTCTTAACATTTTCCTATAAATAGAGGCTAAGTTAGAATTGAAAATCACACCGAAATATAAGCTTTCTCTCTTTCTCTCTCTATATTATTGAGCGTATTTTGTGAGTATTTAGATACTTTGAGAGTTGTTGTTCAGTACAAGTTTCATTCAAAGATCACTCTTGACCTTTTCTTCCGGAAATCTTGATTCTTTGAGGTAAGGGGATATTATTTTCTTCTTAAATGATATTATTTTCTTGATATCATTATCTTTGAGATATTGTTATGAATTTTATTATGGAATTTCTAACTTTTTGTGTCGGGTTACTATTCACGATATCGACACTAATTATTCATAAATATGACACTATTCACTAAAAAATAAAATTTTCTCTTTTTCATCCCAGATGTCTTTTATGGTTACTATCTTTGATTGTATCCATGTTTTGATCTTTATTTTTGAATTCTACTTCACACTTGGTTATTATGAAGTATTATTGAATTTGGATAAACCGAAATACGAATCCCTAATATTTGTCCTTCTGTCTCACTGGATTCGTTCTCTAAAATATTTTTCATCATCCTCAGTCCTTAATGGTGATACTTGATGAATATCTTTGGCCTGTAGTGCAAAGATGAATGATTACCTGATGAATATCTTTGGCCCGTAGTGCAAAGATGAACAGGTGTTGAAATGAACATGACCAACTGGTGATACAAATGAATATCTTTGGCCCGTAGTGCAAAGATGTATATTGATTGATGTTACAGGGATAAAATATTGATGATGGACTTTTAAATTCATAGATGATAGTAGATTTCATTCTCTACTTAACTCTTCTAATGAATTGTTGTTTTCACTGCAGTTGTTGATCTAAAACTTATTGTCTATTGTATTCTATCAGATTTTTCCCTGTTGAAGACTAAGGATAATTTGTTGTATATTATCTTAATCATAATATTATTTACTGGGCTAGTTGAGCTCACCTTTTTCCTTTTTGTTCCATTTTTTTTCTCAGGAGGTGAGAATTTAGCGAGGACTAAATGGGGTATGGAGTGATGATTCGGGATAGGCATTTTAGTAGTCCTCACTATTTTGTAGAATAGTGCATCAATAATTGTAATGAGGACTTTATTTGGGTATGGATATTGTCTAAAAGACAATATTGTATTTAAACTCACAAGATGTGTTGTCGTATTTTACCTGACAATTGTAATAATGAAGTTGTAGTTTTCTTTTACGCACCATGTATTTGGCGACTCAAAATGGGTGTTGTATACCTATTTTGGGGCGTCCACGATTGGTATCGAGCTTATGGATATGGTCTCCGGCGGAGATCGGGGAATAGAACTAGGAGGGGAGAGATGAGTAAATCCTTCGCTAGTGTGTCCTACCTAAGCTTATTTGTTGGTCGGTCATAATATAGGGATATTATGTGATATGTTAATTTGTTTAATTAACCTCTGTTTTATGGCAATTTTTAAGAATGACAGCTGAGAACGTTAACAATGGAGTTTATGAGACTGTGGAATAACCTTTGATTACCAACCAAGAGAACGTGCAACAGGAAGACAATATTCCTCCTGTAAATAACACTACCGAGCAAACGATGAATGATGCGATGTTTAGAAGCTTTTTGTAGTTCATGCAAAATCAGACGAGGGAGACTCGTGTACAAAATACGGGTGAAAATGATAGCAACGCCACGATGCATCACAATGAAAGATTCAAGGAGTTGGGACCACCAGTTTACGGGAAAGCCGTCCGATTAAAGGCGAAAATGTGGGTAAAGCAAATAACCAAGATATTCGATGTCTTGAAACTTGACGGAGAATGAAGGTTCCATTTGCCACCTTTATGTTCCGTGGTGAGGCGACATTCTTTGGGTGGAGTCTGTAAGCGTACTCCACCACTTTCAACATGTCTTGGGAAAAATTTTAGAAAGCTGTTCAATGACAAGTACTTTCTTGAAAGTATTAATATCATATAAAGGAGGTAGAGTATATTAGGCCGAATGCGAAACAACATGGCGATGTCTCGATGCGAGGCGAAGTTCATGGAGTTATCCAGTTTGCACCTCATTTGGTAGAAAATGAGGAACGTATGACACGGATGTTTCTGAGAGGTCTAAAACCCGAGATTCGACTCTTTATATTCAGATGTTGTAAACAGGGCTCAATTATTAGAGCGTGATAATGAGTATGTTCAACAGAGGGACCACAACCAGGGTCATACCGGTCACAGCAGTCATCAAAGAGATGATAACCAGCGAAGAGGAAAGAATACGGACAAAAGCGGTAACCACTCGGGTGGAAATCGTGGCCATGATAATAGGAGAGGTGAGTCAAGTGGAAATTTCAAAAAGAGGAGATTTAACAATGACGGGAAGACATCAGCAGCAGCACCAGCACCAACAACAAATTCTAGGGGAGGAGAATGACCGCCAGTTAGATGTTACAGATGCGGAGAAGAGGGACACATAAGTCCAAATTGTTCACAGCCTTCCAAGGTGTGTTTCAATTATGGAAAAGACGGTCACATAGCCCGATTTTTGTCCGATGGCAAGTCAAGTCCAACTGGGACTACGGCACCAAAGCGACTACTGGACAAAACCAAGTCGGTGGTTCAAGGAAAGGCGTTTGTCGTGGTCCGCCAAAACGCGAGAAAACCCAAACGAGGTGATCACGGGTAAGCTAATCTTGAACTCTTGTGAAGTTTATACCTTCTAGAATCTGGGCTTCTACCCATTCTTTTATCTCTCCTGCTTGTGCTCAACGTTTAAACTTGACTCGGAGAAATTGGACTTTAACTTATCTCTGTTTAAACTCATTGGGTGAAACCTTTGTTACATCTACGCTTTATAAATCTTGCTTGATCCAAGTTGGCATAATCACATTACCTGTTGATCTTATACTTGCATTTGATGTGATTTTAAGGATTGATTGGTTAACCACTCATCATGCCAAAATTGATTATTTTCGTAAGGTTGTTAGTTTTCATATTCCTAACCAACCTGTTATACGAATACAAGAAACTAAACCACTAAAATCAGTCACTATCATATCAAGCCATAAAGCTATTCGTTTATTGAAGAACGAATGTCAAGCTTTCTTAGCCCATATTATGGACTTGAACAAAAATACGTTTGATTTGAATAATATTCCTGTTGTTAATGAATTTCCTGATGTATTTCCGGAAGAACTTCCTGGTCTACCCCGAGCGAAGTTGAATTATTTATTGATCTTGAACCGCATTAAAGCCCATTTCTAAAACCCCATATCGAATGGCTCTATTGAACTTGAGGAGTTAAAAGTCCAACTACGAGGAATTGTTAGATATCGGTTTCATTAGGTCTAGTACATCTCCTTGGGGTGCTCTGTTTTATTTGTAAAGAAGAAAGATGGGAGTATGCGACTTTGTATTGACTACCGGAATTAAACCATATCACCATCAAGAATAGGTATCCGCTACCTCGCATTGATGACCTGTTTGACCAGTTGCAAGGAGCACAATACTTTTCAAAGATTGATCTTCGTTCTGGATATCATCAACTGAAGATTAACACTGAGGATATTCCGAAGACTACCTTCAGAACTCGGTACGGGCATTATGAATTCTTAGTCATGTCTTTTGGATTTACTAATGCTCCTGCTGCTTTCATGGATATGATGAACCGTGTATTCAAGGAATATTTGGATCAGTTTGTTGTTGTCTTTATTGATGACATCCTCATCTATTCCAAAAGCCGTGAAGATCATGAGCACCATTTGAAGCTGGTACTTCAAAGACTTTATGACAACAAGCTATATGCCAAGCTGAAGAAATGCAAGTTCTGGCTTAAGGAAGTAGCATTCCTTGAGCACGTGGTATCAAAACATAGAGTATATGTTGACTCGGCGAACATTGAAGCAATACAAAATTGGGAGCAACCGAAGTCGATGACCGAAGTGCGTAGCTTTTTGGGCTTAGCTGGTTATTATCGGAGATTCGTGGAAGGATTTTCTCGAATCGCTACTCCGTTAGCTGACTCGAAAAGATGCAAAATTCATATGGAGCGAGGAATGCGAGAAGAGTTTACAAGAGCTCAAGAGGAGACTCATTTAGCACTGACCTACGATAATAATACCATTTGGTTCGGATGGATTTGTTATCTACAAATATGATGCTTGAGCAAAGGGTTAGGATGTGTTTTCATGCAACATGGGAAAGTCATAGCCTTATGCCTCGCGACAACTCAAAGAATATGAGAGGAATTATCCTACTCATGATCCGAGTTAGCGTGATCGTTTTTATGTTAAAAATCTGGAGACACTACCTGTATGGAGAGAAAGTGGAGATTTATACGGATCATAAAAGCCTCAAATATTTCTTCACCCAAAAGGAACTCAATATCACTACAAGAAAAAAGGTTTATCAGCGACCACCTATCAGCAACTGCATGCGGTCGCTGATAGTCGTCGCACAAATTCTGGTCACTGGGATGCACATCAGCGACCACTATTAGCGAATCAAAACATCTCATGATCGATATGAAGCGAATCAAAATGACAAATCCGGTCGCTAAGTTGAAATCGGCATGGTCGAGGCCAAAGGCGACGTGGTCCACGTGGCGACGGACGTGACGGTGATCGCGTCGCGTCGTGACGATACCCATAAATATTTAGCAGTCGCTAATAACTATCGTGACCGATGCGATCATTGATATGGAAAAAAAAAAAAAGATTTTTGCTATTTTGCATTTCCCCAAAACTCAGTACTGCTTTTGTACCTGCTTTATCCCAACACACATACCCAACAACAGCATACACAACAATATAAACATCCATCGTCCACCAACACATACACCAAACTAGTATATAAACCTTTAAAAACCAATATGATTTGAATAAATATAATAACATTTCAAAACTTGTTTAAGTAACATACAAACATCCAAAGAATGAATATACAAGTACAAGCTTATACTATAACTACAAAACAAATCTAAAGCAGGTATGTCAAGCATCACCGCCTCCTTGATCACCCTGTAATTAACAAAATAATAAAACAAGTTACAAATATATACTCACTATGTTAATATTGGTATATTACGACAATATATACAACAAATTGATTGTATACCTCGTCGCCATCTCCGTGTTATGATGTTGTTGCTGCCGCCATTACTTCAAATTTAACTCCTCAAAGACTTCGAGCCCCAGGATGTCCGCCCGGTGATCTTGTAAAGATCACGATCTCGACATATAGCTCTCTCACACAATCGGCCGTAGTATGAACAATTTGGATGGCTCGATGATTTAATAGATGGGTAGAAGAAGCAAACTTAAGCCATCAAGGATGGGCGTCGTCGTTGTCCTTGACCTTTAGTGTAGTTCTTCTTCACAATGAGCGCCTCTCCCACAACTCTTGATCGATGAGCGGACGTGGAGTGCCTTCGGATATCGCTTTCATTCAATAAACACTTATAAGTGTCCCAATCATGATGTTAACAATTAAATAGTTAAAATAAAATTAATTACGTAAGCATTAAAGATCAAGTTGTTAAAATTTATTACCGCTTATCTGGATAGCCTCGAGTGGAACCATCACGGGTGGCCACGTGCATATCCAAATGAATGGATAGGTGACCTTGAGACCGAGACTCCTATACAAAAATAACACAATATTACTAAGTAAAAATGGGATATATTTTCTACAATTCATGATTGTAAACATATTAAAACTTATAAATCGTTACTGGCAAAGCGATATACTACAACCAGTAAAATCTTATGCGCCACTTGTATGTTCCTTTAGCCTTTTAGCCATCGGATACACCCGAGGCTCATGTTGGTGGCGACGATCTTTCGTCTTTTCACCCAAATTTCAACTCTCCATTGGGCACACATCTCAAATTTATATGGATTTGGGTGCACCACCAGGGCTATGCTTTCATGCATATAATCCTCTCCCTGGCCTGGATGGTCGATCTCGGCATTGTGAATGGCTTTTTGTCGATCTTTATTCAAGTTGTCCTTGGTGCGGACCGCACTTTGTACGCTTGATAATAATATCGAATCACTTGAAACTGCAAGGCGTCCTCCCATCTATACCTTTTCTGCAAATAAAACAACAATAATAACATTACTAAATAATTATCCTTTGAATATTATATTAATATTATATTAATATTATCTGTCATAATTAAAAAAATCATACCTGAAATTACGCCCAAACAAAGATCCTTGTAGGCGATAGGTGTCTTTCATACGTAATCACAAATTGAAGGCCAATTCTAGAACACAATTTGTGATATGCACTTGACGATTTTATTATCTAAAAAATCACTATAATATACAACATCAATTAGCATATATTAAAGCAATTTACATCTAAGTTATAATACTTATGAACATTTTTCAAACTTATACTTATATAATACTTAAAAAAATTCGCCAGAGTCTCCCCTACAATATGGACTAGCCACATGCACGACGGCATGCATATATGGACATTTCTAGGCACCCAAGACACAAACCAATATAATATTAATCAAAACATTACCAATATACAATAAATGGAATCTTAAATGCTTATATAAAATTGATATATGCGGGACGTACGTGCTATTCGGAGGAGGGCGAATCTGAATAAGAATCCGATCATCCGAATTAGTAGGGGCCTTGGGCACATGATTAGGCCCCCTACCCAAGCCGCGCTTTTTCTACGCTGCTTCAGAATCCATCTGTATATTACAAATTTCAAGATGTTATTATGAGTCATATTTGATTACATGTATATATGACAATAAACATGACAGTGATATAAACATATATATATATATATATATATATATATATGAATATAAAATGACAATAAATAAAAATTGTATTTAAATAGTTTAGTACATAAACATGATGAAGGATTTAAACATGTATATATATGAATATAAAATGATAGTCCATTAAGAAAAGTAGAAGGATCCAGTGTGAAACTTGAAATCCCATATGAAGTGAATCGCACTGAACTCCAAACAAATATACATTCACTTTTTAAACAAAACTAATATAAGAATAACAAGGTAGAACCTCTTCTACAAAAAGCACATCGGAAGAACAATAACAATGGTAATGTATCATAAATTGATGAAGTGCTTTAATTACAACAATATAGTAGACAAATAGCTTAAAACTGTGAGAGAAAAATCAATAATAAATGTGATTCCCTCATTTGTTCAAGTGTCAATGTCTGATTCAGAATCATCTTGTATACTTGTTGCAGATTCATAACTATAATCACTTGATTCAATGTCGATTCGATCAATAACTCTTCCTCCTCAGTAATCAATGTCATCGGAACAAGTATTGACTCAGGATCTAATTCATGTGGTTCATCTCCACCATCTAACTGGATTACTTCATTGTCGTCCTCCACATTTATTATAGTTTGACTATGAAGCATCTGCTCTTGGTAAATCTCCCCATCAACTAATTCTACACGACTACGTGCGGGAGTATGAATTACAACTTGCCAATATGTAGGCGGTCTATCCCTTTTCCTAACAAGACTAGGAGTGTAGTATACTTATACTGTTTGAGTTGGTAAAACAAACGGTTCGTTGGAGTACGCAGACCTATGGAGGTCAATATCGACGATTCCATGTCTGTCAACACGTATCCCTTTTTCTGAATCAAACCAACGACACTTGAACAAGTGAATATGACCCCCGTACGTGCCCTTGTACGACAACTTTATGATTTCCTCTAACTCCCCATAAAAGGCACGACCAAGCTCATTGTAACAATCTCCTTGGACACACACTCCAGAGTTCGTTGTTCTTTTATCGCGCCCATATGCCTTTGTGTGAAATTCACAACCATTTATTTTGTAACCATTACTACCGACTTGGTCCCCATGCGGTCCTATAGCTAGGACTTATACATTAGCCTAATCGTTGATCCCTCGAATCAAAGCCTACAAAAAACTCCATCTTATTAAATGAAGTCATAGTTAACATGGAGTATATATATATATATATATATATATATACTATGTGCTTAAAAATTGAACTTACTTTGTCCTTTAGCCAAAGTGCAAAGTTTTTATCCCGATTGATTTGAATATCTTTATCAGTTATGTTCGGGAGGCTCACTTTTAACTCGTCATCATACAATCTATACCATGTTATAAACATTAACATATTGGAATAAATTTTCAACTTAAAAGATAAATTATCAAGTTTACATGTGTACCTCACAAATTCGTCCAATCTCCTCGCATGATTGAGAAGAATGTAAGTATATGCGGCATGTAATTCTTGCTCGAGAGAGAATATCGCTTCCTTTTCCATAAGCACGGCCCGATAGACCAAATACGAGAATGGACCATTTAGTTCAACATTTCCCCCATCATCATGTCTCGATACTCGATTGGCCTTTGTCAAGACTTCGTCCGGAAAATAGTCTGAGACAAACGTAGATATCTCATCGAAATCAGATGCCTCGCATATCGACCCCTCGACATAAGCTCTATTCTTCACCTTCCTCTTAAGGTTTCCCATCACCCTTCGAAAGGTTACATCCATCTATATTGAACCTGGACCCCCAACACGAGCTTCATAGGGAAGATGGATTTGCAAATGCTCCATGGAGTCAAAAAAACCAGGTGGGAATATTTTTTCCGGTTTACATGTAATCTCTATGATGTTCTTCTCAAGTACAAACATGTCCTTCTCATTCAATGATTTTGAACACAAGTCTTTGAAGAAACGACTAAGATCCGTCAAAGCATCCCATATTGGTTTATCAAGCAAATCCCGAAATGCTATAGGCATGAGTCTCTCCATGAATACATGACAGTCACGACTCTTCATCCCTTGCAATTTTCCACCCGTAACACACCTTGAAATGTTTGACGCATATCCATCTGTTAGTTTCAGAGACTTAACCCATGTGCAGACATCTTCAACTTGCTTTTTGGACAATGTGTACCTTGCATGCGATTTAACAATCTTACCATTAGGAGATTCATAAAGTTCTAATCCAGGACGCTTACAAATATCTTTCATGTCCAAACGTGCCTTATCGTTATCTTTTGTCTTCCCCAGTAACATTCATCACGATGTGTTAAACACATTGTCAAACACATTCTTCTCAATATGCATCACATCTAGATTATGATTTAATCAAATTTGTAGACCAATAAGGCAGTTCCCAAAAGATGCTTCTCCGAACCAAGTTATGAGATTCACCAAACCCATTGATTATGTTTGTGGCATCAACCTTACCAAATGGGATAACCGGCAATCTCATCACACGATCTCGCATCTCCGTTCCCGACAATCGCGGTGCAGGCATATTATTATCTACTTTCCACTTTCCTGAAGTGTTCTCTATTTCTTCGAAACGGGTGATCTACCTAGTAGGCAAGCGATGACAAATCAAACCAACAAGGCTTTCGACCTTTTGATAGATTAAACGACTTTGTATGCTCCATACAATACGGACAAGCCAACTTCCCGTGTGTACTACATCCAGTTAACATACCATAAGCTGGGAAGTCACTTATAGTCCACATAACCGCTGCCCTAAGGTCGAAATTTGTTTTCGTTGCAACATCCCAAGTCTGTACTCCATCCTCCCACAATACCTTCAACTCTTCTATAAGAGGTCTCAAGTAAACATCTAAGTTCTTTCCAAGATTCTTAGGACCAGGAACCACGAGTGAAAGAAACAAGTATGGCTGTTTCATACACATCCAAGGAGGCAAGTTGTATGGAGTAACAATCACATGCTAACATGAGTACGGAACAGCTGAGTGGCCAAACGGATTGAAACCATCGATTGGACAATCCAAGCCTCACATTTCTAGGTTCCAATGCAAATCCGAGGATGTGCTTTAAGTTGAAATCTTTCCAAGCACCGCCCATCTGCATGGATGATTTAGTTCTCCATCTTTAGCTAGAGATTTCGCATGTCAACTCATATGTTCAATTTATTCTTGAAGACATGTACAATCTTTTTAGCCGATGTGTTATTGGAAAATACCTTAGAATCTTAAACGGTATACTTGATTTTTTTTTGTAGTCACACCTCTTTTTATTAGGCCTAAACCGATCATGATTGCAAAAAAACGTGCACCTTGTCATCTGCTCATTTTTTCTTATAAAACAACATGCAATCGTTGGGACATGCATCGATCTTTTGGTATCCAAGTCCCAACTTCGTCACCATTTTCTTACAAAAGTAATAGTTACTGGGTAATTTCTCACCGTCAGCAACATACTCTTAATGGCCTTTAAGAAATGACTCAAAACACTCATGGATCATGTTGTGATCGACCTTTGATGTTAAGTAATGTCGCCACTGCAGACAATATAGTGTGTTTAGTGCAACCATGCCACAATGGCTCGCTACCCTCGTCTAACAACTTAAAGAAGTCTTTGGCATCAGAATTCATAGGTTTCTCTCTGCCTTGCTCCCAATCAAAATTTGGCCCTGCAATATCATGAACCATTTCATTCATACGATGAGTACTACTGCCCAAATTGTGTACTTGTGTGATGCCACCATCTCTTCTATGCCCATGTGCCCACCATCATTCTTCGTAATTTCTCATGAACCCAGAAACAAGTAAATGATAGTTTACCATGTCTCTGTCCATATAATTTGCATTCTTACACTTCAAACATGGACATCGTATCTGCGATTTACCATTCATACATTTCGGGAGACTATACGCATACTCCAAAAACACTTGGCAACCAGATCTAAATTCAGTTGTAGCACCTATCTGGGCACTTGACTTTCGTCATACCATCCAACTACGGTCTGAATAGAGGTCCATGATTCCACGGTACCTACTACAGACAACATGAGCTTATTAAGGTATAACATGATTGTAAGCATATGATTTGAGTATACTTGTAACCATATGACTTGAGCATACTTGTAAGCACATGATTAACATTTAAGCCATACTTATAAGCATATGACTTAAGCTCGTTAATATTATAAATGTTCGCAACTACCCGACCAACAAAAAAATTTCGCCAGAGTCTCCCCTATAATATGGACTAGCCACATACACAACGACATGTATATATGGTCATTTCTAGGCACCCAAGACACAAACCAAGAGAAATATACAAATTCTCAATATAAATGGATCAATCCACCATTTGTACAAAATGGCAGAATTAATTAGCATGTCTTAAGTGTATTTGTTCATAAGTGTACTGTTGGGGGCATGCATTATAATTGAATTTCTTGGCAGTCCTCTACAATTCTATAGTGTAGACTTGACATGGTACTCAAGTACATGAACATGGTTTTGGTTGTTATATTTGCCCTCAAACCACACTCATACACTTAAGAAATGTATCAAAAAAATCATTTCTCAAATACCAAGTATGGTTTTTGTTCTCTTTAGCACGAGCCATAATTTCTGCAAATATTTCAGACTACTGTCTGTGCCAAGACTAACAACCAAGCATAACAAATCAATTTTACCACATTAATATTATCCAAATTATTATGGTTTCGAGTACATACACCATAATAATTTTTTAATTTGTTAACAGCAAGCTTAGGCTTATTATTGTCATGAATATCGCTCATCTTAAAAAAAAAAAAAAAACAAATAAATGGGATTAAAACAAAACTAAAATAAGCACTCAGCGATCTTACTGTCATATCATAAAACGACACACTACCAATAAGCATTTTAAATTTTTGGGTCCAATAGATATTTTTTTCTACTTCTTCAGTTTTTAAGGTTGGTTACCTTTTAAATTTTGTTTATTGTATTTGGACTAAAATATGGTTTGTACCCCCAAATTCCAAATTTTGTAGGGTTGTTGAGATTTAAATTCTAATATTTAAAACTTATCTAAATACACCCTAAAACATTTCATTTACAGAAATACAATTTACACCCAAGTTAGGGTTCATTTTGTTTAATAGAAATAATTTTGACCCAAGCATTTAACAGAAAGAATTTCACCCTCGGAATTGAGTCATTATCCTCCAAGCATTTAACCAATTTCTTATGACAAAACCAGGACATAAGCCACGCCAGAAATGTACAAGTTGTAGGCACTTAAGCAATCACAAGGACAATAATAATGAAGTGAAGGTGAATACCCAAATAATGGAGAAGTAGAATACTTTACTTTCAGCAAATAGATGGTGTATACAAGTAAATGTGCTCACTTTTCCTTGTTGATTTTTAAATTTAAAATGGTAGTAAATTTAAAATAATCACTCAGCATCTTATTGTAATTTTTGCCCCAATTTTCGCAGCAGCTTTTGTAATGGGGGCATAATGGCATGAGTTAGCAATTATGTCAATGTGGCATTATATGAAATAAATTACATACTACCAATAAGGTAGAATACCCAAACTAGAAGAAAAATGCAGTGAATTCTATTAATAGAATAACACCCAATCTATATCCAAATCAAAAATAAAGAGAATTAGGGTTACCTGTGGCGGCGGCGATGGCAATGGACAGTGATGGCGAGTGGGGACGGTTTGCCTCCCTCTTCTCTTCTCCCCCTTCTCCCTCTTCTCCCTATTCTCGTTTCCCCCTCGTTTTTTCTCTCTCACTTTGAAAAGAACGAACGCCTGAGTCTGAATAAGTTTTAGTTGATCAGCGACCACCTTCAGCGACCGCATGCGGTCGCTGATTTTTTATGACGTGGACGATTTAGCGACTGCACTGCGGTCGCTGATATATATTGGTCGCAAAAAATAAACGCGCCAACTTTTCGCACCAATTTTTGGGAAGAAAATTAATGTCAGCGACCGATCAACGACCGCATGTGGTCGCTGATAGTAAATAGCGACTAGATTAATTTACGGTCGCTGATGTTAGTCGCTATAAGTATTATCTGCGATCGGATATGCGGTCGCTGATAGTCTTGGTCGCTGTTAGGCCTTTTTCTTGTAGTGTATGCGGCAACGACGTTGGCTCGAGCTGTTGAAGGATTACGACCATAACATTCAATATCATCCTGGAAAAGTAAACGTTGTAGCTGACGCATTGAGTAGAAGATCATATGCGGGTACGAGTGCAATGTTGTTAACACAAAGGCCCATTTTGTATGACTTGCAAAGGATGGAGATAGAGTTAAAGGCTCCAAGTACCCACGTGATGATATCAAACTTACGAGTAGAACCGACTTTAATCGATAAAGTTAAAGTTGCTCAAGCTACGTGTGACGCCCCCAAAATAGGTATACAACACCCATTCTGAGTCGCCAAAATACATGGTATAGAAAGCAAACTACAACTTTGATAATACGGATGTCGTGTAGAATACGACAATACAACCGTGAGTTTAAATACAAATATTGTCTTCTGCAGAATATATACACACAAATAAGTCCTCATTAATTATTCATACACTATTTTACGAAAATAGTGAGGATAATTAAAACATCTTCCTAGAACCATCACACCCATACCCCAGACTCGATCCTGCTATGTTCTCACCTCCCGAGAAGAAAAATGGAACAAAAGGAAAAGGGTGAGCTCAACTAGCCCAAGAAAGAACATTATGACTAAGATAATATACAACAAATTATCGTTAGTCTTCAACAGGGAAAAATCTGATAAATTATAATAGACAACAAGTTTTAGATCAATAAATGCAGCGGAATAGCAATCTATTAGAAGAGTCACGTAGATTAAGAATTCTACGGTCTTCTAAGGTTTAAAAGTCCATCATCAATATTTTATCCTCAGAATAACAATCAATATTCATCTTTGCACTTTCTACAGCCAAAGATATTCATCGATTAATCGTTCATCTTTTGCACTACAGGTGCCAAAGATATTCATTTATATCATCATTTAAGGTCGAGGATGATGAAAAATATTTTTAAAGAAAGCGAATCCAATGAAACAAAATGACAAGGATTAAGGATTAAGGATTCGTACTTTGTTTTACTCATGTCCAAAAATACCTCGAAAATAATCATATTGGTGTAAAATTCAAGAATGATCAAAACATGGATACAATTAAAGCTAGTAACCATAATAGACATTTTGGACAGAAAGGAAAAATTTTATTTTTCGGTGAATAGTGCCGTATTCGTGAATAATGCCGTATACATGAATAGTGCCGTATACGTGAATAGTAATCCCGACACAAAAAGTTCCAAATTTGATAAAAAGTTCAACCAATATTTTGGCATAATGATATTGAAGAAAATAATACCATTTGCGAAAGAAATAACATCTCTTACCTCAAAATAACCGTACTTCTGACTGAATTTCGGTATAGTGCTGACATAAACCCGCACCGTATAGCAACACTCAAAGTATACTCACAAGAATACGCTCGATAATTTAGAGAGAGAAAGAGAGAAAACTTGTTTCTGGTGTGATTTTCAATTCTAACTTAGCCCTCTATTTATAGGAAAATTCTAGAACGCTAAAGGAGACTAAAATATTAAAATATAATATTTTCTTATCAAATTTCTAAGCATGTGCTAAGTTTGAAATTAGACCAGCCACCATTGAAGAAATTTCCAGCAGTCCATGTGAATTACTCACCAACCAAAAAGTGGGTCCCACCCATAAATTAATAAAAATCATTTTATTCTCCGAAACTTCAATAATTCGTAGAAAATAGCTCGGTTATCAGAAAATTCGAAACTCGCGCTTTTCCATAGAAATTTTAATTCTCTACAACTTTGCAGAAGGAAGTTTTTCCAAATTCCAAACAGAAATTGACCAAAATCCATAAACGGACGATTTTACAGTCTATAATCAATTTTCGGTCAAGAATTGTGTCCACCGACACACAAAACATGTGTTAAATATTTAATGCCATAAACATACTCTTCCTCCTCATATACTCATATATCCCACATTCATTATAAAAATATTCCCGTTAATATATTATTAAAATAATATATCTAAATGAATTATTTTATCAGAAAAGATAAAATATTAATTTTCAACAATTGTCACATTAAAAAATTTTCTCCATCTATATCCACATAAAATGAATATTCTCTTTATCATAATAATCAATAATTAATTATTCAAAAATAATATTACGAATCACAATCTCGTAACTAAGTAGCTCCGAGAAAGAGGGCTTTCCAATAAGGATTTCTCTCACTTCTTGGCCTTGATTAGGTGACCAAACCTCTCCTTAGACAGAACTTTCTAGACATTACCAATAATGTTATTTGATAATATTATTCAAATAATATGAATTATTGATTTAATAATGGAAAATACTGTGTAATGACAATTATTGAAACAACGGTGATACAAAATATCAACGCAAAGAATTATTGAATCAATATAATATTGAATAATAACTCACCGTAACAATTATTGAGTAGTGCCTTCTACGTAAGGATCAATAATTCAACAATACTGCAAATACCGTCTGCCATTCTTGTCAACCACGCATATTACTGTATTTTAACCACCAGGTAACCCAACAGTGTTAACGGTAACAATTTACGCCGTTATTTATAAAACTCAATCTTTGTCATTTTCTTTCATTCAACCGTTTTTACATTATGGGGCCCACTAATGACTCGCACTTTGCATGCATTTGGAGATTCCCGACAAAAAAAGAATATTCCACGACCAAACGAATATTCCCCGACAATAATGAATATTTTACAACCACTTGCTTATTTTGTAAACTTTGCACATTTCACCCATAACCAAAGAATTATATCAAATTAACCCTTATTAATTTAGAATAATGAATAAAGGAAAATTCAATTTTATTTATAATAAGTTGGGGTCTTACACTACGGACCTAGGGTTGATGCGTATGAAGAAGAAAGTACAAGAAGGTGTTATTCCAGAAGCAAAAATCGATGAAGAAGGAATACTTCGAGTCAACTCCAGACTTTGCGTTCCTAACGATTCTGACTTGAAGCATAGAATCATGATCGAGGCACACAACACACCATTTGCAATCCATCTTGGGAGTACCAAAATGTATCATGATCTTCGACATATATTTTGGTGGAACAATATGAAGAGAGAGATCGCGGAGTTTATCTCGAGGTGTTTAACTTGTCAACGTGTAAAGGCGGATCATCAAATGCCAAAGGGCCATTGCAACCACTTGAGATTCCAAAATGGAAGTGGGAACACATTACTATGGATTTCGTTACGGGTCTTCCCAAGGTTTTTCAAGGTATAGATGCGATTTGGGTTATTGTTGATAGATTAACCAAGTCTGCTCATTTCTTGCCTATACGTGAGACTTATTCCCTTGAACGTCTTGCTCATATGTATGTGAATGAGATTATGAGATTGCATGGCATGCCAGTATCCATAGTTTCAGATAGTGACCCAAGATTCACTTCACGATTTTGGGTTAGCTTGCAGAAAGCTATGTGCACGGATTTACGATTCAGTTCGGCATATCATCCTCAAATAGACGGACAATCAGAGAGGACTATTCAAACTCTTGAAGATCTATTAAGACTCTGTGTCCTTGATTTCAAAGGAAGTTGGGATAAGTACTTACCATTGATGGAATTATCTTACAACAACAATTATCAAGCAAGTATAGGCATGGCTCCATTTGAGGCATTGTATGGACGAAAGTGTTATTCTCCACGCTTATTGGCACCGCTTCGATGACTGCTATCACTGGTATTCTCATTTTGCCGGTTGCTCTCTTTTGGTTGGGTTGACTCATTATCGCGCTCCAATAACTGAGCCCTATTAACAACATCTGAATACAAACACAGTTTATGAGAGATAAGATATTGACGTATCTCGGGTTTTAAACCTCTTAAAAACATTCACGTTATTCTCTCCTCATTATCAACCAAATAGGACGCAAACCGGGATAACTCGGCAAACTTAGCCTCGTACTGTGACACAGTCATATTGTTTTGCTCCAGCTTGATAAACTCTACCTCTTTCATGTGACGAATACTTTTGGGAAAGTACTTGTCGTTGAACAATTCTTGGAACTTCTCCCAAATCATCTTCAGTGCGGCAGGTTGATTACGCTTTACAGATTCCCACCATGTCTCCTCTGCTTTCCAATATGAAGGTGGCAAAGGGAACCTTTTGTTCCTCAGAGCATCCCAAGATATCAAATATCTTGCAGATCTGCTTTATCCACATCTCCGCCTTAAGTGGTTTTGGCTCTCCAAAAAACTCCGGTGGTCCCAGTTCCTTGAACTGCTTAGCGGTGACCGTCTGAGAGTTTCCAGTGTTTCCACCTGTATTTTAGACAGGAGCTGCTTTTGCCTGTTGTTGCATGAATTGTATAAAGCCTCTGAACATTCCACCATTCATCATTTGGTCAGTGTTGTTGTTTGCATGAGGATTATCGCCTTCCTGATGCACATTATACTGATTATTGATCTGTGGAGACTCAACGGTCTCCTGTGCTCCATTGATGTTCTCAACATTCTCGGATGTCATTTTCAAATACTGCCACAAAATAAGGGTTAATTAACATATCACATATTATCCCTATGCTCTGACCGACCAATTAAATACCAAATAAACTTAGGTAGGTCATACTAGCAAAGGAATTCCCCGTCTCTCCCCTCCTAGTTCTTATCTCACATCTCAGCCAGGGATTATATCCCTAAGATTTGATACCAACTGTGACGCCCCCAAAATAGGTATACATCACCCACCTTGAGTCGCCAAATACATGGTACAAAAATACAAATACAACTTAATAATACAACTGTCGTGTAAAATACGACAAAACATAAATTGAGAGTTTTAATAAGAATATTGTCATCTAGACAATATCCACACTCAAAGGAGTCCTCATTACATTTATTATCACACTATTTAACAGAATAGTGAGGACTACTAATACTATCATCTGGACCGTCACTCCGTTCCCCGACTAGTCCCGGCTACGTTCTCATTTCCTGAAGAGAACAGTGAAAGAAAGGGGTGAGCTCAACTAGCCCAGTAAGAAATATTATGACTAAGATAATGTAGAATAAATTATCATTAGTCTTCAACAATGTTAAACTGATAAAATATAACAAACATTAAGTTTAACTGCAGCGGAATAAGCAATCCATTAAAAGAGTCAAGTAGAGAATAAAATCTACTATCTTTTAAGTTTTAAAAAAGTTTTTCATCACTTTTATCGGCGAGACTCGACAAATAAATAATCCACATCATCCCCTTCTGACCAAGGATTTCATTAGTATCACAACCATAAATTATCCATGCACTACGGGCCAAGGATATTCGTGTATTCATCAATGGTCATGATCATGCCAACAATCGTCCATCAATGCACTTCTGCGGGTCAAAGAGGACTTTTACCACATCATTTGTAACATTACGGTCATGATTATACCGAATAATCCCTGGTCATAATCATACCAAGTCAATCTATGCACAACAGGCCACAAATGACTTTCAACATAATATAAGCATGAGGATGATGACAATGATATAAGAATCCAATAAAACAAGTTCAAGAATTAATTTATCCAGAATTCAATAACATCCAAATTGTCAACATGATCTTTTGCTTTATAGAGTAAAATTCAAGAATGCTCGTAAGAATATTTCCATGAAAAGATCTTTGGATGAAGCCTTGAAATATCAAGGATATTCCACTAATTTCATAGAGTATAGAAGTTAAAGCTTTAACCAACCGAGTATAACGAATATATGAAGCGTAAATGGATTTTTACATCCATGCAGGTAATCCACGTGAACATATCATTTTCATAATTTAATAAGAAATGAATACGAAGGTCATTCACCGTGCATGTGGTAATCCACATAGACGAAGTTATTCCAATGAATAATAAAGAATGGAATAACGAAGAATTCACCATGCATGCGATAAACCTTATGCATAATAGGTTATTCCAACGAGAATAATAAATAATGGAACTAGGTCATGCGTAAACGCAGCATGTGATATTCCAATGTAATAATAAAGAATGAAATAACAAAAGACTTCATCAGGCATGCAATAGACCGCACAGACAGTTTATTCTAATAGAATAATAAATAATGGAACCAGATCATGCGTAATACGCACAGACATGATATTCCAACAGAATAATAAATAATGGAATAACAGAAGAATTTCACCATGTATGCGGTGCTTGGCGTAGACAGTTATTCAACATAATAATAAAGAATGGAATAATGTAAGAATTTCACCAAGTATAGGGTAGCAGCGTATCTGAGTTATTCCAATGAATAATAAAGAATGGAATAACGAAGTTCTCTTCATGAATACTGAAAGAAATAATACCCACTTACCTTAGAAGAAACCTGGATATAGGAGTAGTGAAGTAGTAGAATACTTTTCTTCTTTCTCTCTATAGTTTCTCTCTCTGAGTTTCAAAGAATTTGTAAGAAATAATGAAGGAATGAACTTCTATTTATAGGAGAATGGATTTGAATAGTAACTAATTCATGAACGGTCCAGATTGATTTACTTTTAAACGGACGGTCCATATTGATTTACTTATCAAAAGATAAATAAAATATTCTAAAAAAACAAAATTTTTAAATAAAATATAATTTATTCTATTTATAGTCTAATAAAACAAATAACTTTATAAAAGTATTACATTTTTTATATAAAAGATTTTATTATGCAAGTACTATGCGTAATAAAATATATTATATTCTAATTATTGTCTAATAAAACAAATAACTTTATAAAAATATTCTATTTTATATAAAAAAGATTTTACTATGTAAATACTATCACGTACTTATGCAAATACTATGCATAATAAAATATATTATATTCTAATTATTATCTAATAAAATAAATAACTTTATAAAAGTATTACATTTTATATAAAAAGATTTTACTATGCAAAACACTATGCAGTACTTATACAAACACTATGCATAATAAAATATAATATATTCTAATTATTGTCTAATAAAACAAATAATTTTATAAAAGTATTCTGTTTTATATAAAAAGCTTTTCTGTTTTATTACATTAATAATACTAATAAAACAAAATTTATATAATATACATACATATATATATATAAAAACTTCCGTGACTTCATAAAAAGACATCTCAATATATTTAACAACATTTATCATCATTATTATAATTCACAATATTAATCGACCAGGTAGTTCCCAGGAAAGAGGGGGCTTTCCAGTAAGGATTTCTCCCTATTGGCGCGCAATTAGGTGATCAAACCTCTCCTTGGCAAAACTTTTAGACATCGTTAATATTGTAAATAATAATATTAATAACTTCGTCTTCTATATTGATTTAATAATATACAAAATATCGACAATAATTGAATCAAATAACGTGAGATACTATCGCAAAGAATTATCGTAGCAATAATTGAACAAAAAAGTAAGTGACTTCTCACGTAAGCATCAATAATCAATACCGTGTGCTACTATGCAACCACGCGTATTATTGTACTTTTACTACCGAGTAGTTCAACAGTTTTAATGGTAAAACTTCCGCCGTTATTTTCATAAAATATTTTTGTCATTTTCTTAATCCGACAATAATTCTATTGTGCGGTCCACTAATGATTGTACCGTTGTACGGATATTCCCCGATAAAAAGAATATTCCCCGACCGAATATTATATAACAACTTGCATACTTTGCAAAATTTATAAATACTACCCACAACTATAACATTATCTCAAATCCACACCATAATATTCAAAAAAAATATTTCGAGAAAATTAAATCTTTATTCGTAAAATTTGGGGTTTTACACAAATACTTCTTTTTTCAATAGAGATTGTAGCTCAGTTTGAATAACATCTTTCTATTTTGGCCAATCTTTTCTTTTTCGACATTCTTCCACGTTTTGTGGTTCAGGATCCGTGTCAGAAATTAAAGTAATATCTGATGCTATAGAGAAAGCAAATATATCATCAATCATGACTTTGCTTCGATCCCATATTTTCTCATCATGTACATAATTTATTGAGATCTCTTGGTGTTCATCTCTTATCCCTTTACTGAGATTTTTAACCTCTTCTGGGGCTATTCCCACTCTTGGAATAAGTGCTACTTCTGGAGCGGTTTGTACCTCTTCTGGGGCTATTTTCACTCTTGGAATAAGTGCTACTTCTGGAGCGGGTATTCCTTCTGGGATTACCTTATTTGCTTTTAATTTTCATGGTACAATGTCTTTTGCACCAATCGGTCTTTCACGCTTCTGGTGTGGTATAGATTCTTTTATTACCTTATTTGTCAATTCGCCAGAAATTGATTTTTCAATAGGTATTTCTATCTCTGCTGGAGTATTCACTACAGGTGTATATGACTTTATCATTTTTCTAGCATCATTAAATGCATCTGGCATTTGATTTGCAATATTTTATAAACAAATAATTTTTTGAACTTCAATTTCATATTGTCCTGTACGAGGATCAAGTGAATTTAATTCTGATGCATTCCATGATATGTCAAAGGGTTTTTTATTTAAAACTTTCCCTCGTCCTAATGATGGAAATACAGATTCATCAAAATGACAATCTACATAACGTGCAGTAAAAACATCTCCAGTTAAAGGCTCAATGGAGATTCCAATAATCATTAAAAATCATTGATGAAAATTCAGCTGCGTTATCAAGTCGAATTAACTTGATTGGATTATCCGAGAACTGAGCCCGTAACTTGATTATTTGAGTAAGAAGTTTTAAGAAGGCAAAATTTTGAGAAGAGAGAAAACAAACATGAGACCATTTAGTTGAAGCATCTATTAAAACCATGAAATATCAAAATAGGCCAGACTATGGGTGAATAGGTCCACAAATGTCTCCTTGAATTCTCTCTAGGAATTTTGGGGATTCTTTATAAACTTTTATTGGTGATGGTCAAACAATTAATTTTCCTCGAGAACACGCAGCATAAGGAAATTCAATACTAGAAAAAACCTTCTTATTTTTGAGAGGATGGCCAATAGAATTTTCAATAATACGATGCATCATAGAAGTACCTGGATGACCGAGTCTTTTATGCCAAATCATAAAGGATTTGGGATCTAGAATTTTTGGAATCATAACAGTATGAGACTCAATTGCTCTAATTTTTATAGTATATAATCCAGAAGAAATTAAATGAAGTTTTTCTAGGATATTCTATTTTTCAGAAATAGTAGAAGTGATGAGAAGATATTCATTAAAGATGGTCTGACACATGTAAAAAACATAAATAAGAAAAGTTACTTTTCATTTATAGTTTTATTCATGAGAAACACATACCACGTACAGAATGAAAACTAATAATATTATACATGCAGGGTGTTTAATTAAAACAAAAATTAAATAACATTCCAAAAGATACTTTCAGAAGGTCCAGTAATATCAACAACCTTTTTCTCATTGTTGGTCATTGGTGGAACATCAACAATATCCAATTGATGATTAACAAAGTTTGTTTCTGTCTCTATTACTTTGTTATTTTTAGACTCCTGGAATAAATTAACCAGATGCCTCGGCGTACGACAGGTACGCGACCAATGCCCATTCATCCCACACCTAAAACAAACATCTGGTTTGTTCTTTATCGGTGCTGCATTTTCTTTATTTTTACTCGACCCAGACACTTGTCACTTCTGGTGGCCCGAATTGTTGCGGTTCTGGAATTTGTTGTTATGATGGCCTCGCTTATTTTTTCACCCCCAAGGCTTCTTATTATATAACCATCTATTGTCACGTTTATTCTGCTGAAATGACGTGCTATTAATATCTTGCAATGGGGTAGCACCCGTTGGCCGTACTTGATGGTTTTTCAACAACAATTTATTATTCTTTTCTGCAACAAGGAGGATAGACAATAAGTCACTGAATTTTGTGAACTTACTCTGTTTATATTGTTGCGATAGAATCGTGTTGGTGGGATGAAAAGTTGAGAGCGTTTTCTCTAACATTTGGGTTTCAGAAAATGGATCTCTGCACAAAGCCAAAGTAGATGTTACTCTATAAATATTGAAACTATATTCCGTAATTGATTTGTAATCTTGTAGCCTTAAATTAAGCCACTCAAATTCGGCATTAGGGAGAACAACTAATTTTTGGTGGTCAAATCATTCCTTCAGTTGTGTCCATAAAGACAAAGGATCTTTGACTGTTAAATACTCAGTCTTTAATCCTTCATCAATATGGTGACGAAAAAAAAATTATAGCTTTTGCATTTTGTCTTAAAGTTCTTTGTATTTCTGATTCAATGGTCTTTTCTAACTCATTTGCACTAAGGTGCAATTCTGCATCAACTGCCCAAGCCAAATAGTTGTCTTTAGAGATTTTCAAAATAGAAAAATCTATTTTTGCCAAGTTTGCCATCTATTGTGGGTTAAAACACAATTTTATTATTTATTAAAACAATAAATAATTGCATGTTTGATATAGAAAAAATAAACTATACCACAACCTCAAGTGGTGATAAAATGCAAATATAAATAATCTTATATTTACGTTATTAGCATATTATTTTAGTAAAAAGAATATGCAATCGTTAATGTATATATATAAGTATTATAGTTCAATAAAATATATATATACAAAAATGCAAATGGATCTTCACCCGACATGCGGTAGTTCACATAGACAGGTTATTCCAACAGAATAATAAATAATGAAAAAACAGAAAATTTTCACCATGCATGCGGTAGTTCGCGTAGACGGGTTATTCTAATAGAATAATAAAGAATGGAATAACAGAAGAATTTCACCAGGTATACGGTATTTCACATATACAAGTTATTCGAACAGAATAATAAAGAATAGAATAACAGAAGAATTTCACCAGATATGCGGTATTCCCTATATACAGGTTATTCCCACAATTTAATAAGCAGTAAAAAGGTTCCCACCAAGTCTTGTAAGATCAACAAGGATGGATGGTACCATTGTAAATAACAAAATTTAATGATAAAAAAGTTCCCACCAAGTCTTGTAAGATCAATAAGGATAGATGGTACCTCTGTAAATAACATAATTTAAAAATGGATAATAAAACATAAATATAACTTAACAGTTAAAGAATATAATAGGCTGCAAAGCCAGGCCAATTGTAAGAATAACATTATACTATTGGTGGAATAGCCAAACCGGTAGTATAATAATAAATTGCAAGAATTTAAATTTACCGTCTCAATTGGTTAGAGCTTCGTGCTGATAACGTGTTATAAAACTTTAGCAAAGTGTATAAAGATACTCTTATAATTGCTGCGTAAATTTAGAGAGAATAAGCAAGAGAAAAAGAGATAGATGGTACCTCTGTAAATAACATAATTTAAAAATGGACAATAAAACATAAATATAACTTGACAGTTAAAGAATATAATAGGCGGCAAAACCAGGCCAATTGTAAGAATAACATTATACTATTGGTGGAATAGCCAAACCAGTAGTATAATAATAAATTGCAAGAATTTAAATTTACCGTCTTAATTGGTTAGAGCTTCGTGCTGATAACGTGTTATAAAACTTTAGCAAAGTGTATAAAGATACTCTTATAATTGCTGCGTAAATTTAGAGAATAATAATAGAGAAAAGAGAGAAACCTTCAGAGAAAAACTTATATTTTCCTTCAATATTAACTTCTTTATATAGGAGAATGAGAAGTCACGGAAGAGGGGGAATGATTCACGGACGGAAGAAAGGAGAAGGAGAAAGGGAAGAGTACTACTCATATGTGATAACCCTCAAAGGAGGGAATCACTTTATATGTAACATAAATAGAATTGTACAAATAAAAAAGAGTGAGGAGATTCATTTATTATGTAATTGAGAAGCGCGGGAGTTGAGGAAGCTAGTAGTAGTGAGGTCAGACCGTTCGTTTAATAATTTATAAAATATGAATATATTTAAATTTGTCGAAAAGATTCATTTAAAAATTTGTTATTGAATAAGTAAAAAGTAATAAATAATAATATATTTTACTTACATTCTCTCATACATAATTAAAATTTATATTCAATATTAATTTTATTTACTATTGTAAACAAATTTTGTTATGTACAAATTATTTTTGATTTTTGTTTAACAAAATAGATAACCAATTTAATAAAGTCTTTTGTTTTGATTTTATGTACTATAGAATGTTATTAACATTTTTTTAATGTTTTATTCCTAAAATTATATTTTTAACAGTATACTTTATTAAAGATTGTTCAAAAATTTATATTTAATTTTTTAAATATAAGATAACATTATTTATTTATAATTATATAATAAATTTTTTCATAACAACCTAAAAGCCTAAAAGGTTAAAATAGAATAATACACATATTAAGATATTTTGACAAATAATTATTAAATACATCATTTTATTCCGTATTCGGATATTTTACTTTATTTAAATTTTTTATACATTCAAAACTTTTCATTAAATTTTATAAAAACACACTTTAGAATCATCTAGGAATCCTAGCAAGTAGATGAAAGTCATAGTCATATTTTGAATTATTTTTTATTATCAGATATTAGTAGTCTATCAGTATTATGCTATTGTACATCTTGTTTGTATTTCCATGTTATAGTTATAATTAATAAAATATAAAATAGTACATATATATATATATAATATGTATATATTTTAAAATTTTATTTATCTATTTTCGAGCTGGATCTACAACGCTGACTAAACTCGGTCCAAATTTAATTTTGGATTTCAATTTTTGTTCAAACTCAGTCCAACTCACTTTTAAATTAATTTCAAATAAGTTTTTAACGAGTTGAACAATTGAGTTTCAGGCTTAACCGTCCCAATTGACAGTCCTAATAAATACTTAAATTTAAGTCAAGTTAAATTATTAAAATTGAAATCTTAAAATCACTTAGTCACATCCTAATTATGGTAATATTTCCTTATTATGAGACTATATTTTATTTTAAAAATATTAAGTATATCATCTAACCCAAAATTCAATTAAATAAAATATAATATAATATTTTCTTGTGAAAATATCAATTCTTTAATCACTATATCATATACCAACCCTTCATTTCACTGTACCTTTCTTTCAAACTTCTCTTTCTAGTCACCTTCTCTTTCTACTCATCTTCTCTCTCCTATCCCCAAAAGATGAAAATCAATGTGCAATTTCAAATGTTTTCTTGTGCCCCAAGAAAGGTTTTTATGTGATTCTAGAAGGTAAGTTCTCCATGTTCATATCTTCTTCCTGCAAGAAGTGGTAATTTGTGAATCAAATCTGGACTCAAAACTTGCAAAAAACCCTAGTAGGTTATTAGGGTTTAAGTTTTCTCCCTTTTATGGGGTAGAGTGATTTCATTTCTTCAATTTCCCTTGCATTTCTAGATCAGTTACTCGTATTATTAAAATGTACTACATGTACGTGGAATCGTATATTGTGACACACACACACATATGTAAAATATATGAACTTACATATTTGGGGTTTAGCTAGAATTTAATAATATGAACTTTTTATCTGTTTTTGCTCTGTTTTTGTTTGTTTATTTTGCTAAGACTGCTTATTGTGCTATTTGGGGGTTTGGCTTGTGATGTACTGTGTTCATTTTCACGTTTGGGGGTAAATAATGAGCTATCATTTCATATATGCATATATTTATATATATTTGTAAGTTATTGGTTTCTACTAGAAACATCATTAACTTTTTTGAAATTAACTATATTTTCAAACTTAAAATTGTCATGGATTACTTTAATTTTAGTCCATAAAACCAAAATATAGCAACATATTTTACTCATTCTTGTTTCATAACTCTTAATTAATCATCTCATTTTGAGTTTAAAAATGTCTCGGTTTGACTTTCAAAAGTCAATCACGATCTTATAATATTCCACTCTATGTTTTGTAATTATTTTTTATTTTCCTTTCCTTTTTATGGTTTTCTTTCATTTACTGTTTTTTGCTTTTAAAGTACTTTGTTTTAAACTTCTTTCTGTTATGAGGTAGTGATTGAACATAAACACCTTCAAGCTTATCAGTTATGCAGCTTTTAGCTTATAGTATTATAACTTGTAATTTTAAACCGTCTTAATAAATGTATAAATTTTGAATATGTTGAAATTTGCAGCTTGTATTTTGTTTCATTTTCTGTTTTCAAAGCCAAATGTTTTAAAAAACTATCTGGAGTTGCTTATCTGTCACTTTTAACTGAATGAGTTTAGTAGAGAAAAAACTTTTGGGCTTACCTTGATTTGCTATGAATCCATGAGTTCTCTTGACTGTTAAGAGTCGAGCCTAGTGTCGTAATACCTTCATTAATTGGCTATTTCTGTTTTATCAACAACTTAAGTTTCTGAAAAGATCACTCTCTCCATTATGCAGGTACCATCCTTATTTTTAGGTTCTCACTTTGTTAGGGTAAGGAACTTTGCTTGTAGCACTGAGTTGATCCAGTCTTCCAGAACTCCATAGTAGTTATGGCACCAAATTCTAAAATTGCAAAGGCCTGCAAGGAAATGAAAAAATATGGCATTGCCGAAGGAACTGTAAAACTGGTGCTGAAAAATTTGCTGGATTTGTATGACAAAAACTGGAAGTACATTGAAGATGAAAACTACAGAGTTCTTATAGATGCTATTTTTGAGAGTGAGAACCAAAAGGTACATTGTTTTGTTTAATTTTGCATATATATATTTTTTTGATCAGTGGACTTCTGTTCAATTAGTTTTGTTACTTGTGCTCTGTTGTTATATTGGTCGAAGTCTCTCATTAACCTTTTGTAGCAAAGAGTTGTGATTTTCTTTGTATGCTTGAGTATCTGCTCTCTTACACATGGACTCTTTGTTTTTCAAACTTCTTCATTGTTTACAAGATATTGTTTTCCTCGCATCTTTTTGGGTTACAGAGAGAGGAATTGACAAAGCAAGAGTCCTTGTTGCGAGATGAACCTGAAGAATGTGAACCGCCAGTGAAAAAATATAGATTGAGAAGCAGAACGCCTTTTTCCCCTGTTGTTGACTCCAGCTCAAGCTTCGATGGGACTCACTTAATACCGCAGTGTAGGGAGGAGGCTCAAGTGTTTCAATCTTCCTGCCAGCAGAAAGTGGCCAAATCTATCCATAGGACTGGCCCCATGACTGTTTCTCCCCTGGACTATAATGAAAAAGGAAAGAAATCCGTTTCTCCACATTATTGTTCAGTATTGGGACCAAGAAATCCATCTTCATTGCTTTCTGATGATGAAAACTCTGAATCTAGTCCACAATTACCTCAGACGCACCTGAAAGACAGTGATGAGACATCTTTATCTCTTCAACACAGGAGGAGTAAGAAAAGGTTGACTTATGTGGGAGGCAGCAATCTTGTTCCGTCAACAGAACTGAAGACCATGCCCAATGATGTTCTTTATTCCATGAAAGAAAAACTCGATTACCATAATGGAGGATTTCATGAAGCCATGCAATTTGCTGATGAGCTGCCACAACATGAGGTTCCTCTTGCTATCATCCTTCCAGGTATGTTCCTCCCTCCTCCACCTCAATCCTCCCCAACCCCCGAAAATAAAATAAAAAAAATTGCAGCACAAATTTCTTGGAAATTATCATCAAGTTTTATTCAAAATGTTAACAAATATATTAAATTTACCTGTCGTAAAAGAATATTTAATATAAACTACATGCTTGGTATGGATTGATTAGTAGAAGCAACAAGTCTTTTAGGGGGAAAGATCTAGAGCCTAATTAGGTACACCCTCACCATACCTCCAGTGTGATCATGTCATCTCAGGTGCTTTGTAGAGGGAAGGACGTGACTACCTTCAGTTGGTTTGGGTGGCATAGCTCATTGCAAAATCCTCTTAATTGATTCTATATCCTATTTTTTGTTATGTACTGCATATCTAGGGTTGTAAACCGTGCCGTATTAAGATGGTTTGGTTTTATTTTGTCATAGTTATCAGAGTATACATTTCAACACTAACAACTAATCATGTCAAGACTCTCAATCCTATCATTGACCTCCTTGTTAATTGTGTTAAATGTGTCGACCCGTTTCATGACAGGTTGTGTATCATGACTTAAGCGTTCACCAACTAACAACATGATCATTTAGCACAGCTTATTTAATAAAACGAAACAATATATACTTGTATATCCAAGACAATTTATAATGTCGTATTGGTGAAAATCCTATTTATCTTGATATAATCCTAATTTAAAAAGTTGACCGTTTAATCTCAACCTGTTTGTGTCTAACTTGAGCCACTTAAGTTTCATGTTAAATATGTGGATTCGTTTATAACAAACCCATTACTTTCTTGTCTTTTGGAGGATTTCATGTCTTCTCTCCTTGTACTCTCCCTTCAAGCAAATAAAATTTTCTTTTGTCCAAAATAGTTATCTCTACTAATAACTGATGATAGCCATAAGAAGCAAGATCCAGTATTTAATTTTAAGAGGCACACATATAAATCTTTAAAACTAATATCCATTTATGGATATGCATTAAATTGAGATGCACTTTGCAGGCATTGGAGTGCATATATTATGTATTTGATTAATATTTTCTTACTACAGCATATCAATTATTTGTAATACTTGTTAGTATATTTTATGCAACACCCCCTCCTCGAATAGAAAAGGGAGGTCACGTGCAAAGCACAACAAACTTCAAAATAATTAAACAGAGCACTAATGACTTTAAAATATTTAATAATGATATCCATTAATGAAATACTCAATACAATTCTCCAAACAGAGTCAAAATAATCAAAACCTAAAATCGAATCAACCTAGATGGTCAAAGGCAACTCTTTTTATCACATTAGTCTTGTATCACCCTTACAAACATGCTGGAAGAAAAACACACCATGAGCCAATTGCCCAATACGAATATAAAGATGCATAAATATAAAACAATTTATATATGTACCAAAAAAACTAAATGAACGAACAAATACAAACTACGAACAATACAGACTACGAACCAAATATGAATATATCGAAATTGGTGAGACAATGTACAAATGATTAACACTGCCAAACTGAAAATTATAGTCAAAAGAATTCCAAACAAAATTAGGCTGAATCAAACGGTTATAAGGTAACAATTTCATACTGAGCTCAAATACAAATAGCCAAAGGCTAACAAAATACATCTGTACCATGTTGTATGGAAATCAAAACGGATAGTAGGCACGACACATACGTTACTAATCTGCCAACTGAATCAAATCAAATCAAATACTGGGTCGACTTATACGTATCCTGAACAAATATATCAAATGGCCAAAGCTCACACTCAGAGCAACATATAAAACAAAAGGATACGCCATGGACTGATCACACCGCTACGAAAGGTGTCATGCCCGTGTGTTTGTGTCAATAGGACATGCCTATGGTACCCTCACAGGTGGTTAGTTCAAGTATACCGTAAGAATCAAACTACAAAATGTTAGCCAAAAAGGGGTTCAAATCATAAGGCTTACATGACCATTTCTAAATGATATCGAATTATCAAATACGAACATACTTAATTATCACAAGTCAAAACAACTCCCCGAATGTGGACGAAAATATATGAATAATGATAGAAACGAATAAAGTTTTCAAAACACATTGACATGATTAACTAGTTCAAAGAGTACAAATAAGAGTTCTAATATCAACTCCAAAACGAAATTAACACGATAAATTTGACAAGTAATAATCATGAGAGGTAATACCAAATTTCTAAATGTGTAGCGAAACGAACGAATTAAAATTAAAAGAGTCTCGTTGAAAAAGTACGGAATCCGTACCTGGAGTAAATAACGTAATACCCAGAAATTTTAAATAAAATTATGCAAGTCTCCTTCAATCCGATCTAATAAATTAAAATAAAACAAATTTTATTACAACACTAATCACGATCCTGATAAATTTATTATTAACTAAATTTATAACTTTTAAGCGAAAAATGATCAGTTGAATTAAAATGCAAAAATCTCAATATAACTTATTAGTTAATATAATACAATATATTTAACATGTACCAATTATAATATTTAACATACATTAATAATCATTAGTTTAAAAAGTATATATATAATAATAATTCTTTTTATTGATTCCAGACCCATCCTGTAATACTAACACTAAGATGCATCATGAAACTTGATATACATATATATGTTACTTAACTAATGCAGGGACATGCAATTGTTATATATATATATATATATATCGCATATCAAGTCAAGGTTCCAAAACACATTAGAAAAACAGTGGCTTAACTTTATCAATGCTAGAAAAAGGTCCGAATTTTATAATCTAAATAATTTAATTATTGTTATAAAACTTTAGCGAAGTGTTTAAATATACTCTTATAATTGCTATATAAATTTAGAGAGAATAAACAAGAGAAAAGAGAGAGAAATTCTTCAGGGAAATTCTTAATTTTCATTCAGCAGCATGCACTGCCTTTTATAGGCAAAGCTAGGAGAAGAGAAGAAAGGAAAAGGGGGAGTCACGGGTGAGGAAAGGAGTTCACGGGAGGAGGAGGAAAAAGGAGAGAGGGCGAGTAGGGTTCCCTCATCATGAGGGAATCACCTTTTAACACTTCCCTTGATTCCCTATGATAGAAGATTATGTTTCATTAAAAACCTTGTTAAGAAAACCCAGTGGGAAAAACTTAACGAAGGAAAAAAGAATACATATCTTTTACATAAATATCTTAATTGACTGCCTCGTTAAAACCTTGTTAGAAAAAATTCATTAGGAAAAAACCGTGATTAAGGAAAAAGAGTACAGTCTTCCCCTCAAAAGGAATTCATTACTCCTTGATGAAATGTTGTCATAAGTCTTTCAGTCCACACATTCCGATCCTTTTCCGAAGTTTTTTAAATGTTGCATTTGGTAGCGACTTTGTGAATAAGTCGGCTAGATTATCACATGATCGAATTTGATGCACATCTATATCACCCTTCTTTTGTAGCTCATGTGTGAAGAAGAATTTAGGTGAAATGTGCTTTGTTCTATCTCCCTTGATGTACCCTCCTCTAAGTTGAGCAATGCATGCAGCGTTATCCTCATACAGAATTGTAGGAATGTCTTTGATTGATGGTAATCCACATAATTGTTGAATATGCTGAATAATTGATCTCAACCAAGCACACTCTCTGCTTGCTTCATGTATAGCGAGAATCTCTGAGTGATTTGAAGATGTAGCTGTCATGGTTTGCTAAGTGGATTTCCAGGATATAGCTGTGTCACAATATGTAAATACATAACCTGTTTGTGATCTTCAATTGTGTGGATCTGATAAATATCCTGCATCGGCATATCCAACCAATTGCGACGTTAAATTTCTTGGATAAAATAACCCAAAATCTATACTTCCACGGAGGTATCTCAAAATGTATTTGATCCCATCCCAATGTCTCTTAGTAGGAGAAGAACTGTATCTTGCTAACAAGTTGACAGCAAAAGTAATATCAGGTCGTGTACAGTTTACAAGATACATAAGAGCACCTATTGCACTTAGGTATGGAACTTCAGGTCCAAGAACTTCTTCCCCACTTTCTAGAGGCGGAAATGGATCTTTATCAACTTCTAAAGATCGAACAACCATCTGGGTAGTCAAAGGATGAGCTTTATCCATATGAAAGCGAATGAGAATTTTTTCAGCATATGTGGATTGATGAACAAAAATTTCAGATGCTAAATGCTCCACTTGTATTCCCAAACAGAATTTTGTCTTTCCAAAATCTTTCATTTCAAATTCATTTTTTAAATAAGTAGCAGTTCTTGTGAGTTCTTCAAGAATACCTACAAGATTCAAATCATCCACATATACAGCAATGATGGAAAATCCACTTTGTGATTTCTTAATAAAAACACATGGGCATACTTGATCATTTATATACCCATCTTTTATTAAATAATCACTAAGTCGATTATACCACATACGACCAGACTGTTTCAATCCATACAATGAGCGTTGTAACTTGATTGAATATATGTGACGTGACCTTTGTGATTCAGCCATTTTCAATCCTTCAGGGATTCTCATGTAAATTTCACTGTCAAGTGAGCCATATAGGTATGCTGTTACAACATCCATCAGACGTGTTTCCAAACCTTCCATGGTTGCCATACCTATCAGAAAGCGAAAAGTGACTCCATGCATTACTGGAGAGTATGTATCCTGATAATCAATATCAGGCTTTGTGAAAACCCTTGAGCTACAAGTCGGGCTTTGTATCTCACAATTTCATTTTTCTCATTTCGCTTTCGTACAAATACCCATTTGTTTCCAACCGGGATTACACCCAGCGGTGTTTGGACTACTGGTCCAAATAATTCTCTTTTCAATAGAGATTGTAGCTCAGTTTGAATAACATCTTTCCATTTTGGCCAATCTTTTCTTTTCCAACATTCTTCCACGTTTTGTGGTTCAGGATCCGTGTCAGGAATCAAAGTAATATCTGATGCTATAGAGAAACCAAATATGTCATCAATCATGACTTTGCTTCGATCCCATATTTTTTCATCATGTACATAATTTATTGAGATCTCTTGGTGTTCATCTCTTATCCCTTCATTGAGATTTCGAACCTCTTCTGGGGCTATTCCCACTCTTGGAATATGTGCTACTTCTGGAGCGGGTATTCCTTCTGGGATTCCCTTATTTGCTTTTGATTTTCGTGGTACAGTGTCTTTCTATCAAAGGTAATTCTATCGTGGTACAGTGTCTTTCGTGGTACAGTTCATTTAATGTGTGGTTTAGATTCTTCTATTACCTTATTCGTCAATTCTCCAGGAATTGATTTTTCAATAGGTATTTCTATCCTTGCTGGAGTATTCACTACAGGTGTATGTGACTTTATCACTTCTCTAGTATCATTAAATGCATCTGGCATTTGATTTGCAATATTTTGTAAATGAATAATTCTTTGAACTTCAATTTCACATTGTCCTGTACGAGGATCAAGTGAATTTAAATCTGATGCATTCCATGATATTTCAGAGGGTTTTTTTATTTAAAACTTTCCCTCCTCCTAATGTTGGAAATACAGATTCATAAAAATGACAATCTACATAACGTGCAGTAAAAACATCTCCAGTTAAAGGTTCAAGATATCTAATAATAGAAGGAGAATCAAAACCAACATAAATACCTATTCTTCGTTGGGCTCCCATCTTAGTTCTTTGTGGAGGTGCAATTGGAACATATACTGCACTTCCAAAAACTCGAAAGTGTGATATGTTGAGTATTTGTCCAAGAACTAACTGTAGAGGAGAGAATTTATGAAGAGCCGTTGGTCTTACTCGAATGATGGCTGCAGCATGAAGAATTGCATGACCCCAAACTGAGGTAGGTAAGTTAGCCCTTAACATTAATGGTCGTGCAATTAGTTGAAGTCTTTTTATTAAAGATTCAGCTAAACCATTTTGTGTATGAATATGAGGAACAGAATGCTCAACAGAGATTCTAATAGTCATACAAAAATCATTAAAAGTCATTGATGAAAATTCAGCTGCGTTATCAAGTTGAATTGACTTGATTGGATGATCCGGGAACTGAGCCCGTAATTTGATTATTTGAGCAAAAAGTTTTGAGAAGGCAAAATTTCGAGAAGAGAGAAGACAAACATGAGATCATCTAGTTGAAGCATCTATTAAAACCATGAAATATCAAAATGGGACAGACAATGGTTGAATAGGTCCACAAATGTCTCCTTGAATTCTCTTTAAGAATTTTGGGGCTTCTTTATAAACTTTTACTGGTGATGGTCGAACAATTAATTTTCCTCGAGAACATGCAGCACAAGGAAATTCACTACTAGAAAAAATCTTCTTATCTTTGAGAGGATGACCAGTAGAATTTTCAATAATACGACGCATCATAGAAGTACCTGGATGACCGAGTCTTTCATGCCAAAGCATAAAAGATTTGGGATCTATGATTTTTGGAATCATAACATTATGAGACTCAATTGCTCTAATTTTCATAGTATATAATCCAGAAGAATTTGAATAAAGTTTTTCTAGGATATTCCTTTTTCCAAAAAAAGTAGAAGTGATGAGAAGATATTCATTATCATTTTCATTAGTTGTTTCAATATGAAAACCATTTAGTCGAATATTTTTAAAACTAAGCAAATTTCTTCTTGATTTACTAGAATATAGAGCATCTTTGATAAAAACTTGTGTCTTATTTGGTAGCAAGAAACTAGCTTTTTCAAATCCCTCGATTAAATTTGATGTGCCAGAGATAGTTTCCACATTTCCCTTAGCTTTGATCAGTTGTGAAAAATATTTTTCATTTTGAAGGATTGTATGAGTTGTTGCACTATCTGCTAAACATATATCCTCCATATCCATTAAAAATGGTCTGACACATATAAAAACATAAATAAGCAAAGTTACATTTCAAATATAATTTTATTCATGAGAAACACATACCACATATAGAATGAAAACTAATAATATTATACATGCAGGGTGTTTAATTAAAATAAGAAATTAAACGATATCCCAAAAGATACTTTCAGAAGGTTCTGTAATATCAACAACCTTTTCCTCAATGTTGGTCATTGGTGGAACATCAACAATATTCAATTGATGATTAACAAAGTTTATTTCTGCCTCTATTTCTTTGTTCTTTTGAGACTCCTAAAATAAATTAACCAGATGCCTCGGCGTACGACAGGTACGCGACCAATGCCCATTCATCCCATACCTAAAACAAACATCTGGTTTGTTCTTTATCTGTGTTGCATTTTCTTTATTTTTACTCGACCCAGACACTTGCCACTTCTGGTGGCTTGAATTGTCGCGGTTCTGGAATTTGTTGTTATGATGGCCTCGTTTGTTCTTTCGTCCCCAAGACTTCTTATTATATGATCATCTTTTGTCACGTTTATTCTGCTGGAATGACGTGCTGTTAATATCTGGCAATGGGGTAGCACCCGTTAGCCGTACTTGATGGTTTTTCAACAATTCATTATTCTTTTCTGCAACAAGGAGGATAGACAACAAGTCATTGAATTTTGTGAACTTACTCTGTCTATATTGTTGTGACAGAATCATGTTGGTGGGATGAAAAGTTGAGAGCGTTTTCTCTAACATTTGGGTTTCAGAAACTGGATCTCCGCACAAAGCCAAAGTAGAGGTTATTCTATAAACATTAGAACTATATTCCGTAATTGATTTGTAATCTTGTAGCCTTAAATTAAGCCACTCTAATTTGGCATTAGGGAGAACACCAATTTTTTATGGTCAAATCTTTCCTTCAATTGTGTCCATAAAGACAAAAGATCTTTGACTGTTAAATACTCAGTCTTTAATCCTTCATCAATATGGTGACAAAGAAAAATTATGGCTTTTGCATTTTTTTGCCGAAGTTGCTGTATTTCCTGATTTAATGGTCTTTTCTAACTCATTTGCACTTAGGTGCAATTCTGCATCAAGTGCCCAAGCCAAATAGTTGTCTCCAGAGATTTTCAAAATAGAAAAATCTATTTTTGCCAAGTTTGCCATCTATTATGGGTTAAAACACAATTATTATTTATTAAAACAATAAATAATTACATGTATGATATATATAAAAAATAAACTAAATCACGACTTCAAATGGTGATAAAGTGCAAATATAAATAATATAAATATTCTTATATTTATGTTATTAGCATATTATCTTAGTAAAAAGAATATGCAATCGTTAATGTATATGTACAATTACAAAAAATATATATATATATACAAAACTGCAAATGGATCTTCACTCGGCATGCGGTAGTTCGCATAGACAGATTATTCCAACAGAATAATAAAGAACGGAACCAGGTCATGCGTAATCCGCACAGACATGATATTTCTGTAATAATAAAGAATGGAATAACAGAATTCACCAGACATGCGATAGACCGCACAGACATGTTATTCCAACAGAATAATAAAGAATGGAATAACAGAAGAATTCACCATGCACGCGGTAGACCACATATACAGGTTATTCCCACAATTTAATAAGAAATGAATACAAAGGATATTCACCAGGTATGCGGTAGTCCGTATATACAGGTTATTCCCACAAATTACTAAGCAGTAAAAAGGTTCCCACCAAGTCTTGTAAGATCAACAAGGATAGATGGTACCATTGTAAATAACAGAATTTAATGGCAATTATAAGAATAAAATTATATTATTGGCGGCATAGCCAAACCGGTAATATAATAATAAATTGCAAGAATTTAATTTTACCGTCTCAGTTGGTTAGAGCCTCGTGCTGATAACGTGTTATAAAACTTTAGCGAAGTGTATAAATATACTCTTATAATTGCTGCATAAATTTAGAGAGAATAAGCAAGAGAAAAGAGAGAGAAATTCTTCAGGGGAATTCTTAATTTTCATTCAGCAGCATGCACTGCCTTTTATAGGCTAAGCTGGGAGGAGAAGAAAGGAAAAGAGGGAGTCATGGGTGAGGAAAGGAGTTCACGGGAGGAGGAGGAAAAAGGAGAAAGGGCGAGCTCATCATGAGGGAATCGCCTTTTAACAGTTACATAAATACAAAGTCTATTATTTTATCATGAATCTACTGACATGAATATTGTAACTATAACTTCTATCAAGGAATATATATATATATATATATATATATATATATATATATATATAGAATGATTAAAATCATATTATATTATAATATGAGTTAGCAATAGTCCTCTCTAGATCAGTAATTTCATTATTGAAAAGATATTAGAAGATTTAATCATATAAATTCATCTATTAAAGTTGGACCGGTGAAAAGTAAAATATTCAAACATGCATCACTAATCATAACCTCCATCATAGAATATTTATATAGAAAAATCCTAGTTTGAATTGAAACCATATTATATTAATTATAATAATTAATTACTCATTGATTTAGCAATTGTCCTCCCCCCACTCAAGATCAATAAATTCGACACAAATACGGCACTACACCTTATACATATATGATTGCACCCCAATCCCATAATAACAATTACTTCTCTTAACAACAAAATGTATCACTGTTATGGTAGAAACATAAATTTAACAATTCTCTTTTGAGAAGAAGAATATGATGAATAAATTTTACATTTCAGTCTCGTTCTATTTTTCTCCTTTCGCTTTTTCTTTCTTCGTTTACTGCAGTACTAATATTAGGAAAACCCTAACTTAATATATTAAAGTTAAGCTTATTATAATTTGGTCTTCAACCCAACAATTTGAATTGGGCTCAATTAGTTTAACAAGTCGTACTTAAATTATTTGAAATTAGTTTGACCCAATTAGTATAAAGACCCAAATTAATGTAATCACATACTTATTATAGTTCACATAAATTAAATACAATTTGATCCAAACGGCCAAACATAAGAAAAGCTGTGACGCCCCCAAAATAGGTTCACACAACCCATTTTGAGTCGCCAAAATACATGGTACAAAATTTAAATATAAATTTCCATATTTACAACTATTAAACTGTCGTTCAAAATACGACCACACATACTGTGAGTTTGAATACAAATATTGCACCGTACATAATACGACAATATCCAAACTCAAATTAAGTCCTCATTACATTTACTATCATACTATTTCACAACATTGTGAAGACTTCTATAGTAACTATCTCGGACTATTACTCCACTCCCCGACTAGTCCCAGCTATATTTTCATTTTTTGAGAAGAACAATGGAACAAAAAGGAAAAGGGTGATCTCAATTAGGCTAGTAAAGAATATTATGACTAAGATAATGAAGAATAAATTATCTTTAGCCTTCAACAATGATAAATCAGATAAAATATAATGGACAATAAATTTTAGATCAACTACTGCAGCAGAAATAGCAATCCATTAGAAGAGTCAAGTAGAGCATGATGTCTACTATCTTCTATGATTTAAAAGTCCATATAAATATTTTATCCCTGTGACACCAATCAATAATTGTTTCAAACCAACGAATTATCTATGCACTACGAGCCAAATATATTTGTTTGTATCACCAGTGGTCACGATCATGCCAAACACCTGTCCATCTATGCACTACGGGCCAAAGAGGACTTTCACCACAAACTTTTCTCTTTGACATTAAAGGTCATGATTATACCAATACACAATTCCTGGTTATAATCATACCAATCAACAGTCCATCTTTGCACTACGGGCCAAAGATACTTTCACCACAATATAAACATAAAGATGATGACAATGATATAAAGAATGAATCAAGTGAGATCAAGGACAAATATTAGAGATTTATAATTTAATTTATCCTGAGTTCAATAATGTCCAAATTGTAAACATGATCACCAATTGTGGAGTAAAATTCAAAAATGATATTTAAGATTCAAATTTCAAAGATAATTTGGACAAAGAAAAGAAACTAAATTCTGTCGTGAATAGTACTCCGTCATGAATAGTACCCCGTCATGCAAAGTATCCCGAATGAATAGATAAAAATTTAATAAGAAAGTTCAGATCAATATTCCAGTGAAATGATATTAGATGAAGCACAAACTATTAAGGATATTCTACGGATTTTCACCATTTAATAATAAGGTTATGAAAACAAACAATAATTTCGTATCATAAATGGAGAAATATGAAAGAAAACAATATTCCTTGACGAGTACAAAAGAAATGATATCCAATACGAGTATGAAAGAATATACGAAATTGCAAATGGATTTTCACCCGTTATGCGGAAATCCGCGTAAACAGATCATTTTCACAACTTAATAAAGAATGAGTACGAAGGGTTATTCACTAAGCATGCGGTAATCTACGGGATAGGTTATTCCCACATATTAATAAGGAATAGAATGACAATCCTTATGAGTATGAAGAAAATAACATCTTTTACCTTAGTATCAGATTAAATCTGACTAGTATAACTGAGATTATCTTGAGAAAATCTTGCATTCTTAGCTACACTCAAAATATTTTTATACTAAAAAGAAATACGCACAATGTTATAGAAGAAGAATTCTCTGATTCCGGTGTGAGTTTCATTGCTTAACTGAGTAACCTATTTATAGGAAAATGGACTGAATAGTAACTAATTTATGAACGGTCCAGATTGATTTACTACTAAAACGGACGATTTATATTGATTTACTATTAAAACTTCAACTGACGGTCCATATTGATTTACTGTTAAAACTTCAACTGACGGTCCATATTGATTTACTAGGTCCATATTAATTTACTATTAAAACTTCAACCGACGGTCTGAAAAATTAGCACTTCCCCCCATGAAATAATAAGTCAAACTTACAACAAACGTCTTATGACAAACCCATCTATTTATATCAAAAATTAAATAAATAATTACAACAACACATTTTTAATCTTTCAACAATTATTTATCATTAATATTATAACGTACAATATTGACAACCAGATCGTTCCCAGGAACGAGGGAGCTTTCCGATAAGGATTTCTCTTTATTGGCGCACAAATTAAATAACCTAACCCGTTTTCTTAACAGAACTTTCTAGACATTGCCAATAATGCTAATAATAATATGAGTAACTGTGTCGTGTCAATTATTGATTTAATAATATAAAGTATTGTGCAGATGATACTGTGACAATAATTGAATCAATAATATGAGATACTATGCATCAACTACTGTGGCAATTATTGAAATTGAGTGACTTCTTACATAAGCATTAATAATCACAGATATTGTGCAATACTGTGTGCTACTGTACAACAACATGTATTACTGAATTTTTATCACCGGATATTTCAACAGTTTAACGGTAAAAGTTTTGCTGTTATTATTATAAAAAGGTTATTTCTGTCGCTTTCTATATTCGACAGTTATTCCATTGTGGGGTCCACCAATGATTTCGCCGTCGTACGAATATTCTCCGACAAAAAGAATATTCCCCGACCAAACGAATATTTTCCGACAAAACGAATATTTTATGACAACTTGCTTACTTTGTAAAATTTGCATATATCACCCATAACTATAACATTTATTAAATTATCACCTTACTATTTAGAATAATATTTAGAAAAAAATTAAATCTTTATTCATAAAAAGTTAGGACAAAAGCTCAATTAAAATATTTAAAATATAAATTTAAATGTTATTTATTTATTTTATTTAAATTTTTTTTTCCCGGGTATTACATTTTAAGTTTTTCAAGGATTAGTTTTGCTAATTTTTTCTTGGTTCAGTTTTTATATCCCCCGGCAACTCTTCTAAATAATTATAAGGCAAAAAACACTTTTACCCCACTGTGGTTGTAGTGTTTTAAGTAATTAGCCATTGTGCTTTTAAAATATTCAATTGACCCACTATGCTTTTTAAAAATGTACAATCAAGCCATTCCGTCCAAGAAATTGGACGGACGTTAAATAATTACACATGTGGCATTGAAAAAAAAAACAAAAAATTATTATTTTTTGATGTGGCAACACAAAAAAATAAAATAAAATAAAATTATTGATTATGTGGCAAAATACATCACTTCCTAATAAAATAAAATCATTGATTATCCTCATATTCCCCTAATTAATTCAAAATCAAACCCTACTGTTCATCTTCTTCCTCACCAAAATTGAAACCATTTTCTTCACCGGCATTGGCAAATCTGGCTTCGTGGCCCAGAAAATCTCCCAAACGCTCGTTTAGGAATTCAAGTTTTTGTGGATATGGTGGAGTTTGGGAACTAGTTTAGAAGGAAAGCGTATATATCAGAATGTCACTCAACTGTTATGTGTGACTGGACAGGAAGCAAGAAATCTTGTAAAGAAGATTGCCGCTTCTGGATTGAAATCTTGTCTGTATCTTTCTTTGATTGCTCATAAGCTGCCTTTCTTTCCAATTTCTCTCTATCTGGTTTTGGAAGGGGGTGCTCTGATGGGGGCGAGGAATTTTGGAAGGGGTGCTCTGGTTTTGGGAAGAGCTTGATTTTTAAGGTGAAGTTTGATAGGATTTGGGTTGTAACGAAGCAGTAGCCATTTTTGCAGGAGCTGTAACGAGTGAGAAGGATAGTTGATTTGAGATCCATTTTTGCAGGAGGCATTTTTGCAGTGAAATTTCTCCAAGATAGTTGATTTGGGATCCAAATGTATAATGAATAAAACATAAAAATATTTTTTAAATTTTTTTTTTTATAAGTATTTTAAAACATAAAAGTATTTTTATTTTTATTTTTAAAATAAAGCATACATATTATAAATATTATAATATTAATTTTTATTAATAATATACATATTATAAATATTTAGGTAAAGAAAAAGAAAGAAAATAAAACATAAAAATATTTTTATTTTTAAAAATTTATAAGTATTTTAAAACGTAAAAGTATTTTTATTTTTAAAATAAAACATACATATTATAAATATTATAATATTAATTTTTATTAATATTATACATATTATAAATATTTAGGTAAAGAAAAAGAAAGAAAATAAAACATAAAAATATTTTTAAAACCACAGTGGGCCAATTGCATTTTTTTAAAGTGCAGTTGCTCAATAGTATTAAGAATTTGGCTGACTGGCTTGCCACATCAGAAAATAATGATTTTTTGATTTTTTTTTTCAATGCCACGTGTGTAATTATTTAACGTTCGTCCAAGAAATTGGACGGAATGACTTGATTGTATATTTTTAAAAAGCATAGGGTCAATTGAATATTTTAAAAGCACAGTGGGTAATTGCTTAAAACACTACAACCACAGTGGGGTAAAAGTGCTTTTTGCCATAATTATAATATATTTTGAATCTGTGTCTATGTCTCATTCATGCATGTCAATAGAGTATTTGGGCTCAGCTTGCACAAAAGTCCATGTAGAGAATCTTGTAGAGTTGTTGAGTTTTTAATTATTTCTGAGTTTAACTGTTCTTTCTTGTCAAGTTGCATCAGAAATGATTTAATTTTACTGTTGTTCTGTCTTTTCTGTGTTACCCAATACTCATTGTGTTGTTTCGGTTCTACCAATATTTTGCCTGAGTGGTAGATCGAGCACTTGAAAGCATAATTGATAGGTAATACCAATAAGTTTGATTGCTTACTTGATTTTACAGGTTTCACTGAGAAAAACCATAACTTGATCATCGTCTCTTTCTTCCTTTCTTTGAAAACAGTCTTTATGTTCTCGTTTCCTTCAATGTTTCGAAACTTTATAATCTTTCTGAGTCAGACAAGTGTCCAGAATTTTTATGATATATATATATATATATATATATATATATATATATATAAAATATTTATCATCAGTAGTCACATTTCTTGGTTGTGACTAGTAAGTTATTTTTGTAGCTCATGCAAGTCCCTTGGATGAGGATGATTTTCTTAATAGACATTGTTCAGATGCTAAAGAACATGTCCCAACGTTCCCAGAATTGATAGATCTAGTTGCTGATGATATACGTAAGTCTCTCTCTATCTCTAATGTAATAATGATCTGATCTTTATTAGTTGTCCAAAAAAAAATTGATCTTCTATAGTCTCATTTGCATTCTGACTACTTACTAGCCAGTTATTTGTACCTTATCTAAATTCAGTAGATGAGGATGAATCATCACACGAACATCATTCAGATGCTAAAGAACATGATTCGATGTGCTTAGAATTGATACATTTAAATGCGGAGCATAACCGTAAGTCTCTCTTTCTCTCTCTCTCATATAGTGCTTATTAATTGTGAAACCATGTATGCAAGTAATATTTAATATGAAATACCTGTTTCTTGAAATCATTTTTCACTCTATGCTAGGTAGAACTGGACTAGATGCTACTTATCATAAAAGGCTAACGACTTCCAAAAGTACTTTAAACAATAACAAAAATCAAATTTATGTTTTTATGCTATTTCACTTGATAAATAAAGGTAAAAAGTACAAAGGTGTATGATGATTATCATTCAAAAGTGATAATAAGTCCGATTTGTTACTCAAGTGTATAAAATGACTAATTTATGTTTGGTAATTCCTCTTTATAGTTTTTAGTGAGTCTAGGGTTGAGGGTTTGACGCCTATTAAGAGTATTAATCCTCCTGAAGCCACCCATGCCAATGTGATTGTAAATGTCTGTTATCTGTGGGATATATACCCGAGCTTTTTGGTGTAGTCAAGAGTCCAGTTTGGCTTGTGGTTGGACTAGTTCCTCGTCTATAAATGAACATAAAAGTGTGTAAATATATTTGCATAATTTATTTTGTTCGGATCCATATATTTATATAGTTCTTTATATGATGAATCATGTATGTACATATAATTGTATATGTGCATATATTTCTACAAGCATACATTTGTTTAAAATTGGAAGAGGTGGGTGAATTTTGATAACAAGAATAGCACAAAGAAAAAAAAGGAGATTATAGAAGCAAATCAATTTTGGTTTCAATTGAAAGAAAAAGTTTCCTGGGGACTTTTACAAAGAGTCTTGTTAAGGGCCAGTCCAAAAGCTAATTCTTACTGTCACGATAAAAAAAGTAAAATAAGCACAAGAGGTAAGTCGAAGGCCTAAACTTTACCTAATTCAGTATCTTCTCTTATGCCTGAGAAAACCAAATATCATGGCTTTAACCAAAGGGTCTTGGCCCAATGGTTACCCCCATCCCTTGTGTATCACGGTTTCAAACCTTGGCGGCAAAGGTTGAGTGTATGTTTAAATTATGTTTTAAAACTAGCAAAATAAAATAAAAATAAAAATCTCATGGCTTTGTTTTTTCTTGCAAAACTGCTTACGAAAGCGAGATTTGTCTAATTGCTTTCTCTTGTTCTTGGCGTTGAATTTCTGCATTGGAGTGGCTGAAGCAAAACTTGATTATAATCGTCTTTAAGTGAACACCCCACATTTCTTCATATTTCAGTCACGAAGGAATGTCAAAACCTTTTCAAATTTACAGATGGCTGCCTTGTTTGATTTGACCTACTGTATATTTAAATAACGTAGTTATGATTAACATTTACATTTATAAGCAGTAACTTCTTTGTGTGTAGCTCCCCTCCAACTGTCATGTAAAGCTGGTTCTTCAAATGAAAAGTGTTATGATTTGGAGATTATGGATTCTGACCATTTGAATGAAGAGGGTAAGGATGATGCTGTACAATCACAAATTGAACTTGCTACCTCTCTTAAGGGAGAGGTTAAGATTTCTGTGATCTGTAACTCGCCCCTGCAATCAAATTTTCACATTCCAAGTCTGGATGCTGTTTTTAAGGCAGTGGAGGAAAAATGCCTTAGATCATATAGAATTACAGACCCTAGTTTCTCTTTGTTGAAGGTGATGAAGGATGTATGTGAATGTTTCTTGGCAGCAGGCACCATAACTACTGATGGTGAGCAAGTAAGCCCTATGAATGTACCACCAACTCTTGATGTAATGAAGAAATCCAATCAACTAGCTGTCTCAGATGGAAGGTTAGATACGAAGGGAAACTTCTGCATTCCCTCAAACTTCTCAATTGGGTCTGTCAAATTTCAGGTCAAACCTCATATACCAAGATTTCAGGTTGCAAATGTTTTTAACTACATTACAAGCTTAAAAGGGAATGGGGATGGTTATGCTGGAAGTCCCATTACAACAGAAGGATATGGATCAAAAAATTCAAGCAGTATGGAGATTGTTCAGAAGCAAGGCACCTCACCTGAACTACTGAATGCCTCTTATTATGTGGATGACATAACCAGAGGTGAAGAAATCCACAAAATATCTTTGGTAAATGAAATAAACAATGAGTGTCAGCCTACCTTTTACTACATTCCGAAAAACATTACATTCCGGAATGCATACGTGAAGTTTCTTCTTGCCCGCATATCAGATGAAAATTGTTGTTCAAACTGCATTGGAGATTGTACGTCATTAGAAATCCCTTGTGCTTGTGCCAGTGAAACCGGGGGTGAGTTTGCTTACACACCACAGGGGTTAGTTAAGGATGACTTTCTTCAGAAATGTTTATCGATGAATCAAAATCATCAGCAGAACCTCTTCTACTGTAAAGATTGCCCGCTACAAAGGTCCACGGATAACAGATTTTCAAACACATGCAATGGCCATATAGTAAGGAAATTCATAAAAGAGTGCTGGTACAAGTGCGGTTGCAGTAAGAATTGTGGAAATCGTGTTGTTCAGCGAGGCATAACAGCAAATTTACAGGTCAATTTTTTCTTTTTTTTTGGTTCCAAAATTTCAGCTTAATATAGCTCTTTTTTAATTAAGGTTCAATATTAGTGCATTAATTAATTAAAATCCTTTCATGTATTAGGCATGGAAAGTTGGAAACACAATTCCTGCTTGTGCAACTTGCTAAATTTATTACCTCAATGTTTCAGGTGTTTATGACACCCGAAGGAAAAGGTTGGGGTCTTAGAACGCTTGAGGACTTGCCTAAAGGCACTTTCATCTGTGAATATGTGGGGGAAATAGTGACCAACACAGAGTTGGATGAGCGAAACAAGCGAAGTACTGGTGAGAGGCACACATACCCTGTGTTATTGGATGCAGACTGGGGTTCAGAGGGTGTCTTGAAGGATGAAGAGGCCCTTTGTTTGGATGCAACATCTTATGGAAATGTTGCAAGGTTCATAAACCATAGGTACTGCTTTTCCATGATTATCCATTTGTCAAAACTTTTCCCTTAACCATCAAATGCTTGGTTATACACTGATAAGGGGTTTGTTCTCTTAATTAAAGTTGCTTCAGAAAATGTATTCTCTGCTTGGTACTAAAAGGAAAATGTCCATCATGGCCAATTTAGCGAAGAACCTTTCACAACAGCACAAAGAAAATTAAACTATCATGTCATACAAGTAGAAAATTTATTTTTGCTTTAGTGGAATTTAGTCTAAATTGTAATTTTCATTGATTAGATGCAGGGACGCTAACATGGTTGAGATTCCAGTTGAAGTAGAAACACCAGATCATCACTATTACCATGTAAGAGTTTAGCAAACTTTACTGTTATCTATTTATACATGTTATTCTCTTTTTCAAATGGATTGCATCTGTAGTAAGACAGTAAGGTTTTGATTGTTTTTCTTACCTGCAGCTTGCATTTTTCACAGCAAGAGAAGTGAATGCTTTAGAAGAATTAACTTGGGTAAGTAGAATCTGAACCTGTATGTGAGAGGAAACCAAAAACTTTTCCCCAATAAAAAAGGGAAAACATTATATTAATAAAGTTGGGAACATGTTACAGTTAGGTATACATAATTGGTGTGCATATCCAACTTCCATAGAATGAGCGTAACTGTAAAGCAGCTATAACTAATGATGTATAAAATGCAGGACTATGGTATTGACTTTGGTGATACTAGTCATCCTGTAAAGGCCTTCCAGTGTCGCTGTGGAAGCAAATTCTGCAAATTCAAGCGTCGAAAGAGTAAGTCTTTTCCATAATGTACCTTGTTCATAATTTATAGTGCAAGTACAATTGTCCTAGCTACCTACTTCGGCAATTACTCTCATAGCTGCCGGCGCTGGTTTCCGATCTCCAAGTTGCCCATGCCTTCCAATCCAATATGACCTTAGCATTCCGCATGCTTCAAAGCTACTTAAAATTTGAGAATCTTAATAAGATCATATCTAGTTTTTATATCACATTTTCTGACCACGCTTTTGTTGGAGCCGGCAACCTAGAACTTTTTAGTAATTCTCTTCCTCCTGCTCCTGAAAGATGGTATGGCAATGGGAAATCCTTTCAAGAGAAAACCTTTAATTTCTGGGAAATCCTGCCTGTATTAGGCTATTAGCCAAACTTTTTGTAAAATCCCATTTTATTAAGAGTTCAAAGGACACTTGAGGAAAGTTGTTGTGGCTTATTCATGGAGCCAGTCTAAATAACTGACAACGCACTTTAGTGGAATTTGGCATGTGTAGCAATGGTCAAGAGAATGCTTACAGCAATATAATTTAATTTCAGAAAATACTCTTTACTACCTTTGCGTAGAGAAACTATGCGACTGGGAACAGATGTTTTAATCAGAACAACTCTAATTATAAAATGAGTTTAATGTTTAAATCATCTGTGATATATTTTTAATAGAAAAGTAGGGTGCATTAATCTCAACTAGTATGCTATCTGTTTATTCTTTGGTACTGATATACTTACGATACATGTGCGCCACTGGATGGCTAACTTGGGACCTTCGGACAAAGACGGAAGGTCATTTGGTTAGAATGCATGATACTTCAGCCAGTCTTCAAATATATATACATTATGCATTGATCATTTTACTTGGAACAATCCCATAAACTTCAAGCTTATTCATATATCTATGTTCGCCTATCAAATGTAGATAGTTTCCTGGTTTTTTTTTTTATCAAGAAAATCTGGATTCTCATTTTTGCTCCCATTCTATGGAACAGGAAGTAGATCCAGCTATTGAATTCTCAGTTGACCGACAAAGAGGCAAACTTTTGAAAGAAATTAGAGAAACTATGCATATTTTGGTATTTTTCTAAAGTATTAGAGGCTCGATTTACATCCATGCTGGTAGATCATGGTTTTTAATATCATATAATAGACAGCTTTGAGGAAATAGGTAGATACTCTGTTGTAGGTAAATGTGGTTTAAATGCATGTCAGATGGGGTGCACATATGCATATATACCACCATACTTTTTTGTATTGTCAGAATTTCATCTGGAGATGTGAATGGTTTTATTGTGGAAATTGCATTATATACTACAAGACGATAGTAGATCAATTGACTTCCCTTTCAAATTTCCCTGTAATGTATTGATTGGCTCTGCTCCCAAATTTTGCATGTATCGCCCTTTTATTTAATTTTAAATTAATTAGTGTTAAGTATTTCTTATTTAATTTGTCAAGTTAATATATATTAAATAAGTTAATTGAAAAGAAGAGGTATTGTTAAAATTAGTGAGACAAAAAATCTAAGCTTCTCTACAAGACTGGACTGGTATTGGTAGAAACAATTGACTTCCCTTTAGTAAGCTTTTCATTATGTAAAGTATTGATTGGCTTAAGTGGTTTTTTAGCATTATTGACATTTATGTTTGCAAGTCGCATTCTCCTTTTGTGTCTCACATGAATTGCAATTTTTTAGGAGAAAAATCATTTGGGATAAAATCATTTATGGTTCACATCTTATATTTAGAGGGAGGGCAACCTTTTAGCATCTTTTTATTTGTAATGCTTAAATTTTTTTAAGGATAAATGTTGTGTGATACTGGTAAAAAAAGTAGTATCATGTCACTTTTTAATTTTAAAATAAAAATTTATTTCTGATTATGTAACTTGCTAAAAAGAAAAAGTTCAAGATGAACAAAAGTAAAAATATCAAATTTAATATGAGATATTTTAAAGCTTAAATTAAAAATGAATAGTGTTTTTTTTTTAAACTTCAACTAGGAAATGTAATATAAGTACAATAAATTCTTATAATCAAATACACAATCATAATAGGAAAATAATATATATTGATAATGTTTATGTTAATTATTTGATTGTCAGTAAATAGGTATTAGTGAAAACTATTTCCGAGAGATGGGTAATAAATGTGGTCTTTTTATAATTCATAGTAATTTTATGATAAAGTTTTGTAATTGTAACCCATAAGTCGCCCAAACAGCCCAGGTTTAAATTTAAAAGGCCCATACATTTTTAATAAAATTCACCGTTTCGGTATTAAACTAAAAATTACGATCGGGCTTATATCGTAATCTTCCAGATCAAAATCGCAAACCCTAGATTTAACCCACATTTGTCTGTCCTTAATATAAAAACGGGGCTTATATCACATCGACTCAAAAAACCCTAGTCTCAACTCAGCTCTCAACTCAGCTCTCCGAAATGTCGAAGCGAGGTCTGTTCCTCTATCTTTATTGTACTTATGTTCATATGTGTATATATGATTATCTATCTATACATCCTTATAAAAATACGAGTTTTTCCCCCAAGGTTCTGTTATGCATCTACATAAATGATTTATTTGAATTGAAACTGAATTTTGAAATATCAGCAATCAAACTGATACTTACTCAAATGTAATGATATGATGTATATATGAATCTGTTTTATGTTCCATTTGTTTGTTAGAAACTGGACTGTAAATAAAATGGACTTGGAAATTTTCCCCAACAAAAAGTTGAAAGAAATGCTATTTCGAAAATTGTAACTCTTAGCTCGTTAAAATTGATGTAATGAACTTGCCCCAGTTGCTTGGTGTGGTTTACTCCAAATTATTTATTTTTTTCTTGTTTGTTTTACTGGTTGAAGGGCGAGGAGGGTCAGCAGGTAATAAGTTCCGGATGTCACTGGGTCTGCCAGTGGCAGCCACAGTGAATTGTGCTGATAATACTGGGGCAAAGAATCTCTATATCATTTCAGTGAAGGGGATTAAGGGTCGGTTGAACAGGTTGCCTTCAGCTTGTGTGGGAGATATGGTGATGGCTACTGTGAAGAAGGGGAAGCCTGATCTTCGTAAGAAGGTGATGCCAGCTGTCATTGTCAGGCAGCGCAAGCCTTGGCGCCGAAAGGATGGAGTTTTCATGTATTTTGAAGGTTTGCTCAGTAAACTTAAATCATTTTATGCTAGTTTCTTGTTTTATATTTGTACGTGTTAGTCTTGTGTATTGTTTGCTTCTCCTTTTGTTAGTTGCTTACAAAATTTTTGGAATATTCTGCTAAATAACTATGGTCTGCATATAGTTTCAAAGAAAGTTGAAATGAGCTTTAACTTTTCCTTAGTTTTATTTGCTGGTGATGTTGTGCTGGGAATATTTTATTGAAGGTCTCTACGAACCTCCCATACCCTTCTAGATGAAATTCCAGTGCGACCCCCCATCTTAGGTTGCAAGTTTTTTTTGTCACCCCTGTCTAGGCTGGGATATTATTTTACTTTTGGCTTAGATTCAATCTTTTCTTTTTAATGGAATTTTAATAATGTGTCGTATTTATTGTATAAATTTGCTTGTGCATCAGGACTAACAATTTGTTTTTTTAGTTAACATATAATACCCTGCACCAACATAACCTGTGTATTTTCCTATTTAATCAGGTGTTTTTTTTTCTTTTGTAACTTGGTTATGTGAATCCCTTTGGGTCATCATTAAACCATGCTTCTAACGTGGCCCTTATTTCTCACCTGCATTATAAAATTCTTTAAAAGTGAGTTACTTTTTAAAAATTAAACCCCTTCTTTTCCATATTAACCTTTAGTTTGAGTGGAGGCTTTACTTCTTATTTTATTCTCTTAATATGCATTGTTGTACCTAGGAACCTTGTAGCATCTTCAACTTTGTTCTATTAATTGGATCATTATCTGCAGAAGAATAGGTTACGCTGGTTAAGGCATGTCTTGATGCGTGTGTATCCCATTAACTTGTTGGGTATACGAGTGTAGTGATATGATACTTCCTGAAACCAGCCATATTAAAGTCAAAAGTCGGATATATATCGAGCGGGATCTCCTTTTTGAATCTCGCCTTTCGCAATCCGATACATTATTTAGTCACATGTTGATTTTACTTGTTTGTTGTATGACACTGTTCTGTTGTTAACATATCTCATGTTTTAAGGAACCATCGCCATCTCTTTAGCACTTTTCTTTGAAGATTCAGATGCTTCTGCTCAAGTTTCCAAGTTTTTTTGCATTTTTTTTAATCTTGACAATTCAAAAGTGAGTTTATAACTATGCCTTGCAGCATTTAACATTTGAACTCTTTTGATATGAATGTGTCTTGAAGATCTGTAGCACAGCCAAATCAGGGTTCATTTTGGGTGTATTAGTAAAGCTATTATCTCCAGATTAAGTCAGGTGTCTACTCCATACCCATGGTTGATACAGTTACTAATCTGGAAAAGTGACAAGTGTCAATCGTTACAGATGTGCCAATGTTTTTCAAGCTCATATCTGCTCCATTTACACATTACATTCACTGTGTTTTCTTTCTTATATATAGCAGTATTATGTTGATATATTGTATTACTTGTTCTATATTGTTATCTCTATTTTAGAGAACAATAGATTGATGTGGTGTTGCGTCCCAATTGTGCGATTTAGTTCTCCTTTGCTGTATGTAGTCGGTGTGGATTCAACTAGAATCAGTTTATGAAGAAACTAGTTTAGAATGGGACAATTTAAGTATTGGGAAAGTCAATTGTTATTTATTTTTCAGTGTAATATAATCATATAGAAAAAGCTGAACATAGTGTCAACTGTTCTGTCTGTGAATGCAATTTGTTGGAAATTTTCCTATATTTATATTTCTTTTTGTAGGTAAAGTGAAAATTGTCTCGTCTCCGTGCCCTATATCTACATGTTCTTTTAATTATTGTTAATCTATAACTCTGTTCCATTTGCAGACAATGCTGGTGTCATTGTGAATCCAAAGGGAGAAATGAAAGGTATGCTGAATAGATGCACATTTAAAGAACTATGAATTTAAAATCTGCATTTTATTCCTGGTAGAATTTCTTTGATAGGATATTGCAATGAAGTACTTTTTTAGTAAAAAGTACCTCCTTAATATATTTGTCCTTACTCCCCTTCCATTTCTTCCCCGCATCTTCAAAATAGTGATAGTGATGATGATATATATCTATTTGTAAAGTTGGTTTGATTTGTATTTTGACAGTCATTTGCATTGTTGTTGGTATAGTGTATTTTTTCAAGTCTGATAATCCCATCTGCAAGCTTCATTACACTGCAGGTGTTTTAATTCCTTTGTTTCGTTTTGATAAATATATGTTTCTTTGTTTCAATGATGTTCTCTGTGGGTGGTGGATCAGATTCAATTCCTTTTTCTTTAAAAAAACATCCATTTTCTTTGTTCAAAATCCTTGTAGCTTATATTTGCGTAGTATGTAGTACCCTGAGTTTTCTTTTAAAATTATGACTAAAATACACTTTGCACCCTAAATTTTAAAGGCATGTTGAGGTTTGCATCCTAAACTTCTAAATGTGCCTACTTGTACCCTAATGTCTAATTTGTATAGTAAAAAACACCCTCCAAACTCTCAACCGGTCAAAAATGATTGGGAGTTCAGGTTACTGTATTTTTGCAAGGGTAGAATAATAAACTATTAACAAAAATAATATAATAATATTAAAACTAATAAATGAAAATAAAAATCAATTAAACCTCTCTCTCTCCCTCTTTCTCTTCACTCAGTTCATCTTAATCAAACCATGATGTTTACAGAGCAGCGGTTATCATTTGATTGTGACTTCAATTCATTGTTTCATCCCGATAAAAAAAATTCATCCCAGTCAATTTTAACAAATGAGTAAAACCGTAACCCACACCAACCCCAAATTGATCTAAAAATTTCTCACCCAATTAACTGAAAACATCAATAAAATCTAATTTGGGGTTAGAAGATTAGAAATTGGAGTTATAGTTAGAGATCAAAATTAAATGAAGGTATAAGGTATTTGTGGAAGTTCAATCTGTAAAGAAACTTCAAGATTCATTTTCTCTCTCTTTGTTTTTCTCTATATTGTGGGATTAAAGAGAGAAGGAGATGAATTTTTCTTTTCTATCTCTAATCATGCATATCTCTCTATTCTTTTATTGGATGAAAGGGTGAAGGAGATGTAATAGTGATGATGAAGATGTGATGAAAAAGAAAGGAGATGTGCTTATGGTGATGAAGATGAAGAAAACAAGAGAAAAAGTGAAGTGGTTAACATTTGGGTGTTAATTTTAGAAGTTAGGGTTGATGAAGAGTACAGGTTTGTTGTGGGTTTGGGGTTAAAATGAAAAAGATGAATGGGAGTGAAGAGAGAGAATGAGTGATTTTAATTTAATTGTTTTCTATTTTTTTTACTTTTAATGTAAATATATTATTTTTTAAATTATTATCATAGATTTACTTGAACATGAAGTCATTAGGGTGTTTTTTGTTATGCAAATTAAACATTAGGGTGCAAGTATGTTCAGGTGCAAACCTAAACATGCATGTAAAATTTATAGTGCAAAATGTATTTTAGTCTAAAATTATTACAATATATTCACTTTCATAATGCTTGTTCAAATCCCATGTTTGCATAATTTAGCATGTTGGCAATCTTTGAGTCCTTCCTTTAATAGATGCTTAATTCCCTTTATGGCTGTTTCAGGGTCTGCTATTACGGGCCCAATCGGAAAGGAGTGTGCTGATCTGTGGCCTAGGATTGCTAGTGCAGCTAATGCCATTGTCTAGAGTTCCCTCTTTCTCGACGTTTGAAAAAATTGTTACAGATAAATTTTGCTAGCTACAAATTGTTTTTTGTTACCTTTTATCTGAAAAATGGTTCCTCACTATTTAATGGATGTTGATTTAGTAGTTTTCGAACTTGGACGTGCAATAAGTTATCTGATGTTCACTTCAGTTCATAGTGTTTGCAAGCACTTCTTTTTGGTATTTTGTTGAAGAATATGCTTTTGATTTGAATTTGCAATGCAGTACATTTCCAGTTTAGATTTTAATGTACATTTCCAGTTTAGATTTTGATTTGAATTCTCTTTTAATTTCGTTTTGGTGGTGTCTAAAGAGCTTCTGCTTTTGAAGTAAGTAAATAATGAAAAAGCTTGTAATTTTGCTGATCTAATCTGACAAAAAACAAAGTATATTAGGTTGATGTAAAAGCATATTTTATACATGAAGTCTAATTCTAGTCGCATGGGATTTATTTTTGATTTCAATGTTTTAAATAAGTTTCAATTTTATGGAATTGTAAATTTGTTTTTAATTTCTTCGAGTGTTGAAATAATGTGCTGTGAAATTCTTTTGATTTGAAGGTTGATTAGATGTTGTGTGGCAATCTTTTAAAAATAAGTTTTATCTATCAACTGCTCATATTTTGATGATCGCTCATGTGAGTGATTTTAATCTAATATTGGGTGTGATAGAGAAGTCGACTGATCAATTTTCTGAAACGTTTTCTCCGAGTTGGCAAATTTTATATTTTTAATTTTTAAAATTATTTTATTAAATTAATTATTATTTTAAAATTGGGTCTGTCAAAATGTTTTCCCCAATCGCAACAAAATTTGTTGAAAACGTGGTTCCAACTGGCAACCATTAGGTATATAGAGCAGCTAAATTAATTGATTTTCCTCTACTAATATGTTTGACTCGACTGATCATCAACCTTTCAGCTACTCCATCACCATCCGTGGCTAGGGAGGGCATTAAACCAGATAGTAGATTTTGCATGATTTATACCTTTGGGAAGAGGGAGACAAGTAGTATTACACATCATGCGGTATTCTTGTTCAATCTTTAATTGCCCACCGTCAAAATTTTAATTGTTTCCAACGTGTCTTTGTCCTCACCCACTATAATTTGACCAAAGACATGTGTCTTTTCACACCAGTTTTAAGGTTTCACAAGTTTTGCTCACCACTTTATCCCAAGGAATTTGTTTGCAAAAAGTATACTTAATTTAACACTAAGCTGAACTATGTAATCATTTAAAGAGGGATTATTATTCCCATAAAATCATTTAATAGCTTAAAATGAGGAGACTATTAATCTCACATTAATCATAATCCATCATAAATAGTCTTAAATAACTTTAGAAATGACAAAAAAATAGTTCATAGGATTATTAATCCTCCATCATGGGATAAAATAGTCCAAAGTAATTTTAAATTAAGACAAATAGTCAAATTCCAAGTATATTTTTTGCAAGCAAACATAACCTTGAGGTATAATTTCACATGAGTCAATTTATTTGCTTTTCACTCACCATGTCAAAGCCGAGTCTTTTCACGCCAGTACTAAAATTTTATGAGTTTTACTCGCGGTCTGGCTCCAAGAGGACTTGAACTTAGACTTGTTCCACATACTGTTCTTAAGATGGATTACCACTCCTCCATGGGCTGATCAAATATATTTATACATTTAGCTACTTGCAGCTTGCCACCAGGCTGGCATATGACTTTTGGGACATACCATTAGTTTAATTCCAATACTCCCATGTGATCTAGTCCCAATCAATATGTCAATCATTTCTTATAAACAGCAAGTTCATTGTTTTTCAACCCCCTTCCTGATCAGAAACAGAATGGCAAAATTTGTTCTAATCCTGTTAGCTACCTTAAGCCTCTATAGTAGTTTAACTGCTGCAGATTGGAACATTTTGAATCAAAGAACGAGGTCGGGCCTAAAAATCAACTTGAAAAATTATTGTGAGAGTTGGAGGATGAATGTTGAGCTAAACAACATTCAAGAATTTAAACTTGTGCCTGAAGAATGTGCAGAATACATCGGAAAATATATGTCAGGAACTCAATACAAGGTGGACTCAGAAAGGACAATTGATGAGTGCACAGTGTATCTAGGCACTTGCTGCAATTTGAAGAAAGATGGTAAAGATGCTTGGATTTTTGACATTGATGATACTCTTCTATCAACCGTGCCTTACTACAAGACACACAATTACGGGTAATTTATTTATCTACCCTTTAAAATTCTTTTCTAATCGTCGATATTGGGATTTGATCGACTCAAGATCTGCAATAAAACTATCTCGATACATTACCTTCAATGTTTAGTGCTTGCTGATTCTGAATTTGCTAAGATATAAACTCGAACTTGTGATTGCACAAGAAAAGGAGATGCCTTATTATTAGGCTCTCACTTTTCATCTATCCTTCTCTCCAGTTAGTAACTACATAAATTATATATTTATACTCGTAAAAATGTACTATATTGTGCATATTGAATTTCAGAAAAGCAATTAAGTTATTGTTAAAATAAAGTTAAGCATCATGGAACTTGTTTGTTTTTACCCTCCCCCTTCCCTGCCCCCACCTCTTTTAATTTTTTGACATAATCATGTATATGGGACACACAGGGCAGAGAAGTTGAACTTGACATCTTTGGAAGAATGGATGAGTTCTGGAAAGGCAAGAGCTCTTGACCACACACTGAAATTATTCAATGATCTAAAAGCCAAAGGTGTTAAGATCATTTTGCTTTCTTCAAGAAGGGAAACTCTTAGATCTGCCACTATTGACAACCTTGTTAATGTTGGTTACCATGGTTGGACTAGTCTCATTCTAAGGTTTGCTTCTTCTTCTTCTTTTTTTCTTTATATTTCCCCTGTTTATAAGTAGAACAAAATTTGAGTTATGTACTTGTTTTTCATAAAGGGGTCCAGAGGATGAATGCAAGTCTGTCCAGAAATACAAGGCTGAGGAGAGGAAGAAATTGGTTGCAAGCGGTTATCGCATATGGGGCATTGTTGGAGACCAGTGGAGCAGCATCCAGGGATCCCCAAGCGCGACAAGAACATTCAAGCTTCCAAATTCTTTGTACCACACTGCTTGAAAAAGCAATATTATTGTATCTACTATTGGTGTGCTTATGAAATTGATGGAAATAATTTTGCAAGCTAAATATTGCTTCATACTATAATAAGGTTTAATTCATGTTGGCTTGAATCTTCATTCCATATTGTTGTATGGTGCTGAAACTTACACATTTGTTGATTTTTCATGGTGCAGCTGGTGCTCTAAGCTATATCTGTGTTGTATAATTAAAAGAGAGCAAAAAATCCCATAGGATCCCTTTATTGATTTGAGAATTTGGGACTTGATTGGTGTAGCTTATTGTTTATACCACAAAGTTATTTGTACATAACATGTTTATTAAAGTACTCTTTTTATTAGATACATGTTGTACCATACTAAAATTTGAAAATCTGGTAAGAGTCTTGCTCTAATCCAACTTCTTCTCAACACCCTTTTGCTTGTTGGCTAAGTATTCAAATAAGCTGCCATCAAACACTCGTCGAAAGGCTTCCTTTGACACTAAACCATCCTCATCTTTTGCAATAATATAAACCAAACCCCACTCCAGCTTGCTTAAAACCCAACACTTAGCAAAAGATATTTAAGCATTGATTGTTTTAAGTACTTCAACCATTGTAGATAACTCATATCCTCCACATTTCAAAATTAGAGATACATTAGAAAAATGACGACTTTTAAGAACTTTGGTTTTCTAAAATTATCCCTAACATTCATTAGAAATGTAGTAATAGTTGCATGATAGTACTCAATCAACTAATAAGCATAAATGTAATGACATGTTAGAAATTTGACGTCTTTTTATAATCTAAAATGTGAAATGTATGTATCTCTAATTTTAGAACGGACAGAAAAGGAAACGCATTTCAACAGAGGGAGTAGTTTTACACTTTTACTTGCAGTTTCTTAAACAACAGCAACAATAACAACAAATGGGGCTTAATTAAAGATATCAGAGTTCAAGTTAAAGTCATGTTCCACAGCTCTCTTAATGTCATATTTTCTGGCACTGAATGAGCATATTTGCAAAACATGTTCTCAAGATTTACAGGCATAAATCTGCAAATACGCGCAATGAATGAAACTTCTCTTTCTAATAGCTCCATTTAACTCTTTTAAGTGTTTCTGAGTTCTTTTTAAATAGTTTAAGAAAAGGTAGTACTAAAATAAGTGCACAGTTCCAAACTAGCCAGATTTTGAGTTCTACTTATGTTACCTCCCTTCTGTGTCGTAGATTCGGGTGACAAGGCTGGGATACTATTTTGGTTTTTGGCTTAGATTCAAATTTTTTTTTTTCTACTTTCACGGGGGAGTAGGTTGAACATAGGACATGTGGGCCTAGTACACCAACTGAACCACCAACTGAGCCAAAGGCCGTTAGTAATCTTTTCCTTTTTAATGGAATTTTAATAATGTGTGGTATGTTTGTATAAATTTGCCTATGCATCTGTGACTTCCTCAAATTCAAGTATCTTCAAACTCGAATCTGGTGCTACACGGTGCTCCAACATTCACATAAATCCAACTATAAAGGCTTAATGACACAAATATAATCTCTATATTATTATATCATATCTGCTCAATCCCATTTTCTACAACTATTACATGTTCATATATCATAATAATTCATATTACATAATATTATTAAGGCTTAAATATGATTTACTATCTTAAACTATTGGTCATATTCCACTTTGGTGATTTACCTTTTAATTTTGTTAATTAGATGATTAAACTATTAATTTTTTCTGATTGCATTCAATTGGATGCACACGCCGAAAATCACGACGCTGGCCTAATCGAAATGCAATTTATTAGTCAACTGAGTTGTAATAAAAAATATAATATTTTATTTATTGATTAAACAATTTTGATATAATGGTGGGTAAAATAATCACACCTATACATTAATTAAAATTAAACAAATCAAAATCATCACACCCGTTTCATTAATATAATCAGACTAATTAAAAAACATCAAAAGGCTAAAACCATAGAAATCAATCAAAGTTTTCCAAAAGAACAATCAGTTTAAAAAATTTCAATTCAATTAAAATTGAATACCCGATGAGGATGACTGAGTAGCTAGTGGGGGAAGGCGGCGTGTCGGTGTCACCATAGCCGCGAAGGTCGAGGGAGATGGCCCAGTAGCTGAGGGAGGAGAGAGAAAGCATATGTTGACGCCATGAGTAGCTCGTTGAGGGAAGTCGTGAAGAAAGAGGATGGGTGGGCCTTCACTTATCTCTGCTACGTGCATTCGTTCACTATCAATTTGGTGTTGTACTGTTTTTTCGCAGATTCTTTTTCGCTCGATTTGGAATGGACCTTGATTTGGCGTTCCACATTAGTTTGATTTGGGCATTTTTTCCGATTTCGACTGATTTGGTGTTCCCCCCTTTCTTTGTTGTTTATTATTATATTGTTATAATCTGATTTTTGGGGGTGTTCTATTTCGTCGGAGTTTGTGGTTTTATGATCTCTTTTGCTCTTTTCTTGATGATTTAGTGTTGGGGTGTTTTTAAAGTTTGAGGGACTGGTTTTTCTAGGGCTTTATGATTTAGGGGATGATGGTATCCAGGGGATTGTTCGGGTGGTCCCCGCCGAATATGCACCCGCTGACGCCAGTGTCGAAGGTGTTGGAGCCGCCGGATACTCCTTCGCCATACTTGGATAATAGTATGGATGCGGTATTCTGTACTGGCTAAGCCGGAGGAGGAAATGGAGGACATGGAAGAGATCGAGCCGTCGCCGATTGCCGTGTCGTTTTCATGGTTGTTTGCTTGTGCGGATAGGCGGTTGTTCTCCCAAATCGATACAGTCGACTTCTAATTAATTTGGGGAAGAAAGAGAGCTAAATTGTTAAAAGACTTGGTTGCCCCTTCATTTTCCACGTAAATGTTTTTTTTGTGAATTTTTTTCATGTGTTCAAGTCACGTCAGCAATTTCTGATGTGACAATCTCAATTGAATAAAATTGAAAAAAATCAATAGTTCAAGTATCTAATTGACAAAATTGAAAAGTGGATCACCGAAGTGGAATATGACCTATAGTTTAGGGTAGTAAATTATATTTAAGCCTATTATTAATCTATTTCAAGATCTTCTATCCATCTTCATTCTCCTTCTTCTATCCTTAATGATTCTTCCATACGCATGTTCTTAACTGAAATCATATAGTTTAAGCAATGATGAACATTAAATTGCCCAGCAAGTAAAGCATTTCAACAACAAAATTAAAAATCATATGATTTCATTCGACAACTGAAATAATAATTGTGAACTACTTCGAATAAGCTAGAATACTACACAGAATAACCCAGATTAAAACTTTTCATTTTCCTAAAACATTTTTGAAACAACATAGTGGTCATTTGTATAAGATAGTCGTCAGACCAAAAACTTTGTTTATCTTCCTTTAGTTCATTAAAAAGGATAATACAGTCATTAAGACCATAAATCTGATATCACTTACGAGTACATCCAAGGGATATGAAATAACCCAGGTCAAATCTCGAGTCCGGAACATATCTCGGGTCAAATCCCAGTCTGAATAGAATCAAATCCATCCAAATAAAGCTTCATTAGTTCCTGAGGCACAATAGTTATCTAAAAGAGGGGGGGTTAAATAGATATTTAAAATTCTTATCGTTTTTCTTTATCTCCTTTGATAATGATTTAAACACAAATGGAATTAAGGTTTGTTTGATCTCCTTTTAGATAAAGTGAGTTAATGAGAGTGAGGCGATTATAAGCGAGCTTATGATAAGAATGAAATAGACACAATTTGTTTTAAGTGGTTCGTAGCACTTAAAGCTCCTAGTCCACTCTTCTACTCCTCGGTAGAAATCCACTAAGGATGTCTTTTACACTTTCCTCAATCTCACATATTCCTTCAGACTAACAGCTTTAGGAACTTCTTAGTTCACTCTTGAACTCTTCAAGTCCAGCAGACTTGGTTCTTCACAGTTCACTTTAGAACTCTTCAAGTCCTTCTGACTTGGAACTTCTTACTTCACTTATTTGGCTATTGTTGAGTTCTTGATTGGTGCTACTCGATTCTTAGTTAAGCTCTTGTTCGAAAAGAACCGAGTAAATTGCAAGCTTTTTCTTTTCTCGCATCATAGAGTTGAAATTGAGTATTCTTCCTTTTTTGTTCAATTATATTGGTTGAATCATCTGCAAATGTCTTGCATATATATGATCTTTGAAATCTGCCCGTTGAATCCATCCGTTGAAGCATTTAATGCGTTTGACGTTTCTGATCTTTGATGGAGACTTTTCTGCATATCTTCTGAATTGCATTCTGGCCCACTAACATAGCAGACTGCTTTCTCACCTAACACCTGAAAAGGTGTTTTCCTCTGTCCAATGGTCCTTTCCTTAGCTTCTTTAATACGTCTCTTTATTGCATACTAAGGATATTTTCATGCCATTGGGACTGGTGATTTGTAAGACCCCAACTTATTATAAATAAAATTAAATTTTCTCTATTTATTATTTTGAAATAGTAAGGGTTGATTTGATTAATGTGGTTAGTTATGGGTAAAATGCACAAATATTTCAAATACGCAAATGGTTATAAAATATTCATTTTTATCGGAGAATATTCGTTTGGTCGTGGAATATTCTTACTGTCGGGGAATATTCATACGACGGCGCAGCCTTATGTGGACCCCATAACGAAAAGCGATTGGATGAAGAAAACGACAAGTATAAGTTGTTTATAAATAATGGCGTAGTTATTCTGCTTAATCTTGTTGGAATACCCGGTGGTTTAAACACAAGAAGATGCTTGGTATTGCATCAATTATTGATTCTTACGTAGGAAGACATTACTCAATAATTGTTACAGTAGTTACTGTTCAATATTTTATTTTATTGATTCAATAATTGCTACATTGATATTTTATATTATTGTTATTTTAATAATTGTCACTACACAGTATTTTCATTATCAGATCAATAATTCATATTATTTGAATAATATTATTAGATAACATTATTGACAATGTCTAGAAAGTTCTGTCTCAAAGGAGAGGTTTGGTCACCTAAGCGCGCCAGTAAGGAGAAATCCTTATTGGAAAGCCCTCTTCCTCAGAACCTACACAGTTGTCAATATTGTGATTCTCGTAATATTATTTGTGAATAATTAATTATTGATTTATATTATAAGAAAAATATTCATTTCATGTGGATATAGATGGAGAAAATTTTTAATGTGACAATTGTTGAAAAATTATTATTTTATCTTTTCTGATAAATAATTCATTTAAATATATTATTATATTTTAATAATATAATAATGGTGATATTTTTATAATGAATGTGGGATATATGAGTATATGAGGAGGAGGAGTATTTTTGTTACAATTAATGTTTAAAACATGTTAAACATGTCGGTGGACCCTATTTCTTGACTGAAATTGGTTTATAGCCCGTAAAATCGTCCGTTTGTGGATTTCGGTCAATTTCTGTTTGGAATTTGGAAAAACTTTCTTCTGTAAAGTTGTAGAGAATGGAATCTCCCATGAAAAAGACATGAGGTTCAAATTTTTCTGACAAAAGAGCTATTTATTATGAATTATTGAAGTTCCGGAGTTCCGAAATAATTGATTTTTGAAAGTTTTAAATAATTTTATTAACAAAAACGTTTTTTTTTATTTTGGTGGGTTGGTGGCTGATGTCTAGACCAAAAATGTGGGCTAAGGAAAATTAATATAAATATATTAATATTTTATTAAATTTTCTGCTTTGGTGTTCTAAGCATTTTCCTATAAATAGGGTCTTGGGTTAAATTGAAAATCACACTAAATCAAGTTTTCTCTCTATATTATCGAGCGTATTCTTGTATAAGTATTTTGATACTTTGAGTGTTGCTATATCTGCAAGTTCCTTCAAAGACTATATCCCAGATTCCAAATTGAAGTCAGATCTTTTTCAAGTAAGGGATATTATTTTTTTAAAATGATGTTATTTCTTCTAATATCATTATCTTGGGATTATTGGTAAGATTTTTCTTGTGAAATTCTTGTCTTTTAGTGTCGAGGTTACTATTCACGATATCTCGGTCTTATTCACGATACTCTGAGACTATTCACGAATACGACACTATTCACGTAAAAATTAAATTTTCATTTTTTGTCCAAAATATCTATTATGGATACTAGCTTTGATTGTATCTCAGTAAGACCCCAAATAATTAATAAATGAAATTTAATTTTCTAATTATTATTTTGAAATAGTAAGGGTTGATGTGATTAATGTGGATAGTTATGGGTAAAATACGCAAATATTTCAAAATAAGCAGTGGTTATAAAATATTCATTGTCATTGTTAGAATATTCGTGATGCGACGGTACAGCCTGACCATGTGTGGGCCCCATAACTAAAAGCGATTGGAGGAGGAAAACGACAAATATAAGTTGTTTAAAAATAACTACAGATTTGTTATTCATTTTACATCGTTTGTTGAATACCCCTTGGTTAAAAATATAATAATACTCGTTGTTGCACAAGAAGACACTTTGGTATTGCACCAATTATTGACTCTTACGTAAGAAGGCACTACTTTCTCATAATGGTTACGATAATTATTTATTCAAAGATTTTTATTGGTTCAATAATTGTTGTGTTGATATTTTATATTCTTTGTTGTTTCATAATCACATGACACAAAGATATTTCATTATCGAAGCAATAATTCATATTATCTAATAATATTATTAGATAACATTATTGGCAATGTCTAGAAAGTTCGCTCTAAGGAGAGGTTTGGTCACCTAATTGCTACCAAGAAGGAGAAATTCTTATTGGAAAGCCTCCTCTTCCTGAACCGCCTCGTCATTGTCGATATTATGATTATGTAATATTATTTATGAATAATTAATTATTGATTCATATAATGAGGAAAATATTGATTTTATGTGGATATAGATGGAGAAAATTTTAATGTGACAATTGTTGAAAATTGAAATTTTATCTTTTCTAATAAAATAATTCATTTAAATATATATATATATATATTATTATATTTTAATAATATAATAATGGTGATATTTTAACAACGAATGTGGGATATATGAGTATACGAGGGTGAAGAGTATTTTTGTTGCAATAAATGTTTAAAACATGTTAAAACATGTCGGTGGACCCCATTTCTTGACTGAAATTTGATTATAGTCTGTAAAATCGCCCGTTTGTGGATTTCGGTAAATATTTTTTTGGAATTTGGAAAAACTTCCTTCTGCAAAGTTGTAGAGAATTGAATTTCCTATACAAACTCGCGAGATTTGAATTTTCTGATAAAAGGGCTATTTATTATGAATTATTGAAGTTCCGAAGTTCCGAAATAATTGATTTTTGGAAGTTTAAAATATTTTTAATTACAAAAACGTTTTTTTCATTTTTGAAACTCATTTAACATGTGGTTAGGAGGCTGAATTCAGATGGTAGTGTGCGTAGAGATATTTTAAAAAAATATAATATTAATTTATTAAATTTTCTCGCTTTGATGTTCTAAGCATTTTCCTATAAATAGGTGCTTAGGTTAGAATTGAAAATTACACCGTAAATCAAGTTTTCTCTCTATATTATCGAGCGTATTCTTGTGAGTATTTTGAGTATACTTTGAGTATTGCTATATCTGGTAAGTTCAAGTTATAACCTATATCCAATGATTCCAAATGAAAGATCTGTCTTTCCGAGGTAAGGGATATTATTTTTTTCAGAATGATATTATTTCTTCAATATCATTATCTTTGAAATATTGATCTGAAGTTTTTATCAAATTTGGAACTTTTGGTGTCGAGTTACTTATTCACGATACTCTGACTATTCACGATATCTGAGATTATTCACGAATACGGACTTTATTCATCGAAAAATGAAAATTTTTTTTTTCGTCCAAAATATCTATCAGTGGATACTAGCTTTGATTGTATCCATGTTTTGATCATTCTTGAATTTTACACCACTATGATTATTTTTGAGATATTTTTGGACGTGGATAAAACGAAAGACGAATCCTTAATCCTTAATCCTTGTCATTTTGTTTCACTTTGGATTCGCTTTTTTAAAATATATATATATATATATTTTCATCATCCTCGATCTTAAATGATGATATTATTGAATATCTTTGGCCCATAATGCAAAGATGAATGATTTCGATGAATATCTTTGCCCAGTAGTGCAAAGATGAATGATTTTCGATGAATATCTTTGACCAGTAGTGCAAAGATGAACAGTGTTTAGATGAACATGACCAATCGGGTGAATATCCTTGGCTCAGAAAGTGCAAGGATGAATATATGATTCCGGATATATATTGATTGATGTTACAGGATAAAAATATTGATGATGGACTGTTAAATTCATAGATATTAGTAGATTTCATCCTCTACGTAACTCTTCTATGTATTAATATTTTCCGTCATGCAGTATTGATTTAAAACTTGTTGTCTATTGTATTCTATTAGATTTTTCCTCGTTGAAGACTAACGATAATTTTGTTGTATATTATCTTAGTCATAATATTCTTTACCGGTAGTTGAGCTCACCCTTTTCCTTTTTGTTCCATTTTCTTCTCGTGGAGGCGAGAATGTAGCGAGTACTTAGCCTGGGTATGGAATGATGGTTTTAGAGAGTTGTTTAGTAGTCCTCACCATTTTTGTAAAATAATGTATCAATAATTTTGATGAGGATTTATTTGTATCCGGATATTGTTTAGATGACAATATCTCAGATTAAACTCACGCTTTCTTGTTGTAATAATAAAGTTGTAGTTGTTTCATGCACTGTATTGACAACTCGTAATGGGTGATGTAGACCTATTTTGGGGTGTCACAGTTGGTATCGTAGCTTAGGGATATGATCTCCATGGAGATCGGGGAATAGAACTAGGAGGGAGAGACAAGTAAATCCTTCGCTAAGGTGTCCTACCTAAGCTTATTTGTTAGTTAGTGGTCAAGATATAGGATATTATGTGATATATTGATTTCTTAATTAACCCTTGTTTTATGACAAGATTTGAGAATGTCGATTCGAGAATATTAATGATGGAAATGAGACCGTGGAGACGCTGTACTCACCAACGAGGAGAAGCGCAACAATGTCGGTAATGTTCCTCCCGTGAACAACACCACGGAAAGCGAGATGATGAACGAGGGGATGTTTAGAAGCTTTTTGCAGCTTCATGCAAAATCGGACTAGGGAGACTCGTGTTCAAAACATAGGAGAAATGATAGCAATTCACGGGTTATCACAAACAAGCGATTCAAAGAGTTGGGACCACCGTAATTTAAGGGAAAGCCCGATCCGATCATGGCGGAAACATGGGTCAAGCAAATTACCAAGATATTCGATGTCTTGGGATGCACGGAGAACAATGAAGGTTCCATTCGCCACCTTTATGTTCCGTGGCGAAAGTACTATCATCGGTGGGAATCAGAAGGCGTACCCATCCAAATGCGCTACCAAGATGTCTTGGGAGACGTTTGAAACTATTTAATGACAAAAATACTTTCCCGAAAGTGTTCGGTATATGAAGGAAGTGGAGTTTATTAGACCGAGCGAACAACAACATTGGTGTCTCTCGAAGACGAGGCGAAATTTGCAGAGTTATCCGTGTTTGCACCTCATTTGGTGGAGAATGAGGAACGTATGGCGCGGATGTTTCGAGAGGTTTGAAACCCGGCATACGTCAGTATCTCATCTCTCATAAATTTTCTCTTTATTCAGATATTGTTAATAGGGCTCAATTATTAGAGCGAGATAACGAGTACGGTCAACCGAGGTACCACAATCAGGATCATACCGGAGATAGCAGTCAACAAAACAACAATAACCAGTGGAGAAAGAAAAAGGCGGACAAAAATGGTAACCACTCTGGTGGTAATCATGGCCATAAAAATAGAAGAAGCGAGTCAGGAGGAGATTTTAAAAGAGGAGATTTAACAACGACCATGTGAAGACGACAAAGTCTTGCGTAAAGAATTGGTTCTAAGGGAGGAGAAACGACCACCCCATTATATGCTACAAATGCGAAAAGAAGGACATATCGACCAAACCGCCCACAACAGCCTGGTATGCTATAATTGTGGAAAGGAAAGACATATCGCTCGAGATTATGACGCAGAAAACCCTAGTTCAAAGAGGGACGGTGACTCAAAAGATTGTCCCGTAAAAGTCAAAGTCAACGGCCTCTGGAAGAAGCGTTTGTTGTGATCGTCAAAATGCAAGGAACCCAAACGAGGTGATCACGGGTAAGCTAATCATAAATTCTTATGAAGTTTATACTTTACTAGAATCTACATGCCTGCTACTCATTCATTTATCTCTCCTACTTGTGCTCAACGTTTAAATTTGACTCTAAAAATTAGACTTTGACCTATCTGTGGAAACTCCGTTAGAGAAACTTTCATCACATCCACTCGCTTATAAATCTTGTTTGATTCAAGTTGGCACCATCACCTTACCCGTTGACCTTATCTCTTTAAAGATACTTGCTTTTGATGTGATTTTAGGGATTGATTGGTTAACTACTCATCATGCCAAAATTGATTGTTTTCGTAAGGTTGTTAGCTTTCATATTCCTAAACAACTTTGTTATGCAATTCAAGCAACTAAACCATTAAAATCAATCACCGTCATATCTAATCATAAAGCTATTCGCTTATTAAAAATGGATGTCAAGCTTTCTTAGCCCATGTTATGGATTTGAATAAAGACACGCCAAAATTGAATAATATTCTGTTGTTATTAACTTTCCCGACGTATTTCTAAAGAACTTCCCGGCCTACCCCCTAACGTGAAGTTGAATTCTTTATCGACCTTGAACTCAGTACAAAGCCCATTTCTAAAACCCCATATCGAATGCTCCTATTGAACTTCGTGAGTTAAAGGTCCAACTACGTGAGTTGTTGGACATCGGTTTCATCTGGCCCTAAGACATCTCCTCGGGGTGCTCCTGCTTTTATTCAGTAAAGAAGAAAGACGGGAGTATGCGACTTTGTATTGACTATCGGAATTGAACCATGTCACTATCAAGAATAGGTATCCTCTACCTCGTATTGATGACTTGTTTGACCCGTTCTGAGAGAGCACAATTCATTTCAAAATCGATCTTCGCTCGGATATCATCACCAAGATTAGAATCGAGGATATTCCAAAGACGCCTTGAAACTCGAGACGGGCATTATGAATTCCTAGTCATGTCTTTTGGATTGACTAATGCCCTCATGGCTTTCATGGATATGATGAACCGAGTATTCAAGGAATATTTGGATCAGTTCATTGTTGTCTTTATTGATGACATCCTCATATATTCCAAAAGTCGTGAAGATCATGAGCACCATTTGAAGCTGGTACTACAAAGGCTTCGTGAAAATAAGTTATATGCCAAGTTAAAGAAATGCGAGTTCTGGCTTGAGGAAGTAACATTTCTTGGGCACGTGGTGTCAAAACATGGAGTATCTGTTGACCCGGCGAAGATTGAAGCAATACAAAGTTGGGAGCAACCAAGACGGTGGATCAAGTGCGTAGCTTTCTCGGGTCTAAATGGTTATTATCTGAGATTCGTGGAAGGGTTTTCTCGAATCGCTACTCTGCTAACTCAGTTGACTCGGAAGGATACAAAATTCGCTTTGGAGTGAAGAATGCGAGAAGAGTTTCCAAGAGCTTAAGAGGAGACTTATTTCGGCAGACTGTTTAACAATACCATCCGTTCGGATGGATTTGTTATCTACAATGATGCTTCCTGCAAAGGGTTAGGATGTGTTCTCATGCAACATGGGAAAGTCATAGCCTATGCCTCATGACAACTTAAAGAATAAGAGAGAATTATCCTACTCATGATCTAGAGTTGGCGGCCAATGCTTTTTCTTGCTTAAAGATCCGGAGGCACTATCTTTATGGGGAGAAAGTGGAGATATATTCGACCATAAAAGCCTTAAATATTTCTTCACTCAAAAGAACTCAACATGCTAAGAACGACGTTGGCTCGAGCTATTGAAAGACTACGACCACACTATTCAATACCATCCTAAAAAAAGCGAACGTGGTAGTGACGCGTTAAGTAGAAGATCATATGCAGGAACGAAAGCGATGATGTCAAGTATACGACAGAGCCAACTTTAATAGAAAAAGTTAAGGTTGTTCAAGCCACCGAGGCGGAAATGATCGATGCGTATGAAGAAGAAAAGTACAAGAAGGTGCTATTCCTAAGCGAGAATCGATGATGAAGGAATACTTCGAGTCCACTCCAGACTTTGTGTTCCTAACGACTCTGAATTGAAGTACAAGATCATGATGGAGGCACACAATACACCATTTACAATTCATCCTGAAAGTACCAAAATGTATCGTGATCTTCGACATACATTTTGGTGGAACAATATGAAGAGAGAGATTGCAAAGTTTATCTCGATGTGTTTAACTTGTCAACGTGTAAAGGCGGAACATCAAGTGCCTAAGGGACCATTGCAACCACTTGAGATTCCGAAATGGAAGTGGGAACACATTACCATGGATTTCGCATTATTTCTTCCCACGGGTTTCTCAAGGCATAAATGCTATTTGGGTTATTGTTGATAGATTAACCAAGTCTCGCACATTTCTTGCCGATACGGAGACTTATTCTCTTGAACGCCTTGCTAGATGTATGTAAATGAGATTGTGAGGTTGTATGGCATGCCAAGATCTATAGTTTCGGATCGTGACCCAAGATTCACTTCAAGATTTTGGGCTAGTTTGCAAAAAGCTATGGGTACGGATTTTTATTCGATTGATTCAGCATACCATCCTCAAACTGGACGGACAATCGAGAGGACTATTCAAACTCTTGAAGATTTATTAAGACTCATGTGTCCTAGACTTCCGTAAGCGCTTAGGATAGGTATTTACCATTGGTGGAATTCTCCTACAACAACAGCTTATCGTGCAAGTATAGGTGTGGCTCCATTTGAAGCATTATATGGACGAAAAGTGTCGCTTCCAATATGTTGACCGAGAATGTTAACAGCTTGAGTAAATGAGACCGTGGAGACTCCTTTACTCACCAACGAGAGAAATATGCAACAGTCGACAATGTTCCTCCCGTGAACAACACCAATCGAAAGCGTATGATGAACGACGAGATGTTTAGAAGCTTTTTGCGCTTCATGCAAAATCGCATTTAGGAGACTCGTGTACAAAATACGGTGGAAATGATAACAACGCACGGTTTGTCACAAACAAGCGCTTCAAAGAGTTGGGACCACCGCACTGCGGGAAAGCCGGATCCGATTAAGGCGTAAACGTGGGTCAATAAATCACCAAGATATTCAATATCTTGGGATGCACCGAGGAATGTAAGGTTCCCTTCACCACCTTTATGTTCCATAATGAGGCATTCATCGGTGGGAATCAGTGAAGCGTACTCCATCCAACCGCACTCAAAGATGTCTTGGGAGACGTTTGAACTTTTCAATGACAAGTACTTTCCGAAAGTATTCGTCTATATGAAGGAAGTGGAGTTCATTAGATTGAACAAAATAACATGACGGTCCCAAAGACGAGGCAAAGTTTGCAGAGTTATCCAGTGTTTGCACCTTATTTGATGGAGAATGAGGAACGTATGACGCGGATGTTTCGAGAGGTTTGAAACCCGACATACGCCGATATCTCATTTCTCATAAATTTTCTCTATTCGATATGTTGTCAACGGGGCTCAATTGTTAGAGCGAGATAACGAGTACGCTCACCCGAGGGACCATAACTAGGATCATATCGGGTGACAAAGAATCATCGTAACAACGATAACCAAATAAGAAAGAAGAATATGGACAAAGCGGTAACCACTCTGGTGGTAATCATAGCCATGAGAATAGAAGAAGCAAGTCGGGAGGAGATTTTAAAAAGAGGATTCAACAATGATCATGCTGAAGACGCCAACACCAAAGAAAGAATCGGTTCTAAGGAGGAGAACGACCACCGGTCAGATCTTATAAATGTGGAAAAGAGGGACATATCATTATTTGCAATGTTCAAGGTATGTTATAATTGTGGAAAGGAAGGACATATCGCCGAGATTATACGGTTTGCAAAACCAAGTCCAACGGGATGGTGACTCAAAAGGCTCCCGAAAAAATGTCAAAGTCAATCGGTTCTCGAAGAGCATTTGTCGTGACTAGTCAAAATGCGAGGAACCCAAACGAGGTGATCACGGGTAAGCTAATCATAAATTCTTGCAAAGTTTATACCTTACTTGATACCTGGTCTTACCCATTCATTTATCTCTCCCAACATTGTGCTCAACGCTTAAACTTAACTCCGAGAAATTAGACTTTGATTTATCTGTGGAGACCCGTTAGGAAAAAATTTCATCACATCCACTGTTTATAAGTCTTGTTTGATCCAAGTTGGCACCATCACATTACCGTCGAACCTTATCTCTTTAAAGATACTTGCTTTTGATGTGATTTTAGGATTGATTGGTTAACTACTCATCATGCCAAAATTGATTGTTTTCGTAAGGTTGTTAGTTTTCATATTCCTAACCAACCTCACAGTTATGCAATTCAAGCAACTAAACCATTAAAATCAATCACCGTCATATCTAGTCATAAAGCTATTCGCTTATTAAAAATGGATGTCAAGCTTTCTTAGCCCATGTTATGGATTTGAATAAAGACACGTCGATTTGAATGATATTTCATTGTTAGCAAATTTCCGACGTGTTTTCTAAAGAACTTCCTTGCCTACCCCGTAACGTGAAGTTGAATTCTTTATTGATCTTGAACTCGGTACAAAGCCCATTTCTAAAACCCCATATCGAATGGCTCCTATTGAACTTCAGAGTTAAAGGTCCAACTACGAGAGTTGTTGGACATCCGGTTTCATTCTGGCCTAAGTACATCTCCTCGGGGTGCTCCTGCTTTTATTTGTAAAGAAGAAAGACGGGAGTATGCGACTTTGTATTGACTATCGAGAATTGATCAATGTCACCATCAAGAATAGGTATCCGTTACCTCGTATTGATGACCTGTTTGACCAGTTGCAAGGAACACAATTCTTTTCAAAGATCGATCTTTGTTCTGGATATCATCAGCTGAAGATTAGAACTGAGGATATCCCAAAGACTGCTTTCAGAACTCGGTACGGGCATTATGAATTCTTAGTCATGTCTTTTGAATTGACTAATGCTCCTGTGGCTTTCATGGATATGATGAACCGAGTATTCAAGGACTATTTGGATCAGTTCGTTGTTGTCTTTATTTATGACATTCTCATATATTCCAAAATCCGTGAAGTTCATGAGCACCATTTGAAGCTGGTACTCCAAAGGCTTCGTGAAAACAAGTTATATGCCAAGTTGAAGAAATGCGAATTCTGGCTTTAGGAAGTAGCATTCCTTGGGCACGTGGTGTCAAAACATGGAATATCTGGTGACCTTGGCGAAGATTGAGGCAATACAAAGTTGGGAGCAACCAAGCTCGAGAATCAAGACGTAGCTTTTTGGGCTTAGCTGGTTATTATCGGAGATTCGTGGAAGGATTTTCTTGAAACGCTACTTTGTTAACTCAGCTGACTCGGAAAGATACAAAATTCGTATGGAGCGAGGAATACGAGAAGAGTTTCCAAGAACACAAGAGGAGACTCATTTCGGCACCTGTTTTGACAATACCATCTGGTTCGGATGGATTTGTTATCTACATCGATGCTTCAGGCAAAGGGTTAGGATGTGTTCTCATGCAACGTGGGAAAGTCATAGCCTATGCCTCGCGACAACTTAAAGAATATGAGAGGAATTATCCTACTCATGATCTAGAGTTAGCGTGATCGTTTTTGCTTAAAGATCTGGAAGCACTATCTATATGGAGAGAAAGTGGAGATATATTCAGACCATAAAAGCCTCAAATATTTCTTCACCCAAAAGGAACTCAACATGAAACAACGACGTTGGCTCGAAATACATTAAAGATTATGACCACACCATTCAATACCATCCTGGAAAAGCAAACGTGGTAGGCGCGCCGTTGAGTAGAAGATCATATGCGAGGAATGAGTACGATGATGTCAAGTATACGATGTAGAACCAACTTTAATCGATGAAGTTAAAGTTGCTCAAGCCACGTGACCCGGAGTGATGCGTATGAAGAAGAAGAAAGTACAAGAGGGTGCTATTCCGTAGCAAGAATCGATGAAGAAGGAATACTTCGAGTCCACTCCAGACTTTGTGTTCCTAACGATTCTGATTTAAAGAACAAGATCATGATGGAGGCACACAATACACTATTTACAATTCATCCTGAAAGTACCAAAATGTATCGTGATCTTCGACATACATTTTGGTGGAACAATATGAAGAGAGAGATTGCAAAGTTTATCTCGATGTGTTTAACTTGTCAACGTGTAAAGGCGGAACATCAAGTGCCTAAGGGACCATTGCAACCACTTGAGATTCCGAAATGGAAGTGGGAACACATTACCATGGATTTCGTTACGGTTCTTCCCACGGGTTCTCAAGGCATAAATGCTATTTGGGTTATTGTTGATAGATTAACCAAGTCTGCACATTTCTTGCCGATACGGGAGACTTATTCTCTTGAACGTCTTGCTAGTATGTATGTAAATGAGATTGTGAGGTTGCATGGCATGCCAGTATCTATAGTTTCGGATCGTGACCCAAGATTCACTTCAAGATTTTGGGCTAGTTTGCAAAAAGCTATGGGTACGGATTTACGATTCAGTTCGGCATACCATCCTCAAACGGACGGACAATCAGAGAGGACTATTCAAACTCTTGAAGATTTATTAAGACTCTGTGTCCTAAACTTCCAGGGCATTTGGGATAGGTATTTACCATTGGTGGAATTCTCCTACAACAACAGTTATCAGGCAAGTATAGGTGTGGCTCCATTCGAAGCATTGTATGGACGAAAGTGTCGCTCTCCAATATGTTGGGATGAGGTGGGTGAAGCAACATTGTTGGGACCCGAGTTGGTACGTATGACTACGGAAAAGATCCAAATAATTCGACAACGTATACAAACGACTCAAGATCGACAAAAGAGTAATGCGGATCTTCATCGAAAGGACGTGAAATTTAGTATTAGGGATCATGTATTGTTGCGTGTTGCCCCATGAAAGGGAGTTACAAGATTCGGGAAGAGAGGAAAGCTCAATCCATGATTTATTGGTCCATTTCAGATTCTTGACCGAGTAGGAAATGTAGCCTATAGACTTGCGTTACCTCCAAGTATATCTCGTGTTCATAATGTTTTTCATATATTTGTGCTTCATAAATATGTGAAAGACTCGAACCACGTTATTGAGTTAAAACCGAATGAGATAGCCGAAGACTTAACGTACGAGGAGGTACCTGTCAAGATCTTGCATAGGAAGGAGCATGTCTTACGTACAAAGGTCATACCACAAGTTAAAGTTTTGTGGAGAAACCATGCTATTGAGGAAATGACCTGGGAGTTGGAAACGGAAATGAAAGCGAGGTATCCTCACCTTTTCGAAACACCAGGTACGTACGTCAATTTCAAGTCAAAATTTCATAAGGAGAGGAGGTTGTAAGACCCCAACTTATTATAAATAAAATTAAATTTCCTCTATTTATTATTTTAAAATAGTAAGGGTTGATTTGATTAATGTGGTTAGTAATGGGTAAAATGTACAAATATTTCAAATACGCAAGTGGTTATAAAATATTCATTTTTATCGGAGAATATTCGTTTGGTCGTGGAATATTCTTATTGTCGGGGAATATTCGTATTTACGGCAGTAATTTTATGTGGACCCCATAACGGAAAAAACGATTGGATGAAGAAAACGACAAGTATATAAGTTGTTTATAAATAATCTACGTAGTTGTTATTAAGTATTAATCTTGTTGGAATACCCGATGGTTAAAACACAAGAAGATACCAGTATTGCACCAATTATTGATTCTTACGTAGGAAGGCATTACTCAATAATTGTTACGGTAGTTACTGTTCAATATTTTATTTTATTGATTCAATAATTGCTACATTGATATTTTATATTATTGTTGTTTCAATAATTGTCACTACACAATATTTTTATTATCAGATCAATAATTCATATTATTTGAATAATATTATTAGATAACATTATTGGCAATGTCTAGAAAGTTCTGTCTAAGGAGAGGTTTGGTCACCTAATTGCGCGTCAGTAAGGAGAAATCCTTATTGAAAAGCCCACTCTTTCCTAGGAACTGCCTGGTTGTCAGTATTGTGATTCTGTAATATTATTTGTGAATAATTAATTATTGATTTATATGATAAGAAAAATATTCATTTCATGTGGATATAGATGGAGAAAATTTTTAATGTGACAATTGTTGAAAAATTATTATTTTATCTTTTCTGATAAATAATTCATTTAAATATATTATTATATTTTAATAATATAATAATGGTGATATTTTTACAATGAATGTGGGATATATGAGTATATGAGGAGGAGGAGTATTTTTGTTATAATTAATGTTTAAAACATGTTAAACATGTCGGTGGACCCCATTTATTGACTAAAATTGGTTTATAGCTCCTAAAATCGCCCGTTTATGAATTTCGGTCAATTTCTGTTTGGAATTTAGAAAAACTTTCTTCTGCAAAGTTGTAGAGAATGAAATTTCCTATCGAAAGGGCATGAGGTTAGAATTTTTCTGATAAAAGAGCTATTTATTATGAATTATTGAAGTTCCGGAGTTCCGAAATAATTGATTTTTGGAAGTTTTAAATAATTTTATTAACAAAAACGTTTTTTTTTTATTTTGGTGGGTTGGTGGCTGATGTCTAGACCAAAAATGTGGGCTAAGGAAAATTAATATAAATATATTAATATTTTATTAAATTTTCTGCTTTGGTGTTCTAAGTATTTTCCTATAAATAGGGTGCTTAGGTTAGAATTAAAAATCACACCAGAAACTGAAATTTTCTCTCTCTTTCTCTCTCTATATTATCGAGCGTATTCTTGTGAGTATTTTGATACTTTGAGTGTTGCTATATCACGGTCAAGTTCCTTCAAGACTATATCCTAGATATTCCAAATTTAGAAATCTGATCTTTTAAAGGTAAGGGATATTATTTTTTAAAATAATGTTATTTTTCTAATATCATTATCTTGGGATTATTGGTAAGATTTTTCTTGTAAAATTCTTGTCTTTTAGTGTCGGGAGTTACTATTCACGTATATGGGCCTTATTCACGAATCACGACACTTATTCACGTAAAAATTAAATTTTCATTTTTTGTCCAAAATATCTATTATGGATACTATCTTTGATTGTATCCATGTTTTGATCATTCTTGAATTTTACTTCACTATGATTATTAATGAAGTATTTTTGAACTTGGACTGTTTAAAGTACGAATCCTTAATATTTGCTCTTTTGTTTCACTGAATTCGTTTTCTTTAAAATATTTTTCATCATTCTCAGTCCTAAATGATGGTATTACTGAATATCTTTGGCCTGTAGTCCAAAGATGAATGAATTTTTGATGAATATCTTTGGATTGTAGTGCAAAGATGTACAGGTGTTGAGATTAACATGACCGACTGATGAATATCTTTGGCCTGTAGTACAAAGATGAATATTTGATTTAAGATGAATATTGATTAATGTTACAGGGATAAAATATTGATGATGAACTTTTAAATTCATAGATAAAAGTAGATTTCATTCTCTACGTAACTTTTCTATGAATTATTATTTTCGCTGCGAATATTGATCTGAAACTTGTTGTCTATTGTATTTTATAAGATTTTTTCCCTGTTGAAGACTAATGATAATTTGTTCTATATTATCTTAGTCATAATATTCTCTATTGGGCTAGTTGAGCTCACCCTTTTCCTTTTTGTTCCATTTTTCTTCTCAGGAGGCAAGAATGTAGCGAGTTGACAGTTCTAATGGTGTGGAATGATGATTCTAAAAAGTTGTTTTAGTAGTTCTCACCATTTTTGTAAAATAATGTACCAATAATTATAATGAGGACTTATTTGGGCATGAATATTGTCTAGACGACAATATTTATATTTAAACTCACAGTTTTCATGTTGTATTAATAAAGTTATAGTTGTTTCTGTACCATGTTATTGACGACTCAAAATGGGTGATGTATACCTACTTTGGGGGCGTCACATGATTACTTCAATGTTTGTAATCCATTCCACATTTGTTAAGATTTTATCTTTGAACAGATGATCAAGGCCCACAACTTCTGACACAACCAGATGATACTCTACGATTCTTATCGTGGTGTCTTGCCACCTTGGTGCTTGATGCAACCAAACGAGAACACTATGATTTCTCTTAAGGGCTGGCACACTACGATCTTCACTTGCTTGTCTTGCAGACTCTACGTTTCCGAGAGCAAACTACGATCTCTGAGTTAGCTTCGACAAACGTCTAGACCACTCTACGATCACTGGAGAGGCCCTTCAAGGTAGTCGTACTACGATCCTTGATGCTCTACGATTTTGCCTTGGCTTCTGCAGATTCTTGCTCAGCTCATTAGACAACAAATCTATTTGAAGCCTATCTATTACATTTCAAGATATAGATCAACCTAACATCTTTGATCTCTTTATCTATACATTCATTTACAGAATGATGAACATTGAAAGCTTAGATCAACCTAATAATTTTGATCTATCACTAATTCCTTGTACATATATTCCTTGAAGGACTTCACATATAATCATGAACGTTTACTTTAAACATCAAATCAAGATATGCATTCTTCTAACAAAGCCTTAAACTACTGGCCCAATAGTATCTTCTTAGGTCATCTTAGCCCGCCACAAGCTCACAAAAAAGGTCATGACTTGAAGGTACTATTGGTAGTAACTTATTTTCTTATATGCAGACTGTGACGCCCCCAAAATAGGTATACATCACCCATTCTGAGTCGCTAAATACATGGTACAAAAATAACTACAACTTTATTAATACAAATGTCGTGCAAAATACGACAACACATAAACTGTGAGTTTAAATACAAATATTGTCTTTTGGACAATATCCACACTCAGATAAAGTCCTCATTACAATTATTGATACACTATTTTACAAAATAGTGAGGACTACTATAACAACTGCCTTGGAACATCACTCCACACCCCGACTACTTCTCGCTATATTTTTGCTTCCTAAGAAGAAAAATGGAACAAAAAGGATAAAGGGTAAACTCAACTAGCCTAGCAAAGAATATTATAACTAAGATAATGTACAACAAATTATCCTTAGCCTTCAACAGAGAAAAATCTGATATAATATAATAGACAACAAGTTTTATATCAACAACTGCAGCGAAAATAATAATTCATTAGAAGAGTTAAGTAGAGAATGAAATCTACTATCATCGATGAATTTTAAAAGTCCATCATTAATATTTTATCCCTGTAACATCAATCAATATACATCTTGCATCAAATATCCATCTTTGCACTACGGGCCAGAGATATTCATTTGTATCACCAGTTGGTCATGTTCATCTCAACACCTATTCATCTTTGCACTACGGGCCAAAGATATTCATCAGGTAATCATTCATCTTTGTACTACAAGCCAAAGATATACAGTTATATCATCATTTAGGACTGAGGATGATGAAAAATATTTTAAAGAAACGAATCCAAAGAGAGATAAAAGGACAAAGATTGTGGATTCGTGATTTTTAGATAATCCAAGTTTAAAAATACTCCATAATAAACTATAAAGGAGTAAAGTTCAAGAATGAAGAACAAAACATGGATACAATCAAAGATAGTAACCATAATAGACATCTTGGACAAAGAAGAGAAAATTTCATTTTTCCGTGAATAATGCCGTGATTCGTGAATAAAGGTCGATTCGTGAATAAAGTCCAGATATCGTGAATAAGTAACCTCGACACAAAAAAGGTAAAATTTCACAATAAAATTCATATCAATATTTCTAAGATAATGATATCAAGAAAATAATATCATTTACTGAAGAAAATAACATCCCTTACTTCAAAAGAACAAGATTTCGACCTAATATCGGATGAAATGTTGAAGGAACTTGCACTGAATAACAACTCTCAAAGTATCTAAATACTCACAAAAATACGCTCGATAACATAGAGAGAGAAAGCTTATGTTTCTGGTGTGATTTTCAATTCTAACCTAAGCACCTATTTATAAGAAAATGTTAGAACGCCAAAAGCGTACTAACTCACACCGATGGCTTTTTACTCATTATTATTTATGCCCACCACTTTTGAAGTAAAATTTCAGCACATTTCTCACCAACCAAAAGTGGGGCCCACCCATTCTAAAAATTTCCAAAATGTTTTAACATTTAAACAATAATCAGAAACTTCAATAATTCATAATAAATAGTCATTTTATTAGAAAAATATAAATTTTATGTCCATTCCATAGAAAATCGAATTCTCTACAACTTTGTAGTTTTAAGTTTTTTTAAATTCCAAACGAAAAATGCCCGAAATTCACATACGGACGATTTTTAATACCTCCATTCCGACAAAATACTGATAAAATACCTCAGCATTAATTCCTTCATTTATATCCACACAAAATAAATATTTTCATATCCATCATTTATGTCCACATAAAATAAATATTTCCTTATCATATAAATCAATAATTAATCATTCACAAATAATATTACAGAATCACAATTATGACAACCAGTTCGTTCCAAGGAAAGAGGGGGCTTTTCGATAAGGATTTCTCCTTATTGGCGCGTAATTAGGTGATCAAACCCCTTTCCTAGACAGAACTTCCTTAGACATTGCCAATAATGCTATTTAATAATATTATTCAAATAATATGAATTATTGATCTGATAATGGAAAATAATGTGCAATGACAATTATTGAAACAACAATAATATAAAATATCAACGCAGCAATTATTGAATCAATAAAATAAAATATTGAACAGTAATTACTGTAACAATTATTGAGTAGTGCCTTTGTAACGCCCCCAAAATAGGTATACATCACCCATCTTTAGTCGCGAAATACATGGTACAAAATTCAAATACAACTTAATTATACAACAGTCGTCTAAAATACGACAAAACATATTCTGTGAGTTTTAATACAAATATTGTCATCTAGACAATATCCACACTCAATTGAGTCCTCATTACATTTATTATCACACTATTTAATGTAATAGTGAGGACTACTAATACTATTATCCGGACCACATCACTCCGCTCCCCGACTAGTCCCTCGCTACGCTCTCATTTCACAAGAGAAACAATGAAAGTAAAAAAAGGTGAGCTCAACTAGTCCAAGAAGAAATATTATGACTAAGATAATGCGTAATAAATTATCGTTAGCCTTCAACAAAGGTTAAACCGATACAATATAACAAACATCAAGTTTAATCTGCAATGAACAAGCAATCCATTAAAAGAGTCAAGTAGAAATAAAATCTACTATCTTTTATGATTTAAAAGGTTTTTCATCACTTTTATCACCGGGACTCAAATTAATAAATAATCCACATCATCCTCAAGACTACGACCAAGGATATTCATTAAGATCACAACCATAAATTATCCATGCACTACGGGCCAAGGATATTCGTGTATTCATCAATGGTCATGATCATGCCAACAATCGTCCATCAATGCACTACGGCAAAATGAGGACTTTACCACATCATTTGTAACATTACGATCCATAATTATACCGATTAATCCTCGGTCATAATCATACCAAGTCCATCTATGCACTATAGGCCATGTATTGACTTTCAACATAATATAAACATGAGGATGATGACAATGATATAAGAATTCAATAAAACAAGTTGAAGAATTAATTTATCCAGAACTAATAACGTCCCAAATTGTCAACATGATACTTATTTGTAGAGTAAAATTCAAGAATGCTCGGAAGAATATTTCCATGAAAAGATATCGGATGAAGCGCAAAATATCAAGGATATTCCACTAATTTCATGGAGTATAAAGTCAAAACTTTAATCAACTGAGTATAATAAAGAATGGAATAACAAAAGAAATCACCGGCATATAATAAACCGCATACATACAAAGTTATTCCAATGTATAATAAATAACGTAATTGTGTCAAAGTAAAGTAAACGCACGCATGCAAAGATATTCCAATGTAATAATAAATAATCGAAACCAGTCATGCGTAAAACGCACGCATGTGATGTTCCAATGAATAATAAAGAATGGAATAATGTAAGAATTTCACCATGTATGCGGTAATTCGCATGACATAAAAGTATTCCAACATAATGATAAAGAATATAATAATGTAAGAATTTCACCATGTATGCGGTATTGGCAGATGACAAGTTATTCCAACATAATGATAAAGAATGGAATAATGTAAGAATTTCACCAAGTATAGGTAGAATCACAGATGTCTGAGTTTTTTCCAATGTAATAAAAAAATGGAATAATGTAATTTCTCTTCATGAATACGAAAGAAATAATACCCCTTACCTTAGAACAACTGGATACAGGAGTAGTGAAGTAGCAGAATACTTTTCTTATTTCTCTCTATAGTTTCTCTCTCTAGAGTTTTAGTGTATTCGTAAGAAATAATGAAGGAATAAGCTTCTATTTATAGGAAAATGGACTAAATAGTAACTAATTCCTAAACGGTCCAGATTGATTTACTTTTAAACGGACGGTCCAGATTAATTTACTATAAAATATTCTAATAAAACAAAATCTTTTAAATAAAATATAATATATTCTATTTATAAACTAATAAAACGAATAACTTTATAAAAGTATTTTGTTTTATATAAAAAGATTTTATATGCAAAATACTATGCAGACATTATACGCATAATAAAATAATATATATTTTATTTATAGTATAAGAAAAACGAATAACTTTATAAAAGTATTCTGCTTTTATATAAAAAGATTTTACTATGCAAAATACTATGCATAATAGAATATAATATATTCTATTTATAGTCTAATAAAATGAATAACTTTATAAAAGTATTCATTTTTTATATAAAGAGCTTTTTTTCGCTTTATTACATTAATAATACTAATAAAACAAAACTTCATCATCATTATTATAATTCACACTATTAATCGACCGTGTCGCTCCTGTGAAAGAGGGGGCTTTTCAATAAGGATTTTTCCCTATTGACGCGCAATTAGGTGACCAAATCTCTCCTTGATAGAACTTCTAGACATCGTTAATATTGAAAATAATAATATTAATAACTCTATCATCTCAATTATTGATTTAATAATCTATAAAATATCGATAATAATTGAATCAATTAACGTGAGATACTATGCAACAATTACTGAAGCAATAATTAAACAAAACTGAGTGACTTCTCACGTATGCATCAATAATCAATATTGTGTGCTACTATGCAACCACGCGTATTCCTGTACTTTTAACACTGGGTGTCTCAACAGTTAACGATAAAACTTCCTCCGTTATTTTCATAAAATATTTTTGTCGTTTTCTCAATCCGACAATAATTTCGTTGTGGGGTCCACCAATGATTGTGCTGCCGCATTTAATATTCCCTCGTTAAAACGAATATTCCCCACCAATCGAATATTATATAACAACTTCGCGTATTTTGCAAAATTTATAACTATTACCCACAACTATAACATTATATCAAATTCATTCCATAATATTTAAAAAATGATAATTATAGAAAATTTATCTTTATTCATAAAAGTTGGGGTCTTACAGCCTTCTTACGTAAGAATCAATAATTCAAAAAATATCGTGGCAATACTGCAAAGTATCTTCTTTATGCGACCACGCCAGATTATTGTATTTTAACCACTAGTAATCCAACAAAGTTAATTCGTAATAATTACGCCGTTATTTATAAAAACTCAAACTTGTCATTTTCTTCATCCGACATTTATTCTGTTATGGGGCCCACAAATGGTTGCGCCGTCGTATGAATATTCTCCGATAAAAAGAATATTCCACGACCAAATGAATATTCCCCGACAAAAATGAATATTTTATAACCACTTGCTTATTTTACAAAATTTGCACATTTCACCCATAACCAGAGCATTATATCAAATGAACTCATTATTTCAAGATAATGAATAGAGAAAATTCAATTTTATTTATTAAAAAGTTGGGGTCTTACACAGACTTTCCATCTTTCGATCTGAGACTGGGATGTTACAAACTTCCCCACTTAACTTTCTAACGTCCCCGTTAGTAGGGCTGCTCAAAATTTTCAGTTTTTTACCAGTACCAATTTTTTCGGTACCGATTTTTTGGTATTTTAACACTTTTCGATACCGGTAACGATAATGACTTTTTTGAATTTGGTAAAAACCGAAATACTGAAAATACCAAAATTTAATAATTAATAGTTAATGTTTTATAATTTTATATATTAAATAATTTTTTTATATATTAATAATTTCTATATAATAGTAGTTTTATTAATTTTTTATATATATTAATAATGTTTTGTAGTTTTATTTTATATATTAATTATTATTAATAGTTAATGATTTCTTAGTTTTTAAAAAAATTATTAATATATAAATAAAGTTATTTAATTATTATTAATAATTATATATATTGCCATGCAGTATAACCGAAAATCGAACGGAAAAATTCCAGATTAATTTTGAATCGAATCGGTACACAAAACCTAATAATTTGATGCAGGTTTTGGTTCTTGTTTTTCCTAATTTCACTTTCTGATCGGCTTCGCTTTTTTTTACCGATGAGCACCCCTACCCGATCACACACACGGTCCAAAGATCTTTGCCTCTCTAGCTATTGTGGGATAATACCGGCTAGTTTCGTGTCCTCACCTCCGGACCTCTATCTCTCCATTATGAGATAATACCACCAGCCTTCGTGTCGCCACCTCCGGCAACCCAATCGAATGACCAAACCCGAGCTTCTCTAGCTATTGTGGGATAATACCGGCTAATTTCGTGTCCCCACCTTCGGACTTCCATATCTTCATTATGGGATAATGCCACTAGCCTTTGTGTCCCCACCTCCGGCAACCCGATCGGATAACCCGACCCGAGTTTTCGAGAGTCGCCTTTGATACCATATGAAATAACCCGAGTCAAATCCCGAATCCGAATAAAATCCAATCCATCCAAATAAAGCCTTAAACTACTGGCTCAATAGTATCTTCTTGTGTCATCTTAGCGACTTAGCCCACCACAGGCTCACCCAAAAGATCATGACTTGAAGGTATTATTGGTAGTAACTTATTTCCTTATATGCAGACAAATTTTTCTCCTATCTTTTGATGTGGGACTGGGGTGTTACAATCAGCCTATAGTACCCTATGTTGTACAACACTCTTCCGCTAAACGTATTTACGTTTAGATTTTGACACCATGCATGCCAATCGAAAACTCGACTAAATGCATTTGTTTGATTAAGTTTAAACCTACCTTTGAATCAATACCAAAGCAATTGGCTTTAGATATCTTAGCCTTTTATTATTAACATTGGTTTGTTTAAGTTCAAACCTACCTTTGAATCAATACCAAAGCAATTGGCGTTAGATAGCTTAACTGTTCACAAATAACATTTTTAAAAAATTTACTAACAAATCCATAAAGCATTTTATCATCTAACTAGCCGAACAATGGCACCGACATTTTCTTAAACAATTTATATCATAACATCGTTTGAATACTTATACAAATAGTAAAAGATTTGCATAAGCATGGAATTCACACAATCTTAAAAGAGTTGTGTTCATTTTATTTTAAAACATCAAATAAGCTTCATAAGAACAGAATCAAATGAAGTAATCATAAGTTTAGGATACTTGCCTTGAGCGTTCTTTTATAAGTTTATGCTAATTTGTCAGTCAAACGGTTTACACAATATTGAATTCATACACATACCAATTAAGCACGTAATTGATGTCAAATATTGGTTTGTATTAACTTTACTTCTTAGTTCTTACTTTACATGTCCGCATTATTAAACTTGAAATACTGTTCAATAACGTTTTGGATTTTATTCGCCATACACTCATTACCATCTTCGTAAACGCTCAAGCTAAATGCTATTGCATACGCTCAACACAATCTTGCAATATTTTATAACACTTGTTGATTCAGTTAAGTGTTTTACGTTAATTTTCTTTACTATCATATTCATTCATTTCATTAGACTCAAGTTATACTTCAAGTTTATCCTTCGTTACCTACGAACTTATTATTGAAATCGAACTTCATTCAGTTCATTCTATTCGTTATGGTTTCCTAACGTTTATATGTTGTACTTCCATCTTCGTTACACAAACATTCAAGCTTTATATTCACACGTACATTATACACTTCCGTTCTATGCGTATAGCAAACGTTTACATCCTTTTCGGTATATCGTTTATCTTTTCAATCCACGTTATTGTGATACATTAGTTAAACATTTATGTTCTTAATTATTTCTTTCAATTCCCTTCTTTCTGTGTTTGTAAACAAACTTTTCTCATGCTGATGATCCGCCTGACGTATTGTGGTGCCCTGGCTTTTACCTTGCAACCCATTGCACAATACTGCCTTGTCCGTAGGTTCTGGAAAATGGCGTTGTGGCGCCAATTTTGAATTAGGAAGTTGGCGCTGCAGCATCAGTTTTGGGCTTTCTAATAGTAACTGTTTTCTAAGTTGTACAAGAAAGACTAAGGTTAGGATCGGCCCCTAATTCACATTATAGTATACAACCCCCAGGTATGGTAGGATGCTCCGCACCAACCAATTTCAGGAACTTCTTAATATCTCTCATACACACCATATGAGCCACAGCCCACAACTTCCAACAAGCATATAAAAAAACTTAGCAGAAACTAAAGTGATCAATTATATTTGCTTTTGTTTCTTTTTTTTGGGGGTGTTTAATAACCTGAGCTCCCTCTTCCCAGAGACGAGTCTCTTGTATAATCTCGTCACCATGTCCTTGTTTGTGGAGAATCGTCTGTCTAAAAATCTCAAAATCAGTGGCCCTATTCATTGCTGAAAATGAGTTCAAGTTCTTTATCTCAACTTGTTTATACCAAATGGGATGAATTTTATCAGCTAACAGGAATCAATAAAACACAAATTTAAAGTCCTCAAATGTAAGAAAAAAATTCAAAGATCTTATTTCCTTTTTTTTTTTAAAGTTAAAACCTGTTTTTCAAAGATTTTAATTCCAATTAACCATAATTAATTAAAGAATTTGAATAAGGTAAATATCCAGTAAAAAGTGTTACTTGAGAAAAAATGGTAACAAGAAGTATATTAGCACTACATTACCTTTGTACCAAACTCTATCTGCACTTTTGGTCGAACTGAGACATGGACATCACAACGCAGCGATCGATCCTTCTTACATATTCTCATTACTCACTCCCAAATATCGCACCAATCAACCTTTGCAATTCAGCAGTATTATTCTGCAGCTTCAATTCTAGTACTAATACTGAATAGTCAGGAACTGACAACTTGGAATATTAAACAGAGGAATGGCTGAAGCTATTGATTATGGACTTTGAAAGATTTTTTTTTTTTTTTTTTTTTTTTTGGGAGGGGGGGGGGGTTATTTTGATTAATTTAGGTGGTGATGATGTTAGCCGGGAATCTTTGCAACAAACATTTTTAGTGAGTGAATACAGAATACTGGATATGACTTATAAGAGAGAGTAGCCTTCTCGGCGCCATTCAATTAGATGATTAAAACGATACAATAGATTAATGATAATAATTTAGATTTAATATTGACTTTTAAAAAGTAATCCACTGACTCAACAATATCTTATTACGTCATTTTAACCCACCACATATTCCCACAAAAAGTCATAACTTTATGTACTATTATTGTTAGTAACTTAATTCTTTATATATCCACAAATTTTTTTCATATCTTTCAATGTGAGAAACGATTGATAACTCGTTATTATTTAAGTATAAATTATTTAATATTTGAGACTAAATATATATAGTCCGTTTCTGATGCATACCACTTTATTTTATATACTTTGCTCACCACTTTTAGTGACGGATCGGACGACGGTTTGGTCCGTCACTATAGAACAGATAAACGGTTTATATGTTATGACGACAGTTCGATACGTCACTAAATATATGCGACGGACCGAACCGTCGCCCCGTCCATCGCTAAAAGTGGTGACAATAGTGTAAGACCCCAACTTTTATGAATAAAGATTAATTTCTCTCGAAATATATTTTTGAATATTATAGTGTGGATATAATATAATGTTATAGTTGTTGGTAATATTTACAAATTTTATAAAGTAAGCAAGTGGTTATATAATATTCGATTGGTTTGGGAATATTCGCTTTAACAGGAATATTCGTGCGACTAAGACAATCATTGGTGAACCCTACAACTAAGTATTGTCGTAATAAGAAAACGCATGTAATTATCTTTTATAAAATAACTATGGAAGTGTTACCGTTAAAACCTGTTGAACTACCCTAAGTAGTAAAAGTACAAAGAATACGGCGTGGTTGCATAAGAAGCACACTCAGATTGGTTATTGATACTTACGTGAGAAGTCACTCATTTATACTCAATTATTGCTACAAAGAATTAATCGCATCATATCTCTCATATTATTGATTCAATTATTGTCACAAAGATTATCCGCATAATATGTTATATTATTAAATCAATAATTGAGACGACAAAGTTATTTATATTATTAAATTGTAATATTTACAATGTCTAGAAATTTTGTCAAGGATCTGGTTTGTCATCTAATCAATTGCACAAATAAAGAAATCCTTATCAAAAAGCCCCTCTTTCTTGGGAACGACACGGTTGTTAAATATTGTGAGTTATAATATTAATGATGAATAAGTTCGTGTTGATTAAAGATGAATTTGACAGTTCCATTGTGTTGGGATTATTAGTGTTAGTGAAAATTGTAACGCCCCCAAAATAGGTATACATCACCCATCTTTAGTCGCGAAATACATGGTACAAAATTCAAATACAACTTAATTATACAACAAATGCGTCTAAAATACGACAAAACATATTCTGTGAGTTTTAATACAAATATTGTCATCTAGACAATATCCACACTCAATTGAGTCCTCATTACATTTATTATCACACTATTTAATGTAATAGTGAGGACTACTAATACTATTATCCGGACCAGTCACTCCGCTCCCCGACTAGTCCCCTCGCTACGTTCTCATTTCAAGAGAACAATGAAAGTAAAAGGGTGAGCTCAACTAGTCCAAAGAAGAAATATTATGACTAAGATAATGCGTAATAAATTATCGTTAGCCTTCAACAAAGATGTTAAACTCGATACAATATAACAAACATCAAGTTTAATCTAGCTAGCTGAACAAGCAATCCATTAAAAGAGTCAAGTAGAGAATAAAATCTACTATCTTTTATGATTTAAAAGGTTTTTCATCACTTTTATCGCTGGGACTCAACTTAATAAATAATTCACATCATCCCTGCACTACGGCCAAGGATATTCATTAGTATCACAACCACAAATTATCCATGCATTACGGGCCAAGGATATTCGTGTATTCATCAATGGTCATGATCATGCCAACAACTATCAATTAATGCACTACGGGCCAATGAGGACTTTTACCACATCATTTATAACATTACGATCATGATTATACCGAATAATCCCTGGTCATAATCATACCTAGTCCATCTATGAACTACAGGCCACAGATGACTTTCAACATAATATAAATATGAGGATGCTGACAATGATATAAGAATTCAATAAAACAAGTTTAAGAATTAATTTATCTAGGAACTAATAACGTCCAAATTGTCAATATAATACTTCGTTGTAGAGTAAAATTCAAGAATGCTCAGAAGAATATTTCCATGAAAAGATTCTGGATGAAGCGCAAATATCAAGGATATTCCACTAATTTCATGGAGTATAGAAGTCAAAACTTTAACCAACTAAGTATAATAAAGAATGGAATAACAAAAGAAATCACCAGGCATGCGATAGACCCAATACAGCATGTGTTATTCCAATGTAACAATAAATAATCTAATTCAGTCACGCGAACGCGCGTACGAGATAGGATATTCCAACGTAATAATAATTAACGGAACCAGTGTCAAAGTAAATTCACAATCGATGCGAGGATGTTCCAATAGAATAATAAATAACGAAACTGTGTCGTGCAAAATTTGCATTGACAGGATGTTCCAACGTAATAATAAATAATGGAATAATGTAAGAATTTCACCATGTATGCGGATTGCGTGATGTTATTCCAACATAATAATAAAGAATGGAATAATGTAAGAATTTCACCATGTATGCAGATTAGATGATGCAAAGTTATTCCAACATAATGATAAAGAATGGAATAATGTAAGAATTTCACCAAGTATAGGGTAGCTCACAGATACAAAGTTGTTCCAATGTAATAATAAAGAATCTGACTAACATAAGTTCTCTTCATGAATACGAAAAAAATAATACCCTTTACCTTAGAACAAATCGGATATAGGAGTAGTGAAGTAGCGAGATCACTTGTCTTCTTTCTCTCTATAGTTTCTCTCTAGAGTTTCAAAGAATTCGTAAGAAATAATGAAGGAATAAGCTTCTATTTATAGGAAAATGGACCTAATAAGAATTAATTCTGGACTATCCGTATTGATTTACTTTTAAAGGACTGGATTACCTAGATTAGTTTACTATAAAATATTTTAATAAAACAAAATCTTTTAAATAAAATATAATATATTCTATTTATAGTCTAATAAAACGAATAACTTTATAAAAGTATTTTGTTTTATATAAAAAGATTTTACTATGCAAAATACTATGCATAATAGAATATAATATATTCTATTTATAGTCTAATAAAACGAATAACTTTATAAAAGTATTGTGTTTTATATAAAAAGCTTTTCTGTTTTATTACATTAATAATACTAATAAAACAAAACTTCATCATCATTATTATAATTCACACTATTAATCAACCAGGTCGTTCCCAGGAAAGAGGGGGCTTTCCAATAAGGATTTCTCCCTATTGGCGCGTGATTAGGTGACTAAACCTCTCTTTGGCCGAACTTTTAGACATCGTTAATATTGCAAATAATAATATTAATAACTCTGTCATCTCAATTATTAATTTAATAATATATAAAATATCGACAATAATTGAATCAATTAACGTGAGATACTATGCAACAATCAATGAAGCAATAATTGAACAAAAACGAATGACTTCTCACGTAAGATCAATAATCGATACCGCGCGTTATTACGCACCCACACGACATCGTATTTTTAACACCGGGTGTCTCAACAGCTTAATAGTAAAAACTTCCGTCGTTATTTTCATAAAAATATTTTTTGCCGCTTTCAATCCGACAATAATTCCGTTGTAGGGTCCACCAATGATTGTCTTGAGTCGCATTTAATATTTCCTGTTAAAACGAATATTCCCGATATATCGAATATTATATAACAACTCATGTACTTTTGCAAAATTTATAAATATTACCCACAATTATAACATTATATCAAATTCATTCCATAATATTCAAAAATGATAATTATAGAAAATTCATCTTTATTCATAAAAGTCAGGGTCTTACAATCTCCCCTTCTTATGAAATTTTGCCTCTAAATTAGGGTACGTGCACTGTATGTCAAGAGGTAAGGATACCTTGATTTCATTTCAGATTCTAACTCCCGTGTCATTTCCTCAACATCGTGGTTCCTCCATAAAACTTTGACTTGAGGTATAACCTCGGAGCATAGAATATGTTCCTTCTTATCCAACATTTGAACAGAAACCTCTTCATACGTTAAATCTTCCGCTTTCGTTCGTTCAGCTTCTAACTCAATAATGTGGTTCGGGTCTTCCACATATTTACGTAACATGGATATATGAAAAATGTTATGAACACGAGACATACTGGCAGAAAGTGAGTCTATAGGCTACAAATCCCTACTCGATCGAGGATTAAAATGGGCCAATGAATCGAGGATTGAGCTTTTCTCTTTCCAAATCTCGTAACTCCTTTCCATGGAGCAACACGTATCAACACACATGATCTTCAATATCGAATTCCACGCCCTTTCGATGAAGATCAACATAACTCTTTTGTCGGTCTTGTGAGGTTTTTATACGTTGTCGGATCGTTTGAATCTTTTTCGTAGTCATATGTACCAACTCCGGTCCCAACAACGTTGCTTCACCCACCTCATCCCATCATACTGGAGAATGACGCTTTCTTCCATACAACGCCTAGAATGGAGTCATAACAATACTTGTTTGATAACTGTTGTTGTAAGAAAACTCCACCAATGGTAAGAATTTGTCCCAACTTTCCTTGAAGTTAAGGACACAGAGTCTTAATAAATCTTCAAGAGTTTGAATAGTCCTCTCTGATTGTCCGTCCGTCTGAGGATGATATGCCGAACTAAATCGTAAATTCGTGCCCATAGCTTTTTGTAAACTAACCTAAAATCGTGAAATGAATCTTGGGTCTCGATTAGAAACTATGGATACAGGCATACCATGCAGTCTTACAATCTCGTTTATGTATATACGAGCAAGACGTTCAAGTGTATAAGTTTCTCGTATTAGTAAGAAATGAGCAGACTTGGTCAATCTATCAACAATGACCTAAATTGCATCTATGCCTTGAGAAGAACAGTAACGAAATCCATGGTAATGTGCTCCCACTTCTATTATGGAATTTTAAGTGGTTACAATGGACCTTTAGGTACTTGATGCTCTGCCTTGACTCGTTGATAAGTTAAACACCTTGAGATAAACAGTGCTATCTCTCTCTTCATATTGCCCCACCAAAATGTATGTCGAAGATCATGATACATTTTGGTACTCCTAGGATGGATTGCAAACGGTGTGTTGTGCGCCTCCATCATGATTTTATACTTTAACTTAGGATTGTTAGGAACACAAAGTCCGAGTTGACTCAAGTATTCCTTCTTCATCGATTCTTGCTTCCTTGATATAGACCTTCTTGTACTTTCTTCCTCATATGCATCAACTCTAGGTCCGTAGCTTAAGCAGCCTTTAACTTTATCGATTAAAGCTCTGTTCTACTCAGATATTCGCCATCATCACATGGGTCCCTCGTAGTCTTTATCTCTATCTCCATCCTTTGCAAGTCATACAAAATGGGCCTTTATACGACAATATCGCACTCAGACCAAGATATGATCTTCTACTCAATAAATCGGTACCACCACGCTTGCTTTTCTAGGATGGTATTATCATAATCTTTCAACAGCTCAAGCCAACGTCATTGTCAGATGTTGAGTTCCTTTTGAGTGAAGAAATATTTGAGGCTTTTATGATCCGTAAGATCTCCACTTTCTCCCCATACAAGTAATGCCTCCAAATCTTTAGTGCAAAAAACAATGTACCGCTAACTCTAGATCATCATGAGTAGGATAATTCCTCTCATATTCTTTGAGTTGTCGAGAGGCATAAAGCTATGACTTTTCCATGTTGCATGAGAACACATCCTAACCTTTGCACTCAAGCATCACCAGAGATGACAAATTCCTCCGAGCGGATGGTATTGTCGTAACAGTCTTTGAAATGAGTCTCCTCTTGAATTCTTGAAAACTCTTTTCACATTCCTCGTATTCAACCGAATTTTGTATCTTTCCGAGTCACCGAGTTAAGGGAGTAGCGATTCGAAAAACCCTTCTACTTAATCTCCGATAATAACCAAATGTTTCGAGAAAGCTACGATTTTGATCATTGATTTTAGGTTGCTCCCAGCTTTGAATAGCTTCAATCTTTGTTGGGTTAATAGATATTCCATGACTTGATACCACGTGCCCAAGGAATAGCTTCATCCGTTTTTTAATAAATGAATAGCTTTATGGCTTGAGATGACAGTGATTAATTTTAATGGTTTAGTTGCTTGAATTCGCATAATAGGTTGGTTAGGAATATGAAAGCTAATAACCTTATAAAAATAATCAATTTTTGCATGATGAGTAGTTAACCAATCAATCCCTAGAATTACGTCAAATGCAAGTATTTTCAATGAAATAAGATCGACAGGTAATGTGAGGGTACCGATTTAAACCAAACAAGACTTATAAACAGTGGATGTAATGGAGGTTTCTCCCAACGGAGTTTTAACAGATAAGTCAAAGTCCAATTTCTTCGGAGTCAAATTTAAACGTTGAGCGCAAGTAGGAGAATTAAAAGAATGGGTAGAACCGGTATCAAATAAGGTATATACTTCGCTAGAGTTTATGATAAGCTTACCCGTGATGACCTCGTTCGGGTTCCTTACTTTCTGGGAGGTCACGACAAACGCTCTCCCTTGCACTACTGGCTTTGACTTTTCTGGGACATCTTTTGGTGCCTCCATCCTAGCTGAACTTGCCTTCGGTGATCGACAAAATCGGGCTAGGTGACCTTCTCTTTCACAATTATAATATGCTTTGACTAAGATCGCGCGCTTTGACCGATGTGTCCTCCCTCCGATTTGAAGCATATGATAGGTGGTCGTTCTCCTTCCTTAACAACGGGTGCTGGTGCTGACGTCTTTCCATCATTGTTGAATATCTTCTTCTTAAAATATCCATTCTTATTGTTTTGGCCATGATTACCACCGAAGTGGTTACCATTTCTGGCATGTTGATTCCCTCCATGCTTATTGTCACCGCTTCAATGACTGTTATCACTGGTATTATCATTTTGTCATACCGCTTCTTTTTTGGTTGGGTTGACTCATTATCGCACTCCAATAATTGAGCCCTATTAACAACATCTGAATACAAACACAGTTTATGAGAGATAAGATATTGATGTATCTCGGGTTTCAAAACTCTTAAAAACATTCGTGTCATTCTCTCCTCATTATCAACCAAATGGGATGCAAACCAAGACAACTCGGCAAACTTGGCTTTGTACTGCGACACGGTCATGTTGTTTTGCTCCAGCTTGATGAACTCTACCTCTTTCATGTGACGAATACTTTTGGGAAAGTACTTGTCGTTGAATAATTCTTGGAACTTCTCCCAAGTTATCTTCAGTGCGGCAGGTTGAGTACGTTTTACAGATTCCCACCAGTAATCTGCCTCTGTACGCAACATGAAGGTGGCAAAGGGAACCTTTTTCTCCTTAGAGTATCCCAAGAAATCAAATATCTTGCAGATCTGCTTTATCCACGTCTCCGCCTTAAGTGGTTTTGGCTCTCCAAAAAACTCTGGTGGTCCCAGTTCCTTAAACTTCTTAGCGGTGACCGTCCGAGAGTTGCCAGTGTTTCCACCTGCATTTTGTACAGGAGCCGCTCTTGCCTAATGTTGCATAAATTGCATAAAGCCTTTAAACATTCCATCGTTCATCATCTGGTCAGTGTTGTTGTTTGCCTGAGGATTGTCACATTCCTGATGCACATTATCCTGATTATTGATCTGTGGAGACTCAACGGTCTCCTGTGCTCCATTGATGTTCTCAACATTCTCGGATGTCATTTTTAAATACTGCCACAAAACAAAGGTTAATTGACATGCAATATATTATCCATATACTCTGACCGACCAATTAAATGCCAAATAAACTTAGGTAGGTCATACTAGCGAAGGAATTCCCCGTCTCTCCCCTCCTAGTTCTTGTCTCACATCTCAGCCAGGGATTATATCCCTAAGCTTTGATACCAACTGTGACGCCCCCAAAATAGGTATACATCACCCATCTTGAGTCGCCAAATACGTGGTAAAAAATTCAAATACAAATTAATTATACAACAGTTGTGACGCCCCCAAAATAGGTATACAATACTCATTCTGAGTCCCCAAATACATGGTACAGAAAGCAAACTACAACTTCAATAATACAATTGTCGTGCAAAATACGACAACACATACTGTAAATTTAAATACAAATATTGTTTTCTAGATAATATCCACACTCAAATAAGTCCTCATTACAATTATTCAAACACTATTTTACGTAAATAGTGAGGATCGCTAAAACATCTTTCTTGAACCATCACTCATACCCCCACTAGATCCTCGCTATGTTCTCACCTCCCGAGAAGAAAAATGGAACAAAAAGGAAAAGGGTGAGCTCAACTAGCCCAAAGAAAGAATATTATGACTAAGATAATATACAACAAATTATCGTTAGTCCTCAACAGGGAAAAATCGATAGAATATAATGTATAACAAGTTTTAGATCAATATTCTCGCAATGAAACAACAATCCATTAGAAGAGTCAAGAGAGAATGAGTTCTACTATCTTCTAAGATTTAAAAGTCCATCATCAATATTTTATCCTCGTAATAACAATCAATATACATCTTTTATCAAATATTCATTTTTGCAATCGCAGCCAAAGATATTCATTTATATCACCAAATTGGTCATGTTCATCTCAACACTGCTCATCTTTGCACTACGGGCCAAAGATATTCATCAATTAATCATTCATCTTTGCACTACAGGCCAAAGATATTCAGTAATATCATCATTTAGGACTGAGGATGATGAAAAATAATTTAAAGAAAACAAATCCAGTGAGACAGAAGGACAAATATTAGGAATTCGTATTACAGTTTATCCAAGATCAATAATACTTCATAATAACCAATTTTGAAGCAGAATTCAAAAATAAAGACCAAAACATGGATACAATCAAAGATAGTAACCATAATAGACATCTTGGACAAAAAGAAGAAAATTTCATTTTTTGGTGAATAAAGTATCGATATCGTGAATAAGAATCTCACACAAAAAGTTCCAAATTTGATTAAAAGTTCGGATCAATACTTGGATAATGATATTGAAAGAAATAATATCATATATGAAAAAAATAACATCCCTTACCTCAAAGAAACAAAGATTTCTTGAATGAAATATCTGATATGATCTTTGAATGAAACTAAGTATCAACAACAACTCTCAAAGTATCTAAATACTCACAAAATACGCTCGATAATATAGAGAGAAAGAGAGAAAACTTGTTTCTGGTGATTTTTAATTCTAACTTAGCCCTCTATTTATAGGAAAATGTTAAGACGTCAAGGCACTTGACTGCTTTGCCGATGGCTTTACCTGCTAATATTGTCACCCACCACATTTGAAATTCAATTGAGCACATTTCTCACCAACCAATTCTAGAATTTTCCAAAATGTTTTATCATTTAAACAATAGTCAGAAACTTTAATAATTCTTGGAAAATAACCCGTTTATCAGAAAAATACGAATTATATGTCTATTCAACACGAAATCGAATTCTCTACAACTTTGCAGAAGAAAGTTTTTCCAAATTTCAAATGTAAAAAAATCAAATTCACAAACGGGTGATTTTAATACCTCCAATCGACAAAATCTTCGATAAAATATCTCAAAGATTAATTCTTTCATTAATAACCATATAAAATAAATAAATCCATCATTTATATCCACGTCAAATAAATATTTTCTTATCATATAAATCAATAATTAATTATTCCCAAATAATATTACAGAATCACAATTATGACAACCAGAGCGGCCCCAGGAAAGAGGGGCTTTCCAATAAGGATTTCTCCTTACTGGCGCGCAATTAGGTGACCAAACCTCTCCTTGATGGAACTTTCTAGACATTGCCAATAATGCTATCTAATAATATTATTCAAATAATATGAATTATTGATCTGATAATGGGAATATCAGGTGCAATGATAATTATTGAAATAACAATAATATAAACTATCAACGCAAAGAATTATTGAATCAATAAAATAAAATATTGAATAAAGAATTACTCGTAACAATTATTGAGTAGTGTCTTCTTACGTAAGAATCAATAATTCAACAATACCGCAAGCAACCACGCCAGACATCGTATTTTAACCACCGGGTATTCTAACAAAGATAATTGGTAATAATTACGCCGTTATTCATAAAAACTCATACTTTATGCGCTTTCTTCATCCGGATGCTTATTCCAAGTTATGGGGCCCATAATTGATCAAGGCCATAAATATTTGATATTCCCGACAAAAAAAAGAATATTTCATGACCAAACGAATATTCCCTACGTAAATAAATATTTTATAACGACTTGCTTATTTTGTAAAATTTGCACATTTCACCCATAACCAAAGCATTATATCAAATTAACCCTTATTAATTTAGAATAATGAATAGAGGAAAATTCAATTTTATTTATAATAAGTTGGGGTGTTACAACAGTCGTGTAAAATACGACAAAACATATGCTGCGAGTTTTAATACAAATATTGTCATCTAGACAATATCCACACTCAATTGAGTTCTCATTACATTTATTATCACACTATTTAATGTAATAAAGTGAGGACTACTAATGCTATTATCCGGACCGTCACTCCGCTTTCCCGACTAGTCCCTCGCCACGCTCTCATTTCACGAAGAGAACAACAATGAAAGTAAAAGGGTGAGCTCAACTAGTCCAAAGAAGAAATATTATGACTAAGATAATGCAGAATAAATTATCGTTATCCTTCAACAGTGTTAAACTGATACAATATAACAAACATCAAGTTTAACTGCAGCAGAACAAATAATCCATTAAAAGAGTCAAGTAGAAAATAAAATCAACTATCTTTTATGATTTAAAAGGTTTTTCATCACTTTTATCGCTGGGACTCAACTTAATAAATAATCGACATCATCCCTGCACTACGGCCTAGGATATTCATTAGTATCACTACCACAAATTATCCATGCACTACGGGCCAAGGATATTCGTGTATTCATCAATGGTCATGATCATGCCAACAACTGTCAATCAATGCACTACGGGCCAATGAGGACTTTTACCACATCATTTATAACATTACGATCATGATTATACCGAATAATTCCTGGTCATAATCATACCAAGTCCATCTATGAACTACAAGCCACAGATGAATTTCAACATAATATAAACATGAGGATGATGACAATGATATAATAATTCAATAAAACAAGTTTAAGAATTAATTTATCTAGGAACTAATAATGTCCAAATTGTCAACATAATACTTCGTTGTAGAGTAAAATTCAAGAATGCTCAGAAGAATATTTCCATGAAAAGATACTGGATGAAGCGCAAATATCAAGGATATTCCACTAATTTCATGGAGTATAGAAGTCAAAACTTTAATCAACTGAGTATAATAAAGAATGGAATAACAAAAGAAATCACCAGGCATATAATAAACCGCACATACAGGTTATTCCAACAGAATAATAAATAACGTAATCGTGTCAAAGTAAAACGCGACGCATGACAAGATATTCCAATGTAATAATAAATAACGAAACCAGTCATGCGTAAACGCATGCATGTGATGTTCCAACAGAATAATAAATAACGGAACCAGTCAAGCGAAATTAAGACCGATGATGTTCCAACGTAATAATAAAGAATGGAATAATGTAAGAATTTCACCATGTATGCGGATTGCTTGATGTAGACAAAGTTATTCCAACATAATAATAAAGAATGGAATAATGTAAAAATTCACCATGTATGCGGTACTTTGCATAGCAAAGTTATTCCAACATAATGATAAAGAATGGAATAATGTAAGAATTTCACCAAGTATAGGGTAGCTTGGCATGATACAAAGTTATTCCAATGTAATAATAAATAATAGAATAATAGAAGTTCTCTTCATGAATACGAAAGAAATAATACCCCTTACCTTAAAACAAACTGGATATAGGAGTAGTGAAGTAGCAGAATACTTGTCTTCTTTCTCTCTATAGTTTCTCTCTCTAGAGTTTCAGTGAATTCATAAATAATAATGAAGGAATGAGCTTCTATTTATAGGAGAATGGACCTAATAAGAATTAATTCTGAATGGTCCAGATTGATTTACTTTTAAACGGACGGTCCAGATTGGTTTACTATAAAATATTTTAATTTTTTTTAATAAAATATAATATATTCTATTTATAATCTAATAAAACGAATAACTTTATAAAATTATTCTGTTTTATATTAAAAGATTTTACTATGCAAACATTATGCATAATAAAATATAATATATTCTATTTATAGTCTAATTAAACGAATAACTTTATAAAAGTATTCATTTTATATATAAAAAAATTACTATATAAAATACTATGCATAATAGTAATATAATATATTCTATTTATAGTCTAATAAAACGAATAACTTTATAAAAGTATTCTATTTTATATAAAAAAAATTCTATTTTATTACATTAATAATACTAATAAAACAAAACTTCATTATCATTATTATAATTCACACTATTAATCGACCGTGTCGCTCCTGTGAAAGAGGGGCTTTTCAATAAGGATTTCTCCTATCATGCCGCAATTAAGTGACCAAACCTCTCCTCGGCGTAACTTCTAGGCATCGTTATATTGTAAATAATAATATTAATAACTCTGTCATCTCAATTATTGATTTAATAATATAAAAAATATCGACAATAATTGAATCAATTAACGTGAGATACTATGCAACAATTACTGAAGCAATAATTAAACAAAACTGAGTGAATTCTCACGTAAGCATCAATAATCAATACCGTGTGCTACTACGCAACCACGCGTATTACTGTACTTTTAACACCGGGTGTCTCAACAGTTAACGATAAAACTTCCGTCGTTATTTTTATAAAAATATTTTTGTCGCTTTCTCTCAATCCGACAATAGTTTCGCCAGGGGTCCACTAATGATTGTCTTGGTCGCATTTAATATTCCCCGTTAAAATGAATATTCCCCGACCAATCGAATATTATATAACAACTTGCGTACTTTGTAAAATTTATAAATATTACCCACAACTATAACATTATATCAAATTCATTCCATAATATTAAAAAATGATAATTATAAAAAATTCATCTTTATTCATAAAATTTGGGATCTTACAGAAATCGACATCTATTCCGATGATAATTGATGTTTGGGGGTTATATTGATAAATCGGGTAATTAATCGAATAAATGAGCAATTAATTGCTACTAATTCACATGTTTATATAACTATTTGTTCACATGTGTGTATTATTGAATCACATTCATGTACTATTAGGGGAGTTGGTGCAAGATTGATAATGCTTTCATGACTAAGTTAAAAATGGAGGTATAGATGGATGTACTATACTGTAATTTGTATTTTCATATAATTATAACTATTGATTCACATTATTTACTATTAGGGGAGGTGGTGCAAGTTTGATAATACTTGTAGGACTAAATTAAAAATGAAAGAAAAGTTGAAGGTATTGTTGTGACGCCCCCAAAATAGGTATACATCACCCATCTTGAGTCGCCAAATACATGGTGCAAAATATAAATAAAAACTTAATTATACAACTGTCGTGTAAAATACGACAAAACATATGCTGTGAGTTTTAATAAAAATATTGTCATCTAGACAATATCCACACTCGATGGAGTCCTCATTATATTTATTATCACACTATTTTATAGAATAGTGAGGACTACTAATACACCATCTCGGACCATTACTCCGTTCCCCGACTAGTCCCGGATACGTTCTCATTTCCTGAAGAGAACAATGAAAGCAAAAGGGTGAGCTCAACTAGCCCAGTAAGAAATATTATGACTAAGATAATGCAGAATAAATTATCATTAGTTTTCAACAATGTTAAACTGATAAAATACAATAGACATCAAGTTTAATCATAATGAATAAGCAATCCATTAGAAAAGTCAAGTAGAGCATGATATCTACTATCTTCTATGATTTAAAATGTTTTCATCAATTTTTATCGCTGAGACTCAGCTTAATAAATAAACCACATCATCCCTGCACCACGACCAAGGATATTCATGTAATCATCAATGGTCTTGATTATACCGAATAATTCCTGGTCATAATCATACCAACAACTGTCTACCAATGAACTACAGGCCAATGAGGACTTTTACCACATCATTCGTTACATTACGGTCATGATTATACCGAATAATCTCTGGTCATAATCATACCAAGTCCATCTCTGCACGTAAGCCAAAGAATACTTTCATCACAATATAAGCATAAGGACGATGATAATAATATAAGCATTAATCAAACGAAAACAAGGATAAATATTAAAGACTTTAAATTTATCCAAATATTATCCATCACTTAAATAACTCATAATTTAATATTGTTAATATTATAACAATATTTTAATCACTTCTTAAACTTATAAACAATTTAATTTAATTATTTACACTTTACCAAATAATGCATTTAATCATTCAAAAATGTCATACTCATAAGATTTCATCACCAATGATCAAATCACTCATCAAAAATGTGCATATACCTTATATAGGATTTTCAAGCCCTAAAATTCTATTTACCAATTCTTCAACTTCACATAACATATTTAACTCATATGTTTGTAACTAAACCATTTTCATGAAAAATTACCAAATCAACTTATTATTTTTATATCCTTTGTCCAAACATATATACATATATTTCATACACAACAAGTATGACTGTGACAATAATCGAATAAATAATATGAGAGATATGATGCAACAATTACTGTAGCAATAATTGAGTATAACTGAGTGACTTCTCACATAAGCATCAATAACCAATACCGTGTGCTACTATGCAACCATGCAAATTACTATACTTTTACTACCGAGTAGTTTAACAGTTTTAATGGTAACACTTTCGCCGTTATTTTTATAAAAAAATAATTCTGTCGTTTTCTAAATACGACAATACTTCCGTTGTGGATTCACCAATGATTGTGCCGTCGTGCGGATATTCCCGACAAAAAGAATATTTCCCGACCAAATGAATATTTTATAACAACTTGCATACTTTGCAAAATTTATAAATACTACCCACAACTATAACATTATATCAAATCCACACCATAATATAAAAGTAGTATGCACACAAGCCAATCATGTTTGATGATAAAGCATATACTTTGTAACAATCTTATACATTTATTAATGAAAAGTATTAATTTTTTAAAGACTTTTAATTATCTACATGATGTTGTTTTATAATATGTGATAAACCCATAGTTTTAAGCAATGCTTTTAGAATAATGATGATGATCATTCTAATGAGATCTTAATTCTTAGAAAACTTAAAACTAAAATAGTTCCCAATCGTTGGATTACTAAATTGGGGATTAATGAATCCGGATAGATTGGTACATATGTTGCTTGCTAATTGGATGAGAATGATTGATCTCATGATCATTTATGTGGAGACACTAAAGCAAGTATGTAGGTGCTTATTAGAGAATAAGTTCATTTGACGTTGGCTCACTAAGGAATACCTAATGGAGTTTTACTTGCTGTCCAATAGAAATTCTCAGAAGTGATAGTAGTAAGACAAGTGATCCTTGGACTTGAGATCATCATAGTATCTTGTGTATGATGAGTTATACTTTGACTTATTCCTTAAGACCCTTAGGGTATATCAAAGGGTATGCTTGGGTATAATAAGTTGTATACGAAGATAATGTATGATCAATAAAGAATCTACCACTTCTAGTAAAAAGAAAAGAAATGTCCTATGTGATTCGATAAATGACAACTCAAGAGTCCTTGGCAAAGGCGTAATGAAATTAGAAAGGAGTTTCTAATTTTCATTATTTGGAGTTGTGCATTTAAGAGTCGAAATACATATAATTAAATAAAATAAGACTTGACAAGAATTCCATGTCTTATATTTAATTGGGACATTGTGTGGTGGAAGGATTGAATTGTACGATAACTATTTACTCAAAGGTTCTTTTATGATTAATGTTGAAATCTATATTATTAACTCGATGCTAAAGAGGTTTAGCATGGAAGATTCCAAAAGAGGTCTCATGCCAATGAGCCATGGAATACATCTCTCCGAGAAACAGGACCCAAAGACACCTGAGGAGAGAGATCAGATGAGTAAGATCCTTATGCTTGAAAGAATAGGATCTATCATGTACTGATATGATATGTACTAGACCGAGATGTTGCTCATGCACTTAGTGTAACAAGCGATATCACCAAATCAGAGGAGAAGAACACCTTGGCAAAGGAAAAATATCCTAAAGTATTTAAGAAGAACTAAGGATGTATTTCTTGTCTACGGTTGGTCCGAATTGAAACCAGAGGGCTTCACGGACTCAAGTTTTCAAACGGACCAAGATGACAAGAAATCCATTTTGGGGTATGTGTTTACCTTAAACAAAGGGCGCAGTTGAGTTGGAAGAGTTCCAAACAAAGAACAACTTCTTTCATTCAAAGGATGTGAGGCAGAAAGACATAGCTATAAGTGAAGGCTCGAAGGAAGTCATTTGGATGAAGAAGTTCATTACCGAACTTGGTGTGGTTCCTAGCATTACAGGACCAAAGGCTTTTATTCCGTGACAACACCGGAGTCATTGCGAGCTAAGGAACCCAGGTCTCATCAGAAATCCAAACACGTATTGCGGCGATTTCATTTGATCAGAGAGATCATTGAAAGAGGAGACGTCACCCTGGAGCGTGTGGACTCTCAAGACAATATTGCAGATCCATTTACTAAAGCGTTAACAACAAAGGCGGCTTGATCGTCACTTAGAGAAAATGGGTATGAGATACCACGGCGATTGGCTTTAGTGCAAATGGGAGATTGAAAGTATTATGCATACAAGCCAATCATGTATGATGATAAAGCATATACTGTGTAATCAATCTTATTTATTTATTAATAAAAGAATTGTTTATTAAAGGCATTTATTATCTACATGGTGTTGTTTTAATAATATGTGATAAACCCATAGTTTTAAGCAATGCTTTTAGAATCATGATGAGATCATGCTAATGAGATCTAAATTCTTAGATAGCTTAAAACTAAAATGTTCCCAATCAATGGATTACTAAAAAGGGAATTAGTGAATCCGGATAGATTGGTACATACGTTGTTTGCTTCATCGGATGAGGATGATTGATCTCACGATCATTTGTGTGGAGACACTAAAGCAACTATGTAGGTGCTTATTAGAGAATAAGTTCACTCGAACGTGACTCGCTAAGGAATACCTAATGGAGTTTTACTTGCTGTCAATAGAATTCCTCAGTAGTGATAGTAAAGACAAAATGATCCTTAGACTTGAGATCATCATAGTATCTTGTGTATAATGAATTACCTTTTTGACTTATTCTTTAAGACCCTTAGGGTATATCAAAGGGTATGCTTGGGTGTAATAAGTTATATATGAAGATAATGAATGATCAATAAAGAATCTACCACTTCTAGTAAAAGAAGAGAATGTCCTATGTGATTCGATAAATGACAACCCAGAATCTTGGCGAAGGTGGAATGAAATTAGAAAGTAGTTTCTAATTTGCATTCATTAGAGTTGTGCATTTAGGAATCGAAATACATATAATTAAATAAAATAAGACTTGACGATGTAATTTCATGTCTTATATTTAATTGGGACATCAGATGGTAGAAGGATTGAATTGTACTTTAACTATTAACTCAAAGGTTCTTTTATGATTAATGTTGAAATCTATATTATCCGGAAAGTCGTTGATCGCTAGGAGGCTTATCCCTATTGTAGAATAAATATTATTTATTTAAATAAATTATTCGCTTAATTTATTTATTTAAATAAGATTAGAATTGTTCTAATTGATTTATTCATAACCTGTTTAATATGGAGAACCTAAAGGGTCACACCATAAAAGGAAGAATAATTATTTAAGAAGTAAATGACATAATTGTAATAATAAGTTAAGTATATTTAATTTAATCTATGGTGATAAATAAATTAAATAGCTTAATATTTATTATTTAATATTTTAAAATATTAAATATAAATTAATAAGAGGAGTCTTATTATTATTATTACTATTATTATTATTTAATTCCTAAAGGAGTTTGAGAATTAATTAATAAAAGTACTCTCATATATCCTAATAAGATTAGGAGGTTAATTAATTAAAAAAGTTTAATTAATTATTCTTAAGATTAAGAGCCTAATTAATTAAAAGAGTTTAATTAATTAAAATAAAGCCCAATTCCTTAATTGTTAAGGAGGGTTGCCTATATTTATAAATAAGTGGAGTCTTATTATGGGTGAGGTGGTTGTTAACGTATTTCAATAGTTGGGAGAGTACATCATTTTCTATGAGAGATAGAAAAACTAGGGGTTTTGCCAAATACCCATCTTCTTGAATCTTTCTTCTTCCTTGGTGGATCACCTCTAGAGGCCAAACACTTGGGTGGCTAACATTGATCAAAGGAAGGAACAAAACCCGGTGGATTCAAGTTGAACGCGAAAAGGATTGGAGGTGAACTTGTACCTGAGGAAGCTCGAATCTTCAAGGGTATGATTCTTGTTCTTTCTTTTTCGTTTAATTAATAATTGTGCATAAAGGGTGATCCGGGTATATGGTTTGTAAAATTTTTAAAATCCTATTTTACCACGTTTCCGCTTAATTTGTGCAATTTGATTGCGTTCATGAATATTACAAACCTAACATAATATTCAAAAAAAAATATTTCGAGAAAATTAAATCTTTATTCGTAAAATTTGGGGTCTCACAATCTCTCCTCCTTATGAAATTTTGCCCTCGAAATTTACGTACGTACCTGGTATGCCGAAGAGATGAGGATACCTTGACTTCTTTTCAGATTCTGACTCTTGAGGTATAACCTTTGAGTGTTGAATACGATCCTTCTTATCCAAGATTTTAACACGTATCTCCTCATACGTTAAATCTTCTGTTATCTCGTCTAGTTCTAATTCAATAATGTGGTTCATGTCGTCCACATAATTACGTAACATCGATACGTGAAAAACGTTATGAATACTCTACATACTTGGCGGCAAAACGAGTCTATAGGCCACAGTTCTTACTCGATCAAGGATTTCAAATGGGCCAATTAAATCGAGGGTTGAGATAACGCCTTCTTGAACCTTCTTCTTCACATTCATCAGATTCGGGTGTGTAGTTTGAGGGACTTTAACTTTATCGATTAAAGTCGATTCTACTCGTATATTCGTTATCTTCACGTGGGTCCCTAGAGTATTTAACTCTATCTTCATCATTTATAAGTTATACGAAATGGGTCTTTGTGTTAACAACATCGCACTCGTAAACACATACGATCTTCTACTCAACGTATCAGCTACCACGTTCGCTCTTCCACGATGATATTGAATGGTCGTAACCTTCAACAGCTCGAGCCATCGTCTTTGGCGCATTATACGTTCGTTTTGGGTGAAGAAATATTTAAGGGTTGAAGAAATGGGTTTTGTACCGGGATCAATACAAAATTCGATTTCACGTTCTGGGGTAGGCTAAAAAGTCTTCAAGAATACGTCAGGAAATTTATTAACAATAGAAATATCATTCAAAACAGTGACTCTCATTCAAGACTTGGATAACACATGTAATGAAGGTTTCTCCTAACGGAGTTTCAACAGATAAGTCAAAGTCTAACTTCTCCGGAGTCAAATTTAAACGTTGAACGTAAGCAAGAGAGATAAAAGAATGGGTAGAACCCAGATTCTAATAAGGTATAGACTTCGCAAAATTTATAATTAACTAACCTGCTAACTTCGTTTGGGTTACTCGCTTTTTGAGAAGTCACAAAAATGCTCTTCCCGAAACCACCGACTTTGTTTTGTCTCAGATCCGCTTTGGTGCCACCGTCCCCCACTGGACTTGACTTCACTATACGACAAAAATCAAGCTAAATGACCTTCTTCTTGAAATTTCCACTTCTATTATTTTGGTCATGATTACCACCAAGTGGTTACCATTTTTGGCATGATAATTTCCCCACGATGGTCATCATTGTTCCATGGTGGCCGCCACCCAAGACGATTATTATTGAGTTGTTGGTCGTTACCTTTTTGGTTGTACTTAACTCATTATCGCTACCCCAATAATCGAGTCATATTCACAACATCCTAATATAAACAAAGTTTATGAGAAATGAGGTATTGACGATATCGGGTTTCAAACCTCTTAGAAACATTCGCGTCATTCCTCCTCATTATCTACCAAATGGGATGCAAACCGGATAACTCATGAAACTTAGCCTCGATCTTTGATATACGGTCATATTATTTTGCTCCATTGCTTATCTCAACATTTTCAAATGCCATTTTCAAACATCATCACAAAACAAGGGTTAATTGACATATCACATATTATCCCTATACTCCCGATGAGACCAATTAAATACCAAATAAACTTAGGTAGGTCATACTAGCAAGTAATTCCCGCCTCTCCCCCTAGTTCTTGTCTCACATCTCACCAGGGATCATATCCCTAAGCTTTGATACCAACTGTGACGCCCCCAAAACAGGTATACATCACCCATCTTGAGTCGCCAAATACATGGTGCAAAATATAAATAAAAACTTAATTATACATCTATCGTGTAAAATATGACAAAACATATGCTATGAGTTTTAATACAAATATTGTCATCTAGACAATATCCACACTCAATGGAGTTCTCATTACATTTATTATCACACTATTTTATAGAATAGTGAGGACTACTAATACACCATCTCGGACCATCACTCCGTTCCCCGACTAGTCCTTGCTACGTTCTCATTTTCTAAAGAGAACAATGAAAGCAAAAGGGTGAGCTCAACTAGCCCAGTAAGAAATATTATGACTAAGATAATGCAGAATAAATTATCATTAGTCTTCAACAATGTTAAACTGATAAAATACAATAGACATCAAGTTTAACTGCAGCGGAATAAGCAATCCATTAGAAAAGTCAAGTAGAGCATGATATCTACTATCTTCTATGATTTAAAATGTTTTCATCAATTTTTATCGCTGAGACTCAGCTTAATAAATAAACCACATCATCCCTGCACCACGGCCAAGGATATTCATGTAATCATCAATGGTCTTGATTATACCGAATAATTCCTGGTCATAATCATACCAACAACTGTCTACCAATGAACTAAAATTTAATGAGGACTTTTACCACATCATTCGTTACATTACAGTCATGATTATACAGAATAATCCCTGGTCATAATCATACCAAGTTCATCTCTGCACGTAAGTCAAAGATGACTTTCATCACAATATAAGCATGAAGACGATGACAATAATATAAGCATTAATCAAACGAAAACAAGGATAAATATTAAAGACTTTAAATTTATCCAAATATTATCCATCACTTAAATAACTCATAATTTAATATTGCTAATATTATAACAATATTTTAATCACTTCTTAAACTTATAAACAATTTAATTTAATTGTTTACACTTTATCAAATAATGCATTTAATCATTCAAAAATGTCATACTCATAAGATTTCATCACCAATGATCAAATCACTCATCAAAAATCTGCATATACCTTATATAGGATTTTCAAGCCCTAAAATTCTATTTACCAATTCTTCAACTTCCCATAACATATTTAACTCATATGTTTGTAACTAAACCATTTTCATGAAAAATTACCAAATCAACTTATTATTTTTATATCCTTTGTCCAAACATATATACATATATTTCATACACAACAAGTATTTTTTTATAATTTTTCAACTCCCTTAAGTATTTTTCAAAAATCAATTTCTAATTAATTCCTTAAGAAATTAGCTACCTCAAGTTTAACTCCAGAAATTCCCAAATCTTGGCAGGATCTTACACATGTTAATGTGAGCTTCTAGTTTAAATGTCATGGTCATCGGAGTTAAAGAACTCTGATTATAGCGTTTTTCGTCAGAAAAACGTAAATATTGAAATAGTCATAACTTGCTCATTTTAAGTCAGAATGAGTTCTTTTTTGGACAGGAGGCACTTTATACCCTATATTTCCATGTTCTCAAAGGCCAGAATTTTTCTCACAAATTAAGTGGCGGAAAATGCCCTTTTAAATTCTCGGACAGTAGCTTTTTGGTACTTTACAGTTTTTGACTCCTTCGCTAAAATCAGTCCATACGAAAATCTACAACACCTTTTCCAGTGATTCCACTTGGATAAGTTAGAAAACTCATAGATCTAACTCTAGAACTTGACCACACTCAAAAATTTAAAATATAATAGGAGATATGGTCAATTGAATTTCATGTTCCATTTTTACCAAAAATCTGATTTTCAACCCTTTTTGATTTCTAAGAAACTTTCATGTTTTCACATAATAACCAACATAACTCATCATAACACTTACTAATACTACAATAACCCATGATTTTCATCAGTCCAATGCTTTTATTATGACTTTCATCATAATCAACAGTCCAATGCTTATATTATTGACTTTCTAGAATTTTTGAGGGTCAAAAAAATTATGAAACTGCAAATGGATTTTCACCCGCCATGCAGTAATGACAGATCATTTATATAATTTAACAAGGAATGAATATAAAGGATCATTCACCATGCATGTGGTAATCCACATAGACAAAGTTATTCCAATGTAATAATAAAGAATGGAATAACGTAAGGATTCACCATGCGCATGCGATAGATCGCACGCATACATGTTATTCCCAAATGTAATAATAAAGAATGGAACTAGGTCATGCATAAACGCATGCATGTGATATTCCGGCGTAATAATAAAGAATGTAATCAGTCAAGCAAAATTCGCAACCGACAAGATATTCCAAATGTAATAATAAAGAATGGAATAACAACGTAAATCACCATGCATGTGATGTAATCGCATAGTATGTGTTATTCCAATGTAATAATAATTAATGGAACTGTGTCAAAGCGTAATACGCACCAAGCGGTGATATTCCAACGTAATGATAAAGAATGGAATAATGTAAGAATTTCACCATGTATGCGATTGTGATGACGTGTTATTCCAACATAATAATAAAGAATGGAATAATGTAAGTTCTCTTCATGAATACGAAAGAAATAATACCCTTTACCTTAGAAGAAATCGGATATTGAAAAGTGAGGTAGCAGACTTCTCTTCTTTCTCTCTATAATTTCTCTCTCTAGAGTTTCAGTGAATTCGTAAGAAATAATGAAGGAATGAGCTTCTATTTATAAGAAAATGGACTGAATAGTAACTAATTTATGAACGGCCCATATTGATTTAATTTTAAACGGACGGTCCATATTGATTTACTATTAAAACTTAAAGCAAAGGTCCATACTGATTCACTATTAAAACTTTAAACCAGCGATCCATATTGATTTACTATTAAAACTTTAAACCAACGATCTATATTAATTTACTATTATAATTTCAACCAACTATTCAAAAAATTAAGACATCTCCTCATGGAATAATATTGTACCCAAAAATGATTTGGACCGAAAAGAAATATATTTTTTGGGTGAATAGTATTTCGGGAATAGTACCCCGTGAATAGTACTCTGACACGAAAAGTGTCCCAAATACCCATGTGAACAATACTAGAATGAATAGTAATTGGGTGAATAAGAAACATGAATAAATAATCGCTGAATAAGAGTACTCACATAAAAAGTGTCCCAAATACCCGAGTGAATAATGCTAGAGTGAATAGTAATCTGGTGAATAGTAACCCGTGAATAGTAATTCGTGAATAGTATTCCAACACGAAAAATACCCCGAATACCCGATTGAACAATATAACCTCCAGACATCAATTATTATCGAAATAAATATCGATTTCCACTAACACTAATAATTCTAACACAATGGAACTATCAATTTCATCTTTAATCAACACGAACTTATTCATCATTAATATTATAACTCACAATATTTAACAACCAGGTCATTCCCAGGAAAGAAGGGGCTTTCCAATAAAGATTTCTCCCTATCAAGCCGCAATTAGGTGACCAAACCTCCTCATCGATGTAACTTCTAGACATTGTAAATATTATAATTTAATAATATGAATAACTTTGTCGCCTCAATTATTGATTTAATAATATATCATATTATGCAGATGATAGTGTGACAATAATCGAATCAATAATATGAGAGATATGATGCAACAATTATCGTAGCAATAATTGAGTATAACGAGTGACTTCTCACGTAAGCATCAATAACCAATACCGGTGCTACTACTTATGCAACCACGCCGAATTATCGTACTTTTTTACTAATGAAAGTAGTTCAACAGCTTTTAATTCAGAACACTTTCGTAGTTATTTTTATAAAAAGATAATTCTGTCATTTTCTAAATACGACAATACTTCCGTTGTGGGTTCACCAATGATTGTGCCGTCGTACGGATATTCCCGACAAAAAGAATATTCCCCGACCAAACGAATATTTTATAACAACTTGCATACTTTGCAAAATTTATAAATACTATCCACAACTATAACATTATATCAAATTCACACCATAATATTCAAAAAAAAAATATTTTGAGAAAATTAAATCTTTATTCGTAAAATTTGGGGTCTCACAATTGTACTGTAATATTTCGAGCCCCAAAATGTGCAATTATCGAAACTATATTTTCCTATAAATAGAAGCTCATTCTTCCTTCATTTCTCACCAATTCACTAAAGCTATAGAGCAATTATTATAGAGAGAAATAAGAAGAGAAGTCTGATACCTCTCTACTCTAGTATCCGGTTTCTTTCTAAGGTAAGGGGTATTATTTCTTTCGTATTCATGAAGAGAGCTTCATTATTCCATTCTTTATTATTATGTTGAATAAGCATGTCTATCTGATACCGCATACATGGTGAAATTCTTCATTATTCCATTCTTTATTATTATGTTGGAATAACTTGCATATCTGCCAAGTACCGCATACACGGTAAAATTCTTCTCATTATTCCATTCTTTATTATTCTTTGGAATATCCTCATCATGCAAGGATTATGCTTTGACTGGTTCCATTTTTTATTATTCTGCTTGAAATAACTCGCATGCATGCGATTACATCGCATGCATGATGAATTCTTTGTTATTTCATTCTTTATTATTCTGTTGGAATATCCTCATGCATGCGGATTATCTTGACTTCGGTTCCATTCTTTATTATTACATTGGAATAACCTCGTCTCATGAGGTCTATCGCATGCATGGTAAATTCTTCTATTATTCTATTCTTTATTATTCATTTGGAATATCCCGTCATCTGCATGCAGTTACGCATGACCGGTTCCATTCTTTATTATTCTGCTGGAATAACTCGCTCATGTGGATTATCACATGCGTGGTGAATGATCCTTCGTATTCATTCCTTATTAAATTGTGAAAATGATCTGCATCTACGTGGATTACTGCATGGCGGTGAAAATCCATTCATAGCTTCATATATTCTATGATACTCATTTGGTTAAAGTTTTGGCTTCTATACTCCATGAAATTAGTAGAATATCCTCAATATTTACAACAAGCATCCCAGATATCTTTTCATGGAAATATTCTTCTGAGCATTCTTGAATTTTACTCCACAAAGCAGTATCATGTTGACAATTTGGACGTTATTGATTTCTAGATAAATTAAAATTATAAATCTTTAAAATTTATTCTTGAACTTGTTTTATTGAATTATTATGTCATTGTCATCATCCTCATGCTTATATTGTGATGAAAGTCATCTTTGACTTACATGCATAGATGGACTTGGTATGATTATGAACAGGGATTATTCGATATAATCATGACCTGTAATGTTATAAATGATGTGGTAAATGACTAGGGATTATTCGGTATAGTCATGACCATTGATCATATAATAAATATCCTTGGCCCGTAGTGCAGGGATGACTCGATGATGTGATTTATTTATTAAAGTCAATCTCAAATGATAAAAATTGATGAAAATATTTTAAATCATAGAAGATAGCGAGATATCATGCTCTCTTTGACTCTTCTAATGGATTGCTTATTCCACCGCAGCTTAAACTTGATGTCTATTGTATTTTATCGGTTTAACATTGTTAAAGACTAATGATAATTTATTCTACATTATCTTAGTCATAATATTTCTTCTTGAGCTAGTTGAACTCAAATTTTTCTTTCACTATTCTCTCTCAGAAATGAGAACGTGGCGGGACTAGTCGAAAAACGGAGTGACGGTCCAGATGATAGTATTAGTAGTCCTCACTATTCTGTTAAATAGTGTGACAATAAATGTAATGAGGACTCCTTTGAGTGTGGATATTGTCTAGTTGACAATATTCTTATTAAAATTCTCAGTTTATATTTTGTCGAATTTTACACGACAGTTGTATTGTTATTAAGTTGTATTTGAATTTTGTATCATGTATTTGATGACTCAAGATAGGTGATGTATACCTATTTTGGGGGCGTCACACATAGTATGTTAAATAAAGGGGTATGCACGTGATACTCTCCATATATATATATGAAAATGATACATATTGTAAATATTTGTGTTAATTTTTTGATTGTCAGTTATATAGACATTTATCAATAATAATTTTTTTAAAAGAGATTTGTAATGAGTGGGTTAACGTTTGGGATCTCAATTTTTTATCTCAAAAAGTATTTTAAATGATGTATCACAATAATATTGGTTGGATAAATCTCACGTGATTGACAATGTCATAGATTATTATTAAATATTCAATGTCATGTCATTTAAGATTAATAAATATGTATTGTGATAAATTTACTTCGAATTACAATTGCTTATCAGTCGGTAAGAATTATACAAGTCTCACTTACTACACACTTTTCGAAAAAGGTTACCACTAATATTTATTAACGCAACTCTTTCCTATTTTCCATAATATATATATATATATATGAAGATTTTCATTTATTTTCTATTTTTATATGTTAAATTTATTGTTTATTTTCCATCATTTTTTCGCAAAGGTTATTCTATTTGAATTGTAATAAGTCACTACTATTTTCATGTGGCGGTCGTGGTGGTCGTGCCGGAGTGGTTATCGGGCATGACTTGAAATCAATGTGGGCTCGTCCCGCGCAGGTTCGAATCCTGTCGCCCACGTAATAAAAGTAACGTGACACTTTTTTTGTCGTAATTGGATTGGGCTTATGTAAACCCAAATTTTATTTTCATTTTAGGTTTTCTTAATATAAATTCTCTCTTCTTCTTCCTCCAGCTGAAATTGAGAAGCCGTCGCTAGTCAAGCAACTGATTCATTTTATCGTCACTTTGAGGTAACAATGTTTCCGTTGAATTTCCTTACAAGATTTCGTTTTAAAGTCAATTTTTTTTCTTATTTGATGTGTTTTGTTTGCTAGAGAATAATCATTCATATGAATAATCATTTGTTTTTTGGAAGCATCTGAATTGGTTTAGAAGATTTATTGTTAGAGACTTGAATTTCAGTTAGTTAGATGTTACCCAGGACAGTAATTTTCTAACAATACCTTTCATCCGTCCCACAAAAAGAGTCCCATTTTGTGAATTTTGTAAATATTAAGAGTGTATATTTATTTTATGTTTGGCCCTACAAATATAAGTAGTTAGTTAAGTAGTGGTAGGCTGGTAGCATGGTAAAGAAATTATGCGGATAAACCTAAGAATATTGGTTATTTTATATTACTATCAATAAAAAAAACTATTTTTCTAGAATGTGTGTGTGTATATATATATATATATTAATATAAAAAAGAGGGACTCTTTCTGTGGAATGAAGCTAGTCGATAATTTAATCAAATCACATAGCTTATTGAATTCTCGTCTGGCTAGACTGATTTAAATTATTGAATACACAAACATCCCAGCGCAATCCTCTACCTAAAATTTATTGAAAACTACATCCTAAAACTTGAAATAATATTACTTCAACTGAAGTTGGGATAGCTTAAAGTTTTTTGTCAAGAAGAGCAAGGGGGTAAACCTTGTAAACTTTCATGAATCAATGAATTCAATTCGTAGAGCAATTAATCAATGAATCAATGAAGAACACTACTTACAGATCACAAAATGAAGAAATGTAGCAATTGGACTGTGAAACTGTGTTTGAATGAATGAATCTTCATTTCTCTGAATTACTAGAACAATCTTACAAGAACTGAACTATACAATGAATCTCTTACTCTATTTATACAACTATAAACTTATCTATATACATTCTGTATCTATACATGTTAGTTATGATCTAACTGCCGAGCTCTTCTATCTATGCTAACTACCAAGTGTTTTCCTGAATACATGGAATAAGCAACATGTGTTACTGCCACTGTATATGAAAGTAATCCCCGTTGTGTGACACTGACCCTGTGTATTCGAGCCCACTTAATATAGATGCTTTAATTCCTTTAGTCTGGATGTCAGTCTTAGTTACTGCAGAAACCACATGTTGTGGGTCATGACATTTGGTGTGGCATGGATCTTGGCATTGTTGCTGTGTTGAACCAATAATATCTTCATCTAACCTATGATTTTTTTAGTTTCATTGGAAGTTTTAAGATTTAGAATTATAAACTTCAAACGAAGCTTAAATCTCATGTCAAATAGATATTGGGATGAACCTGTTTGTAATTTTCATGACAGTGTTGAACCTTTTGATGCCTCCCCTCTGCCATTCAACGTAAAAGGTCATATCAGGGCAGAATCGCTGGAAAAATAATTGTTTGCCGACCTTTGTTAACCAAACTATAGGTAAAATAAATTGTTTTCCTTGGTTCCATTTGTAATGAAACTATGTTGGTCCACAAAATTTGGCTATATCCAGGCTTAGTTTGGCTAGGAAAAGCATGTTGATTATATCAAAATTTAGGAGCACCAAGAATTTTAATTCATCATGGGTAGGGATACTATATGAAGCTTAGTAAGCCTCCTAACACTTAAGGCAACACTCTTACTTCATATAATACTGCAAAAACGTGGTCTTGAACTCAAATTCAAGAATTATGCCGGTCAACATGGATCAAATTTTGATATCTCAGTTTCCACTGCATTGTTTAAATTACTTTCTATGTATCTCTTAAATGCTTTCCATTTGGACCTCATAAAAAGAGAAAATGAAGGATGAATTTAGAAAAAATAACATTTCGAGGAAATACTTGTCTTCATTTTGTTTTGAATGTATGATTTCATTAGCTTATTTTCTCTTTCATGACGCGTTTTCTGTAAATTTCTTGACTGAGGCAAAAGTATAGACATTTTTGTTTATTTTGTTTGACAACAGATGCAGTGATTATCTTCTTTTTTTTTATAGCAAGTATAGCTGCAGTGATTATTGGCAGTCCTTAAATCTCCATTAGTTCAATTTCTTCAAGGAGTTCATTGACAAATGTGCTTTCAACTAAATTATTTTTTCTCTTCCACTAATTATAATTTATACATGTGTCATACAGTGGTCGATCAATTGATGATAGGAATATATGAGTATTATTTCACTTTCTATACCATATTTGTAGAGCCTGTATTGTTTCTAATCCGTTTTTATCCACCTAATATCTCCATTGTAATCCAGGGATTTTCTTCAAATCGAAATGGCAAACACAAAGACCAATTCTCTTACCAAGTGGTCTGATCTTCCTATAGACTTGATGGATTTAATTTTGGCAAAGATGTCTCCAATTAGCATCTACAACTCTAAAGGTGTGTGCTCTTCTTGACGTTCCACCGTAAAAGCTTATATCTCATCACCATTCTACAGTACTCTCTATAAAGTACCATGGCTCATGCTTTTTCCTGAACACGAAAAGGATAAGTTCAGTTTCTACAGTCTTGACGAGAAAAAAGTTTATAAGCGTATGCATAGACCCCAAGATTTTGACATTTGCCTATGCGTTGGATCCAATCATGGTTGGCTGGTGATGTTGGATGAGAAAGCAGACCCTTATCTCTTCAATCCATTTACGCTGGCGCGAATTCAACTGCCTTCTTTTGAAACTTATCCAGATGTGCTTCATGTTTCCAAATCAGATGACAATAAACATTCATGTTGAGCTCCGTGAATGTACTCACTTTGGAGAACAGGTTCTAAAGTACAAGTCAGTAAAGGAGCTAAGAAGGCTTATGATTCTGAAAGCGGTATTGTCATCTAACCCATCTCACGACAACTTTTTTGTGTTGATTAGCCTTGATTATGGCGACCGGGCTTGTTGACGAGTTACATTTTATCATTCTAGAGAAACCAAGTGGATGCGGATCGAGGATCGGCATCGCACAGTGTGGGGCGAGGACAGCTACACATATTTCATTTGTTATAATGACAAGTTTATTGCTTTAAAGGGTACATCGGTTCATTTTTGGGATATAGTAGATTCTTCTCCTATAAAGAGAGCTGAAGTAAAAGCTTATTTCCCTAATTATAGTGATCTACTTGGTTGAATTATTTGGAGATTTGTTCGTCGTTCAGAAGTATATCCGGCATGACAGGCATGACAGACGTGCAAATATGCACAAGACATTCCTTTTCCGAATTTATAAGCTGAATTTTACCATGAATGAATGGGAAGAGGTGAATTCATTAGGTGATAATGCGTTGTTTTTGAATGGGAATCAGTTCAAGTTCATTTCAGGATGTGATATTCCAGAATTTGAAGTAAACAGGATTGACAAGGATTACATTCTTGGTGTCCTTAATATTGAAGATAAAACCATCGAATCATATCATCAGTGTAATTAGCTTATCATATCAGAACTGCCACCCTTTTGGATTTATCCTAACTCACTTTTGGATGTCTGACATGCAGTTGAGTTGTTCAAAGTTTTACATGTATTTTTTTTTTATGATTGCTCTGAATAATTCTTTGTGTAGTATTTACTGGTAAAGCTGTTGGACAACTGAAAATAGTGCATTAATAAAATATACACACTTTTCTTATGTATATCAGTTTAGGGGATCAAAATTGTATAGTTCGTTAGTTGGTAGCTTTAGACTTTTCAATTGGTTGTTTTTGCATTAGTTGTTATGTGGAGACTGAATTCAATTTAAAATGATAAATTAAATCTTTCGAATTCGCCTCGAATCAATTATATTTGAAAAATCCTATTCGATTTAACTCGACTTAATATTTATTATTCGAATTGATCCTCACTCGAATTCGATTCGACTTTAATTCGAATATTTTTTCAAACTACTCATGAGCTTCAAATTCAAGCTTCAATTCGAGTCTCCACATAATAACTAGTTTTATAATAAATATAATTATAAATTAAATTTGTTATTTTACTTAAAAATAAAAAAAATATTTATTATTACACTTTGTAAATATAAAATCACAATTAAAATTAAAAACAAAACAAAATAATAACTAATTATCCTAATTTGATTTAAATTTGTATATATTATAAGATAATGTATCGAATATCTAATCGAATATGTATTAACCGAGTATGTCAATCAAAAATTCGAGTAGTTTGAATCTTAAACGAGTCGAGTATAACCTTACTCAGATTCTACTCATATTTTTATTCCAACTATTTTTAATGCTTAGATTTGGATCATATTATCAACGAATCTGAGTCTCACTCAGATTTTTTCTAGTTCAGAATTAATCAAGCCTCTATGTGTTGGGCTTACCATTTACGATGTTAGACTTACGTCATCAATCTCTTACTAGTTGGCATACCCGTTGTATTTGCTTTCTTCTGGTAATTCAAAGAAAGGGAGCAAAATTGTCTGAACCTATATGATATTTTCTTTCTTTTTGTAAGTTTAAATTTGGTGCAAATAATATTTTATATCTAGTAATTCTTTATTTTCAAGCCGATTCATTTTCCCATACTTAACTTGGTGGTCGGAGTAGTATTGCTTTCTTACTGCAAGAGTAACCGGTTCAAATCCAGTAGTAGGCCGAAAAAAGATTCAACTCCACACATGATCATATGAGCAATGGCGAAGTCAGGACTAGTTCGCAGTGAGGTCAATAATTAGACAATTCGCCAGTCACCATTACCCACTCCGATCACTCGCGAAAGACTTTGATGGTTCACGATTTGGCTTTTGCCTTTTGTGATTTGGCTTTGCCCCTTCTCTCTGTTTTGTGGTTGAAGTGGATGTATGAGATTTAGGGCTGAGGCTTGGCCACTTGGGTATCTCTAATTTTAAAAAAAATCTGAGTGGGGTCAAAAATTGAGTAGAGGTAAAAAATTGAGTGGGATAAAAAATAAATTTTAAGTGATTTCAAAAATTGAGTGGGATTAATTGACTCCACATTTTTACCATAGCTTCGCCAGTGCATATGAGACGGACAAAAGGTATGGGACGACCAATTCATATAATCGTCTTCTTTCTTCGAGAAATGTGCAATGAAAAGTGTCTTACTTTTTAGAAATTATAAAATTATGATGACAAACTTAAGGATGGTACACGGTTTGTACGTTTGCTATCACTAAGAAGTAAACTCTTTAAGAAATTTGCAACATGGGACTATTTTTGTTGATGGTGGTGTATTATATTTGTAGAACCTAATATATGATATTTTGAATCTTTTTGTATGTAAAAGAAGGAATACATGATGGTTGAAATGGTTATGTGCTGGAAGATACTATTGTTATGTTTTTATTATTATGAAAGGTGTGTGTTCTTCTGGCCGTTCCATTGTAAAAGCTTATAAAAGTACCATGGTTCTTGCTTTTTCCTGAACAAGAAAAGGGTAAGTGCAGCTTCTACAGTCTTGACGAGAAAAGAGTTTATAAGCTTATGGATAGATCATAGATCCTGAGATTTCGACATTTGCCTATGCATTGGATCCAGTCATGGTTGGCTGGTGATGTTGGAACTGCCTCCTTTTGAAACTTATCCAGATGTGATTCGTGTTTCCAAATCAGGCAATAAATTTCATGTCCAACTCTCTGATTCCCCTCCCCTGGGAGATAAGGTTCAAAAGTTTAATAAAATCTGAATGAAAAAAAGTTGACATGTCTGAAGCACCTGAATAACATATTTTTATTATTTTATCTTTCTAAAAAAATTCAAAATTATTATAAATTTATTTAATATTACCTAATATAATAGTTAATATTGTAAAAAAAAATTCATTCAGTCAAAAAAATGAGACTTAGCCATTCAGCCCAAATTGTCTAAATGGCTGACTGATTCAGATAATTTTTTTTCTAAACAAATGCACTGAATGACTGAATCGGTTAGCCATTCAATACTAATCAAACAGCCCCTAAGTCAGTAAAGAAGATGAGAAGACATGATTTTAAAAGTCGTATCGTCATCTAACCCTGACTTTTTTGTGTTGATGATCCTTGATTTGGATGGTTGGGAATGAAATTGAGAGTGGAATGATTCATTCTATTTTAGTTAGTATGAGTTATTACATACTTTTTCTCTCTAAGAAATAAAATTCATAAATTTGGGAGGAATAAGAACCATTCTAATCGCAACCAAACATAATTTTTTTCATTCTATAGGAATGAGTCATTTCATTGTCATTTTCAATACCCCAATTCAAACATAGCATAAATGAATGTGGATTGAGGATCGGGTCGAGCAATACCAAGATCAGAACAACTGATTTTATTTGTTATAATGACAAGCTTACTGCCTTAAACGTTACATCGGTTGGTTGAATTTTGGGATGTAGTAGATTCTTCTCCTATAAAGAGGGCTGAAATAAGAGCTTGGACCCCTCACATCTACATTTCTTATAAAAGATACTTTGTTGAGTTATTTGGATATTTTTTCCTTGTTGACAAGTTAATCGACTTGTATCATCTATAATAATAACATAGAATTCAATTTGAATTTGAACGGAAAAATACAAGGACGATTCAAATTCATTCTAATTAATTTAGACAAAAAAGCACAATGACGGTTTAGTTTCATTTTAATTTTCAAATTGTTGAAACGAAGAGAGAGTGAGCATTTCATTACGCCGTACCTTCAGATACGGGCAATTACTAGTAATCATACAAGACAGATCCCTTTTCTAAATTTATAAGCCGGATTTTACTATGAATATATGGGAAGAGGTGGATTCGTTGCATTGTTTTTGGGTGGGTGAGAATGTTTAATACTGTAAATATATTAAAATGTAAACACAAAACTGTAGTAGAGTTGTTCCAAGTTAAATAAGTCTACTATCATATAAAATTAGTGGTGAAATCAGAATATTTTTAGAGAGGAGTCAAAATACATCAGTAAAAAAAAATTATCTATTGACGCTTGAAGTGCTTCTTTCAAATTCATTTTGTCCAATTATAGTATTTCACAATATCCTATTTCAACCTCATCAACCTTAAAGTTGTGAGTCCAATGACTTTAAATACATATATATATATATATATATATATATATATATATATATATATATATATATATATATATATATATATAGAAAGGATCAAGAGTAGAATTCTTAAATAGAAGAATGCCTTAAAATAATAATTTTTATCAAATAGACGTAGTTTTGATAAGACGCAGTGGCATTTTTTGTAAATACGCGGTGGCATGATATTTATAAAATGTTATCGCTGCTCTATCAAAACTACGCTGCTTTTGATAAAGTTCTATTATTTAAGAGAGTTCTACTACTTAAGCCTACTACTGATCCTCAGATGATATATATATATATATATATATATATATATATATATATATATATATATATATATATATATATAATTTCTCCTAATTATGGAACTGTTAATCAAACTTTGAAGTTTTTAGTCAACTGATTAGCTACTTTTATGGATAAATTACAAATTATAATATTATATATTCAAAACCTTGTATTGTGATTCTGGTCATCTTCCTTGGAGACAACTGAGAGAAGACATTCAAAACAAGAAACAAATTAAGTTATTCTCATTTACAAAAAATTGATACTAATATATGATTAAGTCAGTAAGACAAATGAGTGAAATATTAATTAATTAATTATCAAACTTATTTAATATTATTTTATCTTATAGTAATATTATTAATTTATTATAGGTGGAAGGATATGAGAAAACAAATGAATTAATACCATCTCATAACAAAGATTAAATTTAACTAATATTAGCAAGTTTCATATTTCAAGGTTGGGGTCATATGACCACCCTGGCCCCCTAGTTCTGCCAGTACATAAAATCGCTCACATACCACTCGCATGCATATTTTGACGACCCACTTGATTTGCTCTATATGTGAGTCATCAAAATATGCATATAAATATATGTGAATAGTATGCGTGCAGTTTTATGTGATAGTAAACTTACTATTTCAAATTATACATATTTTTTTAGAAGTTGGCTTATATTCATTGTTTTTTGTTTAATATTTAAATATTTCTTTTTGCACTATTACTAATGCAGTAGTAAAATATACACACTTTACCCTTTAATAAGATTTTAGAAATTAAGTACCAAGCTTTGTACCGGCATATTTGTAGGTAAGTAGACTATCTATATCTATATCTATATCTATATCTATATAATAAGATAAAATTTAATTTGAATTTGAACCGAAAAACACAAAAATAATTTAGATTTATTTTAATTTTTAAATTATTGAAACGGAGAATTACTAGATTTATAATATGAAAGTTGGACTCCTTTTCACCTTTAGATATTATGACGTGGCGCAAAAATTATTAAAAATGACAGTATTTTTTTTTGGTTTTAAAATATTTATTCCTTGTCACAAATTATTGGCGGAACTAGGAGGTCAAATCAGTTAAATTTGATCTTTGTTATGATATGGTATTAATTCATTTGCTTTTTTATGTCCTTTCGCCTATAATAAATTAACAATATTATTTTAAGATAAAATAATGTTAAATAAGTTTAATAATTAATTAATTAATATTACACTCATTTGTCTTACTGATTTAATCATACTTTGGTATCAAATTTTTGTAAATGAGAATAACTTAATTCATTTTCTTGTTTTGAGTGGCTACTCTCAGTTGTCTCTAAGGAAGATAATCAGAACCACAATATAAGGTTTTGAATGTATAATATTATAATTTGTAATTTATTCATAAAAGTAGCTGATCAATTGACTAAAAACTTCAAAGTCTGATTAATAATTCCATAGTTCTGATGAAATTAATATATATATATATATATATATATATATATATATATATGTATTTAAAGCCATTAAACTCACAATTCAAAGGTTGACAATGGTTGGAATATGATATTGTGAAATATTATAATTGGGCAAAATGGATTTGAAAGAAGCACTCCAGTCTCCAAGCGTCAATAAATAAATTTTTTAATTGATTTATTTTGACCCCTTCTAAAAATATTCTGATTCTGCCACTGTCACAAATGATAATTGAACTATATTTAAGGTCTTTTATCAATTTGAAAAATTATGTCTTTTAAGGATATATATCGTTTATATTGACTTCAATCCACACTAACCATGTGGTCCATGCGCCTATATTTTTCTGTGCTTCCAAGATGTTTTGAACTGAAATTTTTCAACATATTCTTATTCGGATCAATTATTATTCACCGGTGGCCAAAATATTTAATTTATAGAAATTTAAATACATTAATATTCAATGTTTTAAAATTAAAGCATTAAAATTTAAATTATAAAAAGATAAAAAACTTGAAGAAGATTTAAAGTGTATGTAAGCCTAAAATTTTTAAACTACACAATTTAAGTACAAAATGTTACATAACAATTTATCTTATCTTCAAAAATAAGTGTAAGGTTTATAACTTTTAAGAAAAAAGAAATACTAATATTTAGTGTATTTGGGTCATATCCAATTATCCATCATAGGCAATTAGGCACAACCATTTTTATTTTTATTTTTTTTAAGAACAGGATAAATGAGAACTTTATTTATTCACGCTCAAATATTTTTGTTTTGTTTTATTTAATTTGGATGAAATTTGTACTTAAATATCTTATTTTATGGGACGAAGAAATGTGGAAGATTTCTATCCAAATTCCAAACTCTTTCTAAAGTCAGTATGCATACCAATCTATTATGTTATTAGTAAAGAGATGGGTGTGTTTTTTACAGCGAGGATGGAGAGAGTAAAGCAATGGTGGAGGGTGAGGCTGTCCTTCAGAAACGCAACGATGGTTGTCTGTTTCTTGAATCTACTCACTGCCATGTTCTTGCTTCATGGTTTTCTCTCTGCTTCATCCACTCGCAAGCTCCCTGCCCATCAATCCATTTCAGGCTCTCTCTCTATCAAGCTCCTTTTTTTTTAATCTATTATTTATTGAATTATTATGTATTTTTCAAGACGAACTATATGTTCTTGCTAAATTCGTTGACCATTTAATGTTTACTTGTTGGTATTGAAATGGGTGGATTTGTGTTTTCGGTTTTGGGTTTCTGTATGCAATTTAGGGGATACAAGTAGTTTCGGGTTTGGGGGATTTCTGATTTATGATGGAGAGTTGTGTCAATTTGGGTTTAGATTACTGAGGTTTTATAAGTTTTTCCAATTACATTTGGACATTGTTTCTTTATTGACTATGTGCCACTATGGCATTGTAAGGTAAGTTGATGTAGGGATCGGTTAGCTCCCTATGTTTTGTTCTCTGAGATTACCCTTCTAGCAATATGAAAATTAGGGGCCAATTAGGCTTTCAAGCATCATAGCTTATAGGGAAGTGCATGTTTTCGATGTATACATTCTTCTTGATGATTTCTAGAATGTAAGAATTTTGTGTGTTTATCTTTAAAGAAATATGAGTTCCTCTTGTCTCCATCTTCATACATACAATATGCTTTAGATTTATAATAATGTTGGTGAGTCAGATTGTTATTTATGTACTTTGCCCAACCTCCCTGTGGTGATGGTATATGGTTTTATGAGCAAAATGCAAATTACATGTGGTTTATCTAAAATCTCACTTGACTACTTATAGTCCTAAAAGTCTATGGATAGCCACTTTTGGTTTTGAGCTAAGTAGCACGAGTAAAATTAAGCGTGTTTGTTTGTGTGTTTGTCCTTTTTAATTTTTTTTTTACCAATGAAATGAATATAGATTCTATGGCACTTAGCTCAAAACCACAAGCGATAATCTGTAGTTTCAGGACGACAGCTAGTCATGTGCATTTGGTTAAATCACCAGTGATAATTTGTATTTTGCTCTAATTATATATGATAATTTGTTTTGTTGCATAAATAGTCTTGCTTGTGTTTGTTCTCCTTTTCTCTGCCATTTAAGTGATGAGAAAATGAGGTTGTTGATGGATAAGGGCTCAGTAGACAAGACAAAAGCAATAGACTTGCAGGTCCTTTTGGAGCGTAGATAGTTCTCGACTATGCATACCCTATGTGGAGTTTACCTTCTACAGTTTAGTATTTAAAAGTGTCATGAAAATTTTGTTATTTATACAGGAAATTTATTCATTTCTTTTAACAATGAATCCTCTTATTTTTTTTATTTTTTTTAACTTTCATCTTCTCTTTGACTCTTTTCTAATATCCACAGTTTATGTTGATGATGAGAATATTAGTTTCAAATATAATCCATGCTTGAATCACATCATGGAATCATTGATGCTATAGGAAAGTCTAAACATAACTTCTTGTCCCTTATAGAATTATGTTCATTTTGAGTTCTATGCATAAATTGCTAAATAATAGCCTGTTAAAGAGTAGAATTTCAACCTGGTTATTGAATGTAAGAATTGAAGCATCCTCTGTATTTCTGTGAACTAACTTTCAACTGTTGTTGCAATTTTTAATTTAAGCTTTCATGCGTATAGTTCAATCATGGTGTTAGATTTTTTGTAATGTGCAGAGCACCGATGAATTCCACCTTTTGGGGTCAGTGGCAGTTTCAATTTTTTCTGGGACTGCATTAACATGAATTAAGGGAACTGAACACTGCTTGGATGGTGTTATCTGATTTTGTGAATAAGGACCAGAAATGAGCACAAATTAACATATGCAAAAATGCTAAGAAACTTAAGATTGTGCTCTTATTAGTCCCTAAAATAAGTATGATCAAGCTTTTGTTCCAAAAATTAATAACCATCAGTCATAATTTAGAATATTGCTACATTTTTCCTTTTAAATGGCTTTGGAAGTTAGCTGTTATATGAAACTACAGAATAATTATTTGACTATAATCATAGTTGATTCTGTTGACATTTTTTTTACTCTTGATGGTGTCAATGAGCAGTGTATTAACATTTTAGCTTTAAAATGCAGCACAGATCAAGTATATCAAGGAATCTGAAGAGATGCGTCGTGCCATGGAACCCTTGGAACTGATAAAAAGGGTGAGTTTAATAGTGTTATCAATTTATTGCATATATGGTTGTTGCTTTGAATAGAATCAATATATGTGATATTTATCTATATTTTAAGTTCCTTCACCATATCTTATTATTATTATTATTATTATTATTAGTTTATTAGTACAATGCACTAGAATTTAATCTTCCATTATATAGGTTAGGGAAATTGAGAGAGAGGCATATGTAAAACCAGTGGCGATCCAACAGAAAGATACAAAGCAGACTGCTGCAGTTGACCTAATATCAAGGCTGAACGACTTCCATATCAACTCAGATGCTGCCAGCATGAAAGGTCACTTTCTTATCCCTGGACATGTACTTCTACTAGTCTCTCTCTCTATCTGAGCCAGCAAATAGCTTATTCTTATGAAGTTTTAAGTCTATCTCTAGGAGATCAGATAAATATTTATTAGGATATACTTTGTGGTTAGTAATTTAACTGTGTTGGCATCTCTCATGAAACTAGAAATGGTCTATGATAATGATTACTTTGTTTTTCTCACTTTTTTGTTCTCTTTTTGGCCTTTCAATATTCGTTTGAAATGTGCAAGTTCAGAACACACAATGAGTGTCAAAATTGATCATTAGAAAGACTGATTGAGCTTTAAAGTCTTCTTTAATTTGACTTTCAAAAAGATCAAGGAAGAAAAGGAAAGAAGTTTAGGCCTTTTTAAACTGTACATGGGAAACAGTTATTGTTGAGTAAAATCTAGTTACACACAACACGCAAGTATACGTGGTCAATAAGTAATAAAGTGATAAGTTGAGTATCGTTCCCACAGGGAATTCTAATTAATAAATTCCAACTACTAATACTATATCAATTCAATTTTATTCAAACAATGAGAAATTGCGATTTTCTGAATTATTAACTCAAAATTAAACACTTAAAGATATTGTACTAAGATAAACAATTAACTAAGCTATTACTTGAGTGAATGACTTCCGGTAGGTAAATATTAAGACTTCAATATCCCCAATTATGAATTATAAATCGCTTATCTAATCATCCCAATTATTATGTCTCATGGATTGTTAACAGAATTTTCAAATGCCAAAAGCCCTCTTCAGTGATCAATTGACTTCTATTTAACCCAAATTAACCTTGCTATATTCCTATGCAAAACAATTGGATTAAACTCTCTCTCCCGGTTCCAATTCCTATATGTTACATGCGTGTAAGAGATATTTCCATTCAATTCACAAACCTAATTATTTACCGTAAATAACTAAGTCACATGTTATCATGTCTAGTTCTAACCCTAGAATTCCTCTCCCAATTCATACAGAAGTAACACAAATTATTGGCGCCAATAATTAATCACTAAAATCAAAACATGATAAACAATCCACTTGAACATAAATAATTATAATGACGAATAACTAAGTTATAATCATAAAAGGTTCAATTGAAATCTTAATTAAAGAATTAGTTCATCACTAAATAAGAATCATTAATTGTTGACAAATCATCCTTAAAGAATTACAAATTAAAAATAAGGAGAAAAAGAAGAAATTCGTAGCAGAATCCTCAATCTCCAACTAATCTCCTGTAATCTTCAATGGAAAAGCTCCTTCAATACTCTCCAAAAATAAAATCCAATTCCCTTTCTAACTCAAAGAATTAGTTTCTTTTTATAGTCTCCCCGATCCTCCTCCAATTAGGTTTTCTTTTATTATTAGCCCTTAATAGACAAATTAAGTCCAACCGAAGTCAAACGCTGCTTAATCCGGTTAAAGCCAATAGAGGCTCGGTAGCCCCCGACAGGTAGTAGATAATTTCAGTATGCCATTGACTGGACTTTATTGAAATTACCAAATTGCCATTCAATGCTTGAAATTCCCATAATTGCCCTCCAAACTTCCAAATCGCGAAACAAGATATAAACACAATAACAATGCTACTAAATAACTTAAGAATGCAATAATTTAAGTCTAAATATATCCTCAATTATGGGTATACTACCCATTCATCAAATACCCCCAAACTTAAATCGTTGCGTGTCCTCAAATGCGACAAAAGCATAAGATCACCAAACAAAACTAAACATCATGCACATGCAAACTATTTATATTTATATGTTAAGTAATTCCAAAGAATTCAAGAGCTCACGTAGATCCATATGCCTCGAGAAAATCACGTAAACATGCTAATTCATCATGTAAAAGCAGATCAACAATATCCCAACAATCAATCGGATCTAAATCATTTATTCGATATTGTGCGTGTGTCCACGACCATGCGAACCCATGAAAGACAAAAATATGAGAGATAATAACTTTCTTAGTAGGCATCATACAGTGTGAACTTGAGAACTCATCAAATAAACTTGTTTCAACTGAACTCAAACACTTACCCGAATTCAACAGTCAACTAGAATATATTTTTTTGTTTTTTTGTTTTTTTGTTTTTTTGTTTTTTTTTTAGTTCTACATAAATGATCGTGCGATGTCTCATCCCATTAAATTAACAATGTTACCCCTTAGCGAAGCTTTCGACCAACGACTCCCGGACCATTTAAGACCTTAGGCGCTTAGGTTTTAAGATACCCTTGAGGGCGTGCTTTTCTTCCAAGTAACACGGCCCCAAACAAGACTAGTCACCCTCAGATATTATCATTATTATTTATATATATATATATATATATATATATATTTTATAGATGGTTGGTGAGTCGTTTTACGCTTCCATCTCACGCCATGTTTATGGGGAGTGGTTCCCCTCAACCCACCACAAGACTCAACATTTGTTTTTTTATTATATATATATATATTTTTTTTATATTCCAAATGTTTCCCCCCAAACTCGAGTTTATGCATGAATTCAGTCTCATCTAGTTATTCAAATTGTTCTTCCATATCACTAGCAATCCCCCTTTAGAACTCTATTCTCTAACCATTTAAACTATCATAGCTAACATGGTCGTTTTATTTCCAAGTGCCTTCTTATAATATCAATGTCAAACAGATAAAGATCCAATTCAAGTCACGAAAATCATATCACTGAATCAACAATCCTTCTTAGACGTGATCATGCAATTCTACTTTCATCATTGGCCCCGGATATACGCACTCTCAAAACCGGAATTAACATGCAATCCTAAATGCAACTTTACTAATAATCAATCCACAAACTAATAACAAACTACAATCGGTGAAAATAAAACGTAACCACCCCCAAACTAAGCTTTGAAGCGATGTCCTCATGCGAAAAAATAAGGCAAAATAAAATGAGGACTTCCCGGCGAATTTATTCTTCCGGGGAGCATCATCGTCCTCGCTCATCTCTTGATCGGACGGAAATCTTTGGCGAATCAGGAGCCGTAGGGAAATGGCTAAGTGGAGCGCCGGATGGATGCGGATGGTCGATCATTCATTACGTGCGACAAATTGGTCGACTAAATACTTGAAAATCACGTCTTGACGTTCAGATAGCGCACATTACGGGACTCGATGTTGTAAAACCAAATACATCTCCATTTGGGCGACTTCGGGGACCTCACCTCGATGAAGGCGGTATCGGGGCCGTAAGTGAGGGGGAGCTGAGGTGGTGGGGCTCGTGGAGACGTAACGTGGGGGATAATGAAACCCAGTCCCTAGGGTGATTAAGCGCCACCGACCACACTTTTATAACGACGGATCAAGTTGTGGTCCAACACGGCATGCAGTTTGAATCATCTCGTCGATTTCCATTTGACCCCAAACTTAGCACATAAGACGCCTTGGTCGAGGACTGGATGTGGTAACCCTCACAATGGTCCCGCCACGAGATCGCGAACATCGATTCTTGAATAAGATGGCCGACATCGATTCTTAGGCCTTGTATGATGGAGTATAATAATAGACTGACCCTTTCTTTGGTGGCGTGACCCACATGTATGCGGGGTATCAATTTCACAGCGTATGAAGGCATACCATGCCTTTCCATATAGGCCCGAGGTGACACAATGGGAAGGTCGTCATGTCGCCACGCCACGGATGGATGGACCAAGTAGTGCCCGGTTGACCTACGACTCCGAATAATCTTTTCATAGTCCTACCATCACTCACTAGCGCGAGCATATTCATCGAAGAAGGCCCTCTAAGGGTAGTTGATAAAGACCCATTGATATCCTCCTCGCCAAATTCCACGGTCTTTACCTCCAGACAAACACCCCATAATGGTCATGCTTTCAGGCAAGTTGGCATAGAATTCTTTGACCACTCGCAATCATTTCGCTATGTCATTTTGTTTGTGAGGCGAACCGGTTTAATTCAAAGAATCATCAACTTCGCTATGTCTCCATCCTTGGTTTGATCGGGATGGAGACCCGGATTCGGGGACTAGTGGCGGGTGGCCGTGCGGTAGCGCGTTTTGAGCCATGAACACTAACAAAACGCTCTTTGTCAAATTTTGGCGGGGAAGTTGAAGCGGCCGGACCACGAGCTTCGATGACGTTTGGATGCCGTGTAAATTACGCAAATAAAAACATACTCATAGTTTAGCTTTAAAAAGAATGTACGGTTGGATAAATGTACGCTTAGCGATGACATAGAAATTGTATAAAATCTTTGGTAGTGTGAGGCCGCGGTGGGGTGAGGCATGAAATCGGCGAGTATGTAAGTTGACAGATTATTGAGTCGGAATAATTTGTCAAACACCTAGGCAACAATCGAGAACTTGTTCAATCCATTATTAATTCCTGTCATTACATTCATGCCGTGCATTTAAGCGTGCATGAATCTAGTAATGTCAGAGTGCGTCAAGCAATGGCGTTATCTATGTGCTCCATTAGATTTCGAGATGATGAAGAATAACGAATGAAGAACATCTTAATTAGCATGATAGTTGAAATACACATCAAATCATACCTTGCTACTTTTTAAAGAAGTTGGAGGTAGAATTGGCACACAGATGCGGGGCGACCAATATGGAAGGAAGGGATTGATGCGTGGTGGATGGGTGGAAGACAATTATCCAAAGTTTAATGACTTTGTCTTTATGGAGATGGAGAGAGGGGGACCTGACTTTGTCTTTGGCGTGGGGAAAGAGAGTGGGCTAAAAGGCACGCTATCGAGGGTTTAAAATACCGAGCTAACTTTGACCAGCCAAGTAACTGGTTTAACTTTATGGCGCAATGGCTGCTGAATGATCAGTGAGTGGATGGGATAGCGGCAAGGCGCTGGATTGAACTAGAAGCCGGTGGCCAAGGCGCTGGCCTTATTTTCACTTTCGAGCCTGGCAGCAAGGCGCCGTGATCCTAGTGATGTGGCGGCCGGGCTGACTGGATTTCACCCAATAATACGCGTGCGTACGGACCAAAGGTAGGAGGAATAGTTTAGTAAACTTGGAGTCTTCTACTACAAAATAATGGTGAAAATAAGAAAAGTTTAACTCTGAAGAGGCATAAAATCAAATAAAACGAAAAAGTTATGGAACTGCATGGGTTTGCTTCCCGAAGAAGCGCTTGCTTTCGGTCGTCGGCCGACTTTTTGCGGTGTTGGTCGATTGTCCACTGGAGTGCGAGAGTCTTGGATCGTAGCTTGACGTTCGATTGGTCCGCTCCAATAGTGTTTTCGACGTTGGCCGTTGACCTTGAATGTACGCTTTGAGTTCGGTTCTCAACCTCAATGTTTAGTGTGGAGTGATGATATGACTACAAATGGTCCGGACCACACGGATTTCAATTTTCACGGAAATAGACGCAAGCGTGAGTTGAGCAAAGAGTACTTGATGGCGGTCGCGAATGTTCTATCGAGAATTTTTTATCGTGCTGAAGCTTTGACTTTCTCCTTGTATAGCTTAGCGTTTTTCAGAGGCGTTGAACTGAATTCATCCATCTCGTTCAACTGCGATGAACTGATTTTCACCCGCTTTCTAGATCAAAGTTTAATTTCCGAATGGCCCGATTAGTGCCTTTGTGTTCTACAGCTCGATAGGAAGATGACACGCCTTTCCAAATACCATTACATGCGGGGACATGCCGATCGGTTTTTGTCTGTTTGCTCGATAAGCCCATAGAGGCGGCCAAGACGCGCCCAATCTTTTCGTGACGGATTGACTACTTTTTCCAGGATCCTCTTAACTTCCCGATTCGACACCTCTGCTTGGCCATTGGTTTGTGGGTGATATCAAATGCAATTTTGTGATTTAACTCCATATTTTACAAGCAATTTAGTGAACTGCTTATTACTGAAGTCGTTCCCTCATCACTTATTATAGCCCTTGGTGTCCCAATCTGGTAAAATGTTCTTCTTTAAAAATCGGGTGACAACGTTGGCATCATTAAGTGGGTAACGCTATGACTTCTACCCATTTGGAAACATAATCGATTGCTTAATAAGATATAATGATTATTAAGCGAAGATGGAAATGGTCCTATAAAGTCGATACCCCACACGTCGAATAGTTCCACCTCTAGAATTGTGTTAAGTGGCATTTCATCATGGCTTGGAGATATTACCTACGCGTTGGCATCGATCGCATTTTAGCACAAAGAGATAAGCATCTTTGAATAAAGAGGCCGGAAGAATCCCGATCAGTAGTACTTTGTCAGCATGTCACGATCATTTGGAATAATGACCTCCGTGTCGAGGGAGTGATGATGGCCTAATATCTATCCATTTCTTCGTGAGGTACACAACGCCTTATCATTTGATCTCGCACACGCTTTAAAATGAAATGGTTCATCCCAAAAGTATTGTTTCGCATCGTGGAGAAACTTCTTCCGTTGTTGTGATGTCGAATCCGTGGTAACACCTTAGCAACCACATAGTTGACATAGTCAAGATACCAAGGCAATATGGTAGTTACCCGAGCGGTTGCTCATCATCCTAAATTCTTCATTAATCACCGAGTTGTCTTCTTTTCTGTTCCTTTTTATTTTCCAACCGAGACGGATGATCCGCCACTTGATTTTCTCAGCCTTTTTCTCATCCGGATCTCCAAATCAAATTCTTTTAACAACAGATACCCACCGTAGTATTAATCGTGGTTTTAGCATCTTTCTTCTCAATCGGATATTTAATAATTTGAATGATCGATTAGAACAATTACCTTAGTCTTGGGGAGATAAGCTCTGAATTTGTCAAAAGCAAACACCACTGCAAGTAATTCCTTTTCCGGTTGTTGTGTAGTTCAATTTGGGCATCCGTCGATGTCTTCTTAGAGTAGTAGATAGTATGAAAAATCTTATCATGTCGTTGTCCCAATCTGCTCCCCACCACGTAATCACCGGGCGTCGCACATCAATTCGAGCGGTAAAGACCAATCCAAGGCTTCTGATGATTGGTGCGAGACCAATTTCTTCTTTAATACCTCAAATGCCTCGATGCATGCCCCGATCCATCTTAAGCGGTACATCTTTCTCCAAGAGTGAGCATAGGGGTTTGAGATTTTGAAAAATCTTTAATAAAGCGTCTATAGAACCTGCGTGTCCCAAGAAGCTCAAATGCCTTTTACGGATGAGGATGAAGGAGGAGGCGGTTTCTCGATTAGATCAACCTTCTTTCTATCCACCTCCAATCCGGATCACGGAAACCTTATGTCCCGAATAACCCCTTCTTGTACTACCATAAAATGACATTTTTCCCAATTAAGTACCGGTGTTAGTCTCCACATCTGCTTAACACCAAGATCGATTCTTCAAACACGAGTCAAAACTATCGCCGAACACGGAGAAATCATCCATGAACACCTCTAAATTATGTTCGACCATATCGGAAAAGATTGCCATCATACTGACGTTGAAAGGTCGTAAGCACATTACGTAAACCAAAGGACATACGGCAGGAATGCAAACGTCATCTGATATGGACATGTGAGCGTGGTCTTTTCTTGATCTTCCTTTATAGCAATTTGATTGTACCGAATATCCATCTAACAGACGGTAGAATTGATGTCCCGCTTAACCTTGTCCAACATCGATCGATGAATCAGCAAGGGAAAGTGATCCTTGCGTGTGGCTTTATTCAACTTCACAGTAATCCATACATACTTCTCCAAATTATACTTGATTCTAGTCGGGATAAGCTCATGCGCTTTCGTTTTTTACCACAGTCGTGCCCTTTTTTATACACACACCGCATGTGACTTACCCATGAACTATGCGAGATTGGGTAGATAATCTTTGGCATCCAACCATTTTATAATTTCCTTCTTCACCACCTCTTTCATAATGGGATTTAACCTTCGTTTGCATCTCAATGGTTGGTTTTGATCCTCTTCCATTAAAATCTTATGCATCTGAAAAGATGGGCTAATACCTCGAATGTCGTATAGTCCACCCAATCATTGCTTTTGAACTCATGCAGAACTCGTAGCAATTTTTCTTTTTGGGTGTCGATTAACGTTGTCGAAACAATAACTGGTAGAGTCGAGTCTTTCCTAGGTAAGTATATTCAAGATGAGAGGGAGGTGGCTTTAATTCCAACACCGGTGGCGCTTTATCGAGGGTTTGCACTTTTTACCTTCCGTTTTAGGCCTTTCGAGGGTGTCGAATGGTTGATTATTTTTCCCGGTAGAATGATGGTGTGTCTAGCCATTTGACTGCTCATTATCTCGCATCAAGACTATCGTTGTCTCATTACAACCATCATGGATTCTATCGGATCCTCTGAGTAATTCTGACCAAATCTTGTGATTCACTATCTCCATTACATCCACCATGAAACACTCACCTTTTCCTTTGGATACGACATTGCTTTAAACACATTGAAAGTGACTTTGTTGATCGTCGACTCTCATCGTCAATTCTCCTTTTTTGCACGTCGATTAACGTTTCCCCGTTGCTAAGAATGGTCGTCCGAGAATGATGGGAAGTTAAATGATCTGCTTCCTGATCGAAGATAACGAAGTCTGCTTGGAAAGATGAATTTATCCACCCTTACTAATACGTCTTCAACGATACCTCGTGGATATGTAATCGATCGGTCTGCTAACAACGATGGCGATATTTGTTTGTTTTGGTGCTTGGAGCCCGAATTGACGATGGGCGATAATGGCATCAAATTAATATCGCCCCAAATCACACGGCGCTTTCCTGGCCCGATTACCAATGTCGCATGGAATGAAAAAGCTACCGGATCTTTCAACTTAGGAGGTAACTTTTCGAATAATTGCTTGCTTACATTCTTCTGTTAAGCGCCCTTGTTTTTAAATCTCCCGCCTTTTCTTTGATAGCAAGACATCCTTCATGAACTTAACGTAACTTCGGCATTTGTTACAAAAGCTTGGCCGAATGGGATGTTGATATGCAATTTTTAAAAATATCCAAAATCTTAAAAGCTGCTTATCTAACTTGGATTTAAAATCTCTGCGGATATGGTATGGGTGGCATTGTTGTAGATGACCGGTGCATTTTCTCTCCTATTTCTCTTTATCTTTCCGGTTTCCACAACTTCTTACATTTTTGGTTGTTGCGTTATCCCCCTTGTCCTTATCCTTAATCGCTTGCGGCTCCTTCCCACTTCGTAAGATTCTTTGCTTTGTAGTGCTCATTTCGCCTTGATTTATTTACAGTATCACTTCGGGCGTTCTGGTGGGCCGGGTATTCAATCGTGTCTTTATTTGTCCCAATTGATTTTCCAGATTCTTTAACGATGCCCGGCAGCTTTGCAGCGTCATATCTAATTGATTCAATTTCTTGTCTTGTTCTCGTTCTTTTTTGTCGAGGCTCTAATAAATTTTCCAAGGTCGCTTCCCAACTTGATACCCTCTCGGTTGTTGAGGTTGATTTTGGAATCCGGAGGTGTGTTGTTGTCAGGTGGTTGAGTGCGACTTGATTGTTACTCCATGAGAACCACGGATGATTCTTCCAACTGGATTATAGGCATTTTGGGTAGGATACGGTTGAGTTGAAAGCGATTATAATTTCCTACTGTTGTCTTGATTAAATTTATGGCACATTGATCCGTAGCATGACCCCACACACAACTCACAAACCATCGCTACTGTTTGTGTGGCTTGTGGATGCCATATTTCTATATGTTTAGCTATTACAGATCCTTGTCTTTCATTAATCTTTGATAAGCGCGTCACTTCATATTTTCTGATGCTTTTGGATGGTTGGTCCTCGTCATGGGCCACCGATAGTTGTTGGTGGCCATTGTTTCTAACAATTGATCGCCTCATCAAAATTTTTGGACATAATCGCTCCTCCCGTTCTTTGCATCAATACTAGACCTCGTGGATGCGTGCAAACCATCACAAAATATCCTAATTGCATCCATGCGAATTCCATGATGAGGGCACTTACAGAGCATATCCTTAAACCTTTCCCACGCCTCATATAACGATTACGACTCGAGTTGTGCGAAAGTATGAATGTCGTTCGTAGTTTTGCCGAGCTTACTTGGTGGGAAGAACTTAGCTAAAATTTTTTGAGCTAAGTCATCCCATGTGGTGATTGAACCAAAGCAGCGAGGAGTGTAGCCAACTTCGTGCTTTATCTTTTAAAGTAAACGGGAACATCCTCGACCTTATAAGCGTCTTCCGATACATTGTTAAATTTGAAGGTATCGCAAACTTCCAAGAAACTCAAGATATGTTCATTAGGATCGTCATCGAATTACCCCCAAACCGGCATGTATTACAGAGCATCTGAATTGATCCGGTTTTATCTCGAAAGCTGCTCGCATTGATTCACGGTCTCTTAATACTTGATATAAATCAGTAACATTTGGCGGTATAAATCCTAAGTGATTTACTTATTGTTCTCCGCCATGTTCACGAATAATTCTTGGGTTGTCGATTTCTTCTTCCAAATGTATCACCTCCTTTATTCAATTGCCTTTATGCGGAACTCCTTCTCAAGGTTGTGCAGTATACGTAAAGAAGTTCCTTTCTAGCTTTCGATCTAGTGTGCGTGCAATTCTGCCAATCCAAGAAGAAAGATTAAGTAGTGTTCAAATTAAAATCGAATTGATTATACTAATATGAAATTAATATTAATAAAAATTCACGGTGATGGCGCCAAAAACTTGTTGAGTAAAATCTAGTTACACACAACCACGCAAGTATACGTGGTCAACAAGTAATAAAGTGATAAGTTGAGTATCGTTCCCACAGAAATTCTAATTAATAAATTCCAACTACTAATACTATATCAATTCAATTTTATTCAAACAATGAGAAATTGCGATTTTCCGAATTATTAACTCAAAATTAAACACTTAAAGATATCTTGTACTAAGATAAACAATTAACTAAGCTATTACTTGAGTGAATGACTTAGGTAGGTAAATATTAAGACTTCAATATCTCCAATTATGAATTATAAATCGCTTATCTAATCATCCCAATTATTATGTCTCATGGATTGTTAACAGAGGAATTTTCAAATGCCAAAAGCCCTCTTCCAGTGATCAATTGACTTATTTAACCCAGATTAACCTTGCTATATTCCTATGCAAAACAATTGGATTAAACTCTCTCCAAATCCCAATTCCTTATATGTTACATGCGTGAATGATATTTCCATTCAATTCCACAAACCTAATTATTTCTGAGTGTAAATAACTAAGTCACATGTTATCATGTCTAGTTCTAACCCTAGAATTCCTCTCCCAATTCCTTCTAGAGTAACACAATAATTATTGGCCAAATAATTAATCACTAAAATCAAAACATGATAAACAATCCACTTCAACATAAATAATTATAATGACAGAATAACTAAGTTATAATCATAAAAGGTTCAATTGAAATCTTAATTAAAGAATTAGTTCATCACGGAAATAAGAATCATTAATTGTTGACAAATCATCCTTAAAGAATTACAAATTAAAAATAAGGAGAAAAAGAAGAAACTCTGTAGCCAATCCTGAATCTCCAAGTAATCTCCTGTAATCTTCAATGGAAAAGCTCCTTCAATACTCTCCGAAAAATAAAATCCAATTCCTTTTCTAACTTTCGGAATTAGTTTCTTTTTATAGTCTCCCCAATCCTCCTCCATTAGGTTTTCTTTTTATTAGCCCTTAATAGACAAATTAAGTCCAACCGAAAGTCAAACGCGCTTAATCCGGCTTAAAGCCGGTAGAGGCTCAGCGCCCGCCCGTGAAGGTAGATACATTTCAGTACCCGTGGCTGACTTCATTGAAATTACCAAATTGCCATTCAATGCTTGAAATTCCCATAATTGCCCTCCGAACTTCCAAATCGCGAAACAAGATATAAACACAATAAAAATGTTACTAAATAACTTAAGAATGCAATAATTTAAGTCTAAATATATCCGAATTATGGGTATACTACCCATTCATCGAGTTATACATATGCACAAATTCTCATATATCATGTCTTTTGCGAATCTGTTGTGAGTTTTGTTTGGGAATGAAACATAAAAATATTAAGATTCACCCAGATTAGCTACCTCAAATAGTGGAAATCTTGATCGGGTTTCTTGAAGTAGTGTAAGGTGGTCGGATTTTACTTCTGTCCATACAGGTTATGCATATTAACCATAGTTGTCACGGCTCCACGACGAGTCATGACGGTAGTCGACTGTCTGGACGCCTAGGCGACAAGTCGTTTACAATGTGCAATTTATATATTATTTTTTTACTTGACAAGTATATTGACAATAAAATTTCATATACATTAAAACTCAAAACATAACACTATGTAATAATATTAAATGCATAATTATGTAACTACTTACCAATAAGCAGTATTATATCCATAAGTATGTATTAGTAATTTATAAGTAGGTATATATAAATTTAGAGTAAAACTACATAATACAATCAAATAAAAATATTCATAAACATGTATTAGTAATTTAGTATATAAATTTATATATGTATAAATTTATACATATATATATTCTACCACACCAAAGAAAAAAGATCCAAGCAAAGATATTAATGTATTATATATATATATATATATATATATATATAAACCTAGCAAAAAGAAAGAAAGAAACAAAGGCATTATTCAGTAAGACACTAAGGCTAAAGAAAAAAAAGAAGAAAAGAAGCCAACAGTCATATAGTCGAGTCGACCAACATACTTCAACTTCAGCATACATAAAGGAGAAGAAAGCAAGAAACCGATCAAAGCAGCCGAGCACTAAACTAAAAAGGGAAAGAAAAAAAAATGAAGAAAAAATGTTGGTTGCTACCTGCCGATCTCGCCCTCGAGTCCCTCGCCGACGTCGTTGTCGACTTCGTCTTCGTCACTCCCTCCCGCCCTCGCCGTCGACTTTGTCTCTCTCTCGGTTCGATAGTCTCGACTTCGATGGATCTGAGTTCTACTTCTTCGCTGTGAATCGACTCCATAAGAGCTTCGTTATATCATAGTGCGACGTCGTTTTTTTACCCAATTTAGATTTGGGTCGACCCATGATACCAAGTCGCTCAACCAGACGGATAGTCGTCCAAGTCGTCACCACGTTGTCCACGGCGATGACTTTTTTTAATAGGCGCTTGCCTTGCAGCCATTAACCAAGTTAAAAGCTCGCCTTGCAGTTCTCTGGCCGACTGCAACTATGATATTAACAGGGGTTTATAAGTCTCATATTGAAGTAACTAGGTTAAAAGAGTAACATTTTCAAATATTGTAGTCTTGGTATAGACATGCATATTACCATCAATATTGCAAAATTTTAAGTATAGTTCAAAGTTGCGGTAGCGGCCTATGTTTTGGAAGGTCATTTTTTGTCTTATTGGTTTCGCGGTAGCACATTTGCAAATTACTAAAACGGGATTCTTGTCTCACACACACATACACATAAGAAAAAAAACAATAATTTTTTTAAAACGGTGATGTTAAAATGCCAATTTTTCTTTGGCAACAAGATCACCCTGTTTGAAGTTTCTTTTTTAGTAATCGAAGTGGATAAATAATGTTCTTAGGTTGATTATCTATTTTTGCCCCCTTGTACGAGGTCTATCTATTCTTTTTTACCTTATGACAAAAGCGGTTTTCTTGTCTGTTACTTTGATGAATTAATAGCTCTTGAAGAATGGCGGAAGCGAAAGATGGAGCGAGCGAAACAGCGAGGATTTGGGAAAAATGCAACCATCACTGGACAAGCTTAATTTTTTGTATAATTGTGTTTGTAAATGGTAAAGAATATTGTCATGAATCTTCATAAACATTGTAACATTGAGATATTACAAGTAGTATACTTGCAGTGTTCTAAAAGTCCCCGTCTAGGTCCGCCTAGCTCCCCTTGGCGCCTCGCTTAGGCGCTAGGCCCCCTGACACCTCACGTAGGCCCAAGGCAGCAAAAAAATTCCTCCAAGAAATTAGGTAGGGCCTAGGCGGGGAGTTTTTTTTTTTTTTTTAATAAATACCCAAATCAGATTTTGATATATTTATTTTTTTAATGATTTATCATATTCATAATACAGGTTGTAGCACATCAAATTACAACAATAAGTGAACAATATCAAGTCAAAATGGATAATTTTATTATAGTTGTAATTTTTTGAACTTGCACCAACTTCAAATTATATAAATGATGATATATTTGTAATATTTAGTTTAATTCAATATAATTTTTAAATTTATGTTTAGTTTCTTAAGTTTTAATATTGAATTAAATTCTTGAAATTTTAAATTTTATTATTTAATAGCAATCTTGTTTATGAATAAAACTAATACGTTAAAAATATGTTTGAATTTTAAACAATTGCATGTTTGTTTTGAACTTTGACATTAGCAATATGGATGTGTTTGAACTTTAAGTAAATTTTTTTATTATAGATTGTTTTATTTTATATTATTATTTAGTTTGAATAAATGTAAGATATAATATTAAAATTGACTTAGAATAAAAAATGTCATTTAGACTCTGTCTAGACCTCCTAGGTGTTAGGTCCCTGGCGGGCCTAGCTCTTTCTAGATTGTATACTTGTGGATATGATGAGTTTTCTTGATAGTCAAGTGGTTAGACAATTCAATGAGGATAGCCCTTTCCTATTCCTATTGCTTATATTATTTTTACTCATGTTTTTCCTTTACCTTTACGATGAGGATCATGATTGTGCATGTAATTATGAGCATGAATAAAATTTTGAAGGGCATGACTGCTTGCTTTTTTTTTACTTTGTACTAACTAATGCAATAGAAGAATTTTATATATTCTTAACATGAAAAAGTTACAAGGGACATGTTTGTTTACAAAAAATATATTTGAGATTGGACTATTTCTCTTAATTTATTATTTTATCTCATAATGAGGGATTAATAGTCCTTTAAATTGTCCTATGAACTATTTTTAATCATTCATAATGTTATTTATTAGGGATTATATAATCTAATATTAAATTAAGACAAATATTTTAATCTTAAATATATTTTTTTGTAAACAAACATGACATGTGGTAGGAGATTTGGAATCTGGATATGAGCTAGTCATTGTATGTTTATTTTTGGAGCTGAATGTATTTAGTCCAATTCTTGGTAATCCACTGACATCGATTATGTGTAGTTACTTTTCATAAAGAAATTTGTGCCCTCCCCATTTTAAGAATAATATTGACAGACATCAAACTTCTTCGTATCAATTATGAATAGTATAAAGTATTTTAAAAATATTATTAGTTATAAGATTTTTTTAAAAAAAATTTAAGTAAATTTGGTCACTTTTTAAAGTTAATATTTATCTTATATTTTACAACGAAATGACCATTATTTAAATTATTAATAATTAGTAATTTTAATATATATATATATATATATATATATATATATATATATATATATGGGTCCGGTTCCTGTAAGGGCTCCCTTACTTTGTTAAAATGCGAATTATTTTTTTTTTATTTTTTTTGTTCTTTTTTTTAAAACAACTAAAAAAAAATTTAATATTTTATGGAATTGAAATTTTTTCATAATACAATGTTTTGAATGTGATTTAGATACGTATAACAAAATAGATCTGTACAATTTGTGCAGACTGTACATACATTTTTTGGTATAGGTATCCAAATCACGCCCAAAATATTGTATTATGGAAAAATTCCAATTTCATAAGATATTAAAAAAAAAAATTAGTTGTTTTAAAAAAAAGAAGTCTGCATTTTAATAAAGTAAGGAAGCCTCACACGATCGGCTTACAGATATATATATATATATAGGGTCCTGTTCAATCAAACTCCCGCCAAAAAACATCAGATGATGAAAAAAAAAATTAGTTCCATAAAATATTAAATTTTTTTTTAATTGTTTAAAAAAAAAAAAAAATTGGTTCGCATTTTAACAAGGTCCGGACTTCCGGACTTGATCCATGGGCTATATATATATGAGTCCCCATCCGTGACAATTTGTTGCCACGAACACTATTTCAGCAACCATAATCTACACCGTTAATCTAGAGATTGGATGGCTCAGATTGAAATTAATTTCCCCTGCCGCTAGAGGCTTTAGCGGCAACAACATAAGCTTCTAGCGACACTACAAATTACGACAAAGCCCCTCATTTGCCCCTCACATAATATATTACCTGCCGCTACAAGTTCTGACGATAATGTAGCCATATATATAATGATTATACATATATTCCAAAAGTATAATATCTAATTAAGTGCAGCAATTGTATGGGAGATTATTTTTCACCCAATAATACTACTATCACATAAAAGTATCACATACTGCATGGGTGACAGTCATGAATTTGTTGTTGAGTTAAGTGGGCCATATCAATAACAAATTTATGAGTGACACCCCATACAGTATGTGAGTCCGGACAAAGCCTTATTTGTGGGCTATATTAGTATAATTTTTTGGGGTCCTTTACAATAATATACAACATTTAGAAAGTAATTACACTATTAGTGCACTCATAAAATATTTACACAATTTGTAAGACCCCGATTTTTTTTAAATAAAAGGGAATTTTCTTTATTTATTATTTTAAAATAGTAAGGGTTTATTTGATTAATGTGGTTAGTTGTGGGTAAAATACGCAAATATCTTATATAAGCAAGTGGTTATAAAATATTCTTACTGTCGGGGAATATTCGTACCACGGTGCAGTCTTATGTGGGCCCCATAACGAAAAGCGATTGGATGAAGAAAACTACAAGTTTGAGTTTTTATAAATAACTGGCGTAGTTATTCTGCTATCTCTTGTTGGAATACCCGGTGGTTAAAACACAAGAAGACACGATATTGCACCAATTATTGATTCTTACGTGAAAGTACTACTCAATAATTGTTACGATAATTACTTGCTCAATATTTTATTGATTCAATAATTGTTTGCGTTGATATTTTATATTATTGTTGTTTCAATAATTGTCACTACACTGTATTTTTTATTATCGGATCAATAATTCATATTATTTGAATAATATTATTAGATAGCATTATTGGCAATGTCTAGAAAGTTACGTCTCAAGAGATGTTTGATCACCTAATTGCGTGCCGATGTGAGAAATCCTTATTGGAAAGCCCTCTTTCTCTGAGAGCGGCCGGGTTGTCGATATTGTGATTCTGTAATATTATTTGTGAATAATTAATTATTGATTTATATGATAAGGAAAATATTCATTTTATGTGGATATAGATGGAGAAAATTTTTAATGTGAAAATTGTTAAAAATTGATATTTTATCTTTTCTGATAAAATAATTCATTTAAATATATTATTATATTTTAATAATATAATAATGGTGATATTTTTTTTACAATGAATGTGTGATATATGAATAAATGAGGAGGAAAAATATTTTTGTTACTATAAATGCTAAACACATGTTAAACATGTTGGTGGACACAATTTTTGACTGAAATTTGATTATAAATCAGAAAATCGTCTGTAGTATGGATTTCTTGGTCAAATTACATTTTGGAATTTGAAAAAAATTTCTTCTGCAAAGTTGTAGAGAATTAAATTTCCTATGGAATGGACATGAGATTTGAATTTTTTTGATAAAAGAGATATTTATTATGAATTATTGAAGTTCTGTAATATTGAGTCTGAATTGATTTTGTTACAAAAATTATTTTAAACATGTTTTTTTTTGTGTGGTAAATGTGTTTTTGATATGGTGGGCTAAGGAAAATTTGATTATAAATATATTATTATATTCAATTTTCTGCTTTGGTGTTCTAAGCATTTTTCTACAAATAGGGTGCTTAGGTTAGAATTGAAAATCACACCAAAAACTAAAGTTTTCTCTCTCTATATTATCGAGCGTATTCTTGTGAGTTTTTTCATATCTTGAGTGTTGCTATATGGTGCAAGTTTCCTTCAACGTTATATATGATATTCCAGCCAGAAGTACTATTCTTTTGAGGTAAGGGATGCTATTTTTAAAAAAAAATGATATTATTTCTTTCAATATCATTATGCCGAAATATTGGTAAGATTTTTCTTGTGAAATTCTTATCTTTTCATGTCAGAGTTACTATTCATGAGTTACTATTCACGAGTATTATTCACGAAGCATGATGATTTTTCTTGTAAAATTTTTACCTTTTAGTGTCGGAGTTACTATTCACGTATACGTCACTATTCACGTATATAACACTATTTACAAATACGACACTATTCACAAAAAAATTAAATTTTCTTTTCTGTGTCCAAGATTGTCTATTATGGTTCCTATCTTTGATTGGATCTATGTTTTGATCTTTATTTTTGAATTCTGCTCCACAATAGTTTATTTTGGAGTATTTTTGAACTTGGATTGTCTAAAATACGAATCCCTAATATTTGTTTTTTTGTCTCACTGGATTCATTTTCTTTAAAAATATTTTTCATCATCCTCGTCCTAAATGATGATATAACTGAATATCTTTGGCCTGTAGTGCAAAGATGAATGATTTTCTGATGAATATCTTTGGCCCATAGTCTGAAGATGAGCAGTGTTGAGATGAACATGGCCATGGTGATTAATATATTTGGCCTGTAGTGCAAAGATGACTATTTGATTCAAGATGTATATTGATTGATGTTACAAGGATAAAATATCGATGATGGACTTTTAAATTCATAGATGATAGTCTATTTCATTATCTACTTAACTCTCTTAATGAATTGTTGTTTTCGCTGCAGTTTTTGATCTAAAACTTGTTGTCAATTGTATTCTATCAGATTTTTTCCTATTGAAGACTAAGGATAATTTGTTGTACTTAGTCATAATATTCTTTACTGGGCTAGTTGAGCTCACCCTTTTCCTTTTTTGTTCCATTTTTCTTCTCAGAAGGCAAGAATATAACGGGAACTAGTTGAGGTGTGGAGTGATGGTTTAAGAAAGTTGTTTTAGTAGTCCTCACTATTTTGTAAAATAGTGTATCAATAATGAGAACTTATTTGAGTGTGGATATTGTCTAGAAGATAATATTTGTATTTAAACTCACAGTATATGTGTTGTCGTATTTTGCACGACAAATGTATTAATAAAGTTGTAGTTATTTCTGTACCATGTATTTGGCGACTCAGAATAGATTGGATGGAATGGACCTATTTTGGGGGCGTCACACAATTAATACACTTTTTATATTTATTTACAATATTAGTGCAATTAGGATTCCATAATTTAGGGAATTAGTATGCAATTAGGATTTAATTCATAATAATAAGGAAACCTAAAATCAAGGAGAAATAACTACCATAATTAATAATTCAAATTCAAATATCTTGGATCTAACAACAAAAACAAATTCAAATTCAAAAATAATAATTAAAATTCAAATATTCAAAGTTTGGTTGTGACGCCCCCAAAATAGGTATACATCACCCATTTTGAGTCGTCAATAACATGGTACAGAAACAACTACAACTTTATTAATACAACATATAAACTGTGAGTTTAAATATAAATATTGCCATCTAGACAATATTCACACCCAAATAAGTCTTCATTACAATTATTGGTACATTATTTTACAAAAATAGTGAGGACTACTAAAACAATTTTCTAGAACCTTCATTCTATATCCCGGCTAGTACTCGCTACATTCTCGCCTCTCACGAGAAGAAAAATGGAATAAAAGGAAAAATGAGCTCAACTAGCCCAAAAGAATATTATGACTAAGATAATATAGAACAAATTATCGTTAGTCTTCAACAGGGAAAAATCTGATAAAATATAATAGACAACAAGTTTCAGATCAATATTCGCAGCGAAAATAATAATTCATAGATGAGTTACGTAGAGAATGAAATCTACTATTATCTATGAATCTAAAAGTCCATCATCAATATTTTATCCCTGTAACATCAATCAATATTCATCTTGAATCAAATATTCATCTTTGCACTACAGGCCAAAGATATTCATCAGTTGGTCATATTCATCTCAACACTTGTACATCTTTGCACTACGGGCCAAATATATTCATAGGAAAATCAACCATCTTTGCACTACATGCCAAAGATATTCAGTAATACCATCATTTAGGACTGAGGATGATGAAAAATATTTTAAAGAAAACGAATCCAAAGAAACAAAAGAACAAATACTAAGGATTCAGACTTTAAACAATCCGAGTTCAAAAATACTTCATAAATACTCATAGTGAAGTAAAATTCAAGAATGATCAAAACATGGATACAATCAAAGCTAGTATCCATAATAGATATTTTGGACAAAAAAATAAAAATTTAATTTTTCTGTGAATAGTGTCGTATTCGTGAATAGTGTCGTATACGTGAATAGTAACTCCCACACTAAAAGACAAGAATTTAACAAGAAATTTTTTACCAATAATCCGGCATAATGATATTAGAAGAAATAATATCATTTTAAAAAAAAAATAACATCCCTTACCTCGAAAAAGACAATTCTTACGACCGAATATTTGGATATAGTCTTTGAAGGAACTTGCAAGTATAAGAACACTCAAAGTATCAAAATACTCACAAGAATACGCCGATAATATAGAGAGAGAAAGAGAGAAAAATTTAGTGTCTGGTGTGATTGTCAATTCTAACCCAAGCACCCTATTTATAGAAATTGCTTAGAACACCAAAGCGTAAAAAATTTAATAAAATATTAATATATATATTATAAATTCTTACGCACACCTTCATTGATCCAAAATATCAGCCACACATGTGCCAAACTTGCCAAAAATGTTTTTCATATAAAAGTCATTTAAAACTCCAAAAAAAATAATAATCAATTAATCCGGAACTTCAATAATTCATAATAAATAGTCATTTTGTAAGAAAAATTCGAACCTTATGTCTTTTCCATAGGAAATTCCATTATCTACAACTTTGCAGAAGAAAGTTTTTCCAAATTAAAAATAAAAATTGACCGAAATCCACAAACGGACGATTTTACATGCTATAATCAAATTCCAGTCAAGAAATGGGCCCACGGACATGTTTAACATGTTTTAAATAACTTTTGCAACAAAAATACTCTTCCTCCTCATATATTCATATATCCTACATTCATTGTAAAAATATTACTATTATTATATTATTAAAATATAATAATATATTTAAATGAATTATTTTATCAGAAAAGATAAAATATCAATTTTTAACAATTGTCACTTTAAAATTTACTCCATCTATATCCACATAAATGAATATTTTCCTTATCATATAAATCAATAATTAATTATTCACAAATAATATTACGAACCACAATCATCGATAACCCGGCAATTCCCGAGAAAGAGGGCTTTCCAATAAGGATTTCTCCTTATCACAAGCAATTAATTAGGTGACCAAACCTCTCCTTAGATGTAACTTTCTAGACATTGCCAATAATGTTATCTAATAATATTATTCAAATAATATGAATTATTGATCCGATAATAAAAATACTCAGAGTGACAATTATTGAAACAACAATAATATAAAAATATCAATGTAGCAATTATTGAATCAATAAAAATTGAATAAGAATTCATCGTAACAATTATTGAGTAATGCCTTCCTACGTAAGAATCAATAATTGGTGCAATAATCGTATGTCTTCTTGTGTTTTAACCACCAAGTATTCCAACAATGATAATTAGCGGTAATAACTACACCATATTTATAAACAACTTATATTTGTCGCTTTTCCTTCATCCAATCGCATTCAGTTATGGGGCTCACATAAGGTCACTACCGTCGCATTTAATATTCCTTACGATAAAGAATATTCCACGACCAAAACGAATATTCTCCAATAAAATGAATATTTTATAACCACTTGCTTATTTGAAATATTTATGCATTTTACCCATAACTAACCACATTAATCAAATCAACCCTTACTATTTCTAAATAATAAATAGAGGAAATTTGATTTTATTTAAAATAAGTTGAGGTCTTACAACCTCCCTCCTTATGAAATTTCGTCCTCGAAATTCGACGACGACACAGTATTTCAAAAGGTGAGGATACCTCGCTTTCATTTCCGCTTTCAATTCCCGTGTCATTTCCTCAATAAAGATGGTTTCTCCACAAAACTTTAACTTGTGGTATGACCTTTTCAGACGTAAGACATGCTCCTTCTTATCCAAGATCTTGACAGTACCTCCTCGTACATTAAGTCTTCACTATCTCATCCTGTTCAACTTCAATAACGTGGTTTGGGTCTTTCACATATTCTACGGCGCACGATATATGAAAAATATTATGAACACGAGACATACTTGGAGGTAACGCAAGTCATAGGCTACATTTCCTACTTCGGTCAAGAATCTAAAATGGACCAATAAATCGTGGATTGAGGTTTCCTCTCTTCCCTAATCTTGTAACTCCTTCCATGGGGCAACACGCAACAATACATGATCCCCAATACTAAATTCCACGTCCTTTCATGAAGATCCGCATAACTCTTTTGTTGATCTTGAGTTGCTTGTATACGTTATCGAATCATTTGGATCTTTTCCGTAGTCATATATACATTCAACTCGGGTCCCAACAATGTTGCTTCACCCACCTCATCCCAACATATTGGAGAGCAACACTTTCGTCCATACAATGCTTGAATGGAGCCACACCTATACTTGCACGATAATCTGTTGTTGTAGGAGAATTCCACCAATGGTAAATACTTATCCCAACTCCCTTTGAAATCTAGGACATAGAGTCTTAATAGATCTTCAAGAGTTTGAATAGTGTGACGCCCCCAAAATTAGGTATACATCACCCATCTTGGGTCGCCAGATACGTGGTACAGAATTCAAATACAACTTACTAATACAACTGTCGTGTATAATACGACAAAACATAAACTGTGAGTTTGAATACAAATATTGTCTATTAGAGATTATACAAACTCAAAAGGAGTCCTCAATACAATTATTATCACACTATTTCACAGAATAGTGAGGACTACTAATGCTATCCTCTGGACCATTACTCCATTCCCCGACTCGTCCCAGCTATATTCTCATTTCCTGAAGAGAACAGTGAAAGAAAGGGTGAGCTCAACTAGCCTAGTAAGAAATATTATGACTAAGATAATGCAGAATAAATTATCATTAGCCTTCAACAAAGATTTAAACGATAAAATATAATAAACATCAAGTTTAATCTACAATGGAACCAAAGAATCCATTAAAAAAGTCAAGTAGAAAATAAAATCTACTATCTTTCATGATTTAAAAGATTTTTCATAACTGTTATAGCTGAGACTCAACTTAATAAATATTCCACATCATCGAATCACCCCTGCACTACGGCCAAAGATATTCTTTAGTATCACGACCACAATTATTCATGCACTACGGTCAAGAATATTTGTGTATTCATTAATGGTCATGATCATGCCAACAACTGTCCATCAATGCACTACGGCAAATGAGACTTTTACCACATCATTTGTAATATTACGACCATGATTACAATCGAATAATCCACTCGTCATAATCATACCAAGTCCATCTACATACTTCTCACAGAATACGAGATGACTTTCAAAAATATAAATAAGAGGATGATGACAATTATATAAGAATTCAATAAAACAAGTTCAAGAATTATTTTATCCAGGAATTATTAACGTCCAAATTGTCAACACGATACTATTTTGTGGTGTAAAATTCAAGAATGCTCAGAAGAATATTTCCATGAAAAGATACTGGATGAAGCGCAAATATCAAGGATATTCCACTAATTTTATGGAGTATAGAAGTCAAAGTTTTAACCAATTGAGTATAACAAAGAATGGAATAACAAAAGAAATCACCACGTAAATGCGATAGATCGCATGCATGTGTTATTCTAATGTATAATAAATAACGAACCAGTCCCACGTAAAACGCATGATGTGATATTCCAACAGAATAATAAAGAATGAAACCAGTCCCACGTAAACACACGCATGTGGATGTTCCAATGTAATAATAATAAAGACGGAACCAGTCCCAAGCGTAAAACTCATGATGTGATATTCCAGCCAAATAATAATAAAAAGATTTTAACCAGGTCCTGTAAAACACACGCATGTGATGTTCCAATGTAATAATAGAAGAATGTCACCAAGTATAGGGTAAATCACAGATACAAAGTTATTCCAATGTAATAATAAGCAATGGAATAACAATGAGCTTCTCTTCATGAATAAGAAGAATAACACCCTTACGGCACAATAAATAATACTCCCTACCTTAGAAGAATCGGATATAAGTGAAATAGCGAGAAAACTCTTCTTCTTTCTCTTTATTCTCTATACTTTCTCTATATAAACTGAACGAATTAAGTGAAAAATAATGAAGCCCCTAGGCCTCTATTTATAGAAGATTTATTACTATTTATGAAAGTATTTACTATTTACGAAGGTAATTACTATTGATTTAAGGTAATTACTATTTACTGAAGGTAATTACTATTTACTGAAGGTAATTATTATTTACGAAGGTAATTACTATTATTTAAGGTAATTACTATTTACGAAAGAGACTCTTAGATGATGACATACGCCCCCATAAATAATTAAACTTACCACAAACGTCTCATAATAGACTCTTTATATACATCAAGGATTGAATAAAAATTACCGTAAATCATTTTATTTTAATCAACACATATTTAATCTTTTATAACTTGTCGTCTCAATTATTGATTTAATAATATAACATATTATACGAGATAATCTTGTGACAATAATTGAATCAATAATATAAGAGATATGATGCATCAATTCTCAGTAGCAATAATTGAGTATAAATTTGAATGACTTCTCACGTAAGCATCAATAATCAATCTGGTGTGCTACTTTTGCAACCACGTATATCTCTTGTACTTTTACTACCGGGTAGTTCAACAGTTTTAACGGTAACACCTCACCAATTATTTTCATAAAAGTATTTTTGTCGTTTTCTCAATTCGACAATAATTACATTGTAGGTCCACCAATGATTGTGTCGCCATACCGAATATTCCCCAAAAAAAAGAATATTCCCCACCAAACGAATATTTTATAACAACTTGCGTGATTTTGCAAAATTTATAAATATTATCCACAACTATAATATTATATCAAATCCACCATAATTTTAAAAAATATTTCGAGAAAATTAAATCTTTATTCATAAAATCTGGGGTCTCACAAATAGTCCTCTCTGATTGTCCGTCTCTGCTTTGAGGATGGTATGTCTAATCAATCAGAAATTAGCGTGCCCATAGCTTTTTGCAAGCTAACCCAAAATCATGAAGTGAATCTTGGGTCACGATCCGAAACTATGGATATCGGCATGCCATGCAATCTCACAATCTCATTTACATACATATAAAGCAGACGTTCAAGGAATAAGTCTCCGTGACGGCAAGAAATGAGCGAGACTTGGTTAATCTATCAACAATAACCCAAATAGCATTTATGCCTTGAAAACCGTGGGAAGACCCAGTGTGAAATCCATGGTAATGTGTTCCCACTTCCATTTTAGAATCTTAAGTGGTTGCAATGGACCCTTAAGCACTTGATGCTCCGCCTTTACACGTTGACAAGTTAAACACCTCGAGATAAACTTCGCGATCTCTCTCTTCATATTGTTCCACCAAAATGTATGTCGAAAATCATGATACATTTTGGTACTTCCAGGATGGATTACAAATGGTGTATTGTGTGCTTCCATCATGATCTTGTACTTCAAATCGTAGTCGTTGAACACAAAAGTCCGGGTGTACTCAAGTATTCCTTCTTCATCGATTCTTGCTTCGGAATAGCACCTTCTTGTACTTTCTTCTTAATACGCATTAGCTCAAGTTCATGGCTTAAGCAACTTTAACTTTATCGATTAAAGTTGGTTCTATCGTATACTTGACATCATCGCACTCGTTCTCTGCGATATGATCTTCTACTCAACGCGTCGGCTACCACGCGTTGCTTTTCAGGATGGTATTGAATAGTGTGGTCATAATCTTTCAACATTCGAGCCAACGTCGTTGTGGCGCGTGTTGAGTTCCTTTTGGGTAAAGAAATATTTGAGGCTTTTATGGTCCGAATATATCTCCACTTTCTCCCATATATGATAGTACCTCCGGATCTTTAAGCAGAAAAACGATCACGCTAACTCTAGATCATGAGTAGGATAATTCCTCTCATATTCTTTAAGTTGTCATGAGGCATAGGCTATGACTTTCCCACGTTGCATGAGAATACATCCTAACCCTTTGCACAAGCATCACTTTGTAGATAACAAATCCATCCGAACCGGATGGTATTGTCGAACAGTCTTAAAATGAGTCTCCTCTTAAGCTCTTGAAAACTCTTCTCGCATTCCTCGCTCCCATACGAATTTTGTATCTTTTGAGTCGGCAGACTTAACGAGATAGCGATTCGAGAAAATCCTTCCACAAATCTCCGATAATAACCAAATAAGCCCGTAAAAGCTACGTGATTCTATCACCGTCTTCGGTTCGCTCTAACTTTGTTTCTTCAATCTTCTACGGTCAATCGGATACTCCATGTTTTGACAAAGACGTGCCTGTGGAATGCTACTTCCTCGAGCCGAACTCGCATTTCTTCAACTGGCATATATCTTGTTTTCAATGAAGCCTTTAGAGTACAGACTTCAAATGGTGCTCATGATCTTCACGGCTTTTGGAATATATGAGAATGTCATCAATAAAGACAACAACGAACTGATCCAAATAGTCCTTCAATACTCGGTTCATCATATCCATGAAAGCCTTAGGAGCATTAGTCAATCCAAAAGACATGTCTAAAAATTCATAATGCCCGTATCGAGTTCTGAAGACAGTCTTTGGAATATCCTCAGTTCTAATCTTCAAATTGATGATATCCGTAATCTAAGATCGATCTTTGAAAAGAATTATGCTCCTTGCAACTGGTCAAACAGTCATCAATACGAGATAATCGGATACCTATTCTTGATGGTGACATGGTTCAATTCTCGATAGTCAATACAAAAGTCGCATACTTCCGTCTTTCTTCTTTACAAATAAAACAGAACACCCCCAAGGAGATGTACTAGGATCGAATGAAACCGATGTCCAACAACTCCTCAGTAGTTGGACCTTTAACTCCTCAAGTTCAATAGAGCCATTCGATATGGGGTTTTAGAAATGGACTTTGTACGTGTTCAAGATCAATAAAGAATTCAACTTCACGCTACGGGGTAGACGGGAAGTTCTTGAGAAACACGCCGGAAATTTACTAACAACGGAATATTATTCAAATCGACGTGTCTTTATTCAAATCCATAACATGGGCTAAGAAAGCTTGGCATCCGTTTTTCAATAAACGAATAGCTTTATGACTAGATATGACAGTGATTGATTTTAATGGTTTAGTTGCTTGAATTCGTACAACAGGTTGGTTAGGAATATGAAAACTAACAACCTTATGAAAACAATCAATTTTGGTCAACAGGTAACCAATCAATCCCTAAAATCACATCAAAAACAAGTATCTTTAAAGAGATAAGGTCAACAGGTAATGTGATGGTGCCAACTTGGATAAAACAAGATTTATAAACAGTGGATGTGATGAAAGTTTCTCCTAACGGAGTCTCCACAGATAACTCAAAGTCTAATTTCTCCGGAGTTAAGTTTAAACGTTGAGCACAAGCAGGAGAGATAATTGAATGGGTAAAGACCGGTATCGAAGTAAGGTATAAACTTAGCAAGAATTTATGATTAAACTTACCCGTGATCACCTTGTTTGGGTTCCTCGCATTTTGACCAATCACGACAAACGCCTTTCGAGAACCGTTGACTTTGACTTTTATGGGACATGACCTTTTGAGTCACCATCCCATTTGGACTTGGTTTCATTTCATCGTATAATCTCGGCGATATGTCCTTCCTTTCCACAATTATAACATACCTTGAATCTGTTGTAAAATTTGGACCGATATGTCCTCTTCCCGCATTTATAACATACGACCGGTGGTCGTTCTCTCCTCCCTAGAACCGATTCTATCTTCTTTGGCGGCCGACGTCTTCACATGGTCGTTGTTGAATCTCCTCTTTTTAAAATCTCCTCCCGACTCGGTTCTTTTATTCTCATGGCCATGATTACCACCAATGGTTGCCGCTTTTGTTCGTATTTTCTTTCTCCACCGGTTATCGTTGTTACGATGGTTGTTGTCACCCAGATGATGATCCTGGTTGTGGTCCCCTACCGGTTGAGCGTCAAGTTATCTCATTCTAATAATTGAGCCCCATTGACAACATCCTGAATAGAGAGAAATTTATGAGAAATGAGATATTGACGTATCTTGGGTTTCAAACCTCTCGAAATCATCTGCGTCATACGTTCCTCATTCTCCACCAAATAAGGTGCAAACCTGGATAACTCTGCAAACTTCTCCTCATACTGAGACACCGCCATGTTATTTTGTTCCAATCTAATAAACTCTACTTCCTTCATATATTGAATACTTTCGTGAAAGTACTTGTCATTGAATGATTTTAAAACGTCTCCCAAGACATGCCGAAACGGTTTGGATGGAGTACGCTTCACGATTTCCACCAATGTCTCGCCTCATTACTGGAACATAAAGGTGGCGAATGGAACCTTCTATTCCTCAATGCATCTCAAGACGTCGAATATCTTGGTAATTTATTTGACCCACGTTTGGCCTTAATCGGATCCGCTTTCCCAGACTGCACGGTGGTCCCAACTCTTTGAATCGCTTTGCCACGGACAAACCGTATATTGTTATCATTTCCACCTATATTTTGTGCACGAGTCTCCTCATCCGATTTTGCATGTACTGCAAAAAAGCTTAAAACATTCTCGTCGTTCATCATGTGTCTTCCGGTGGTGTTGTTCATGGGAGGAACATTGCCACTTTGTTGCGTTCTCCTCGTTGGTGGGTAAAGGTGTCTCCACGGTCTCATTTGCCCCACTATTAACATTCTCGATCGACATTCTCAAATCTCGCCATAAAACAAGGGTTAATTAAAGAAATTAACATATCACATAATATCTCTATATACCCACCAACCAACAAATAAGCTTAGGTAAGACACACTCAGCGAAGGTTTTACTCTGCTCTCCCTCCTAGTTCTATTCCCCGATCTCCGCCAGAGATCATATCCCTAAGCTCGATATTAATCAGGACGCCCCCCAAAATAGGTATACATCACCCATTTTGAGTCACAATAACATGGTATGTAAACAACTACAACTTTATTAATACAACATATAAATCTGTGAGTTTAAATACAAATATTGCCATCTAGACAATATTCACACCCAAATAAGTCCTCATTACAATTATTGGTACATTATTTTACAAAAATGGTGAGGACTACTAAAACAACTTTCTAGAACCTTCATTCCATACCCCGACTAAGTACTCGCTACATTCTCGCCTCCTGAGAAGAAAAATGGAACAAAAAAGGAAAAGGGTGAGCTCAACTAGCCCAAGAAAAAATATTATGACTAAGAGAATATAAAACAAATTATCGTTAGTCTTCAACAGAAAAAATCGATAAAATACAATGATAACAAGTTTCGGATCAATATTCACAAAATAAAATAATAATTCATAGATGAGTTACGTAGAGAATGAAATCTATTATTATCTATGAATCTAAAAGTCCATCATAAATATTTTATCCCTGTAACATCAATCAATATTCATCTTGAATCAAATATTCATCTTTTCACTACAGGCCAAAGATATTCATTAGTTGGTCATGTTCATCTCAACACTTGTACATCTTTGCACTACGGGCCAAAGATATTCATAGGAAAATCAACCATCTTTGCACTACAGGCCAAAGATATTCAGTAATACCATCATTTAGGACTGAGGATGATGAAAAATATTTTAAAGAAAGCGAATCTAGTGAAACAAAAGAACAAATACTAAGAATTCATACTTTAAACAATTCGAGTTCAAAAATACTTCATAAATACTCATAGTGAAGTAAAATTCAAGAATGATCAAAACATGGATATAATTAAAGCTAGTATCCATAATAGATATTTTGGACAAAAAAATAAATTTTTAAATTTTCTGTGAATAGTCTTAAGTATTCGTGAATAAGATCAGATATGTGAATAAAGGTCGATATGCGTGAATAATAACCTCGACACTAAAAGACAAGAATTTCACAAGAAAATTTTTACCAATAATCCCAAGATAATGATATTAGAAGAAATAATATCATTTAAAAAAAAATAACATCCCTTATCTCGAAAAGACAAAGATTTCCGACTCGAATACTAGATATAAGGTCATGAAGGAACTTGCATCAGTATAAAGAACACTCAAAGTATCAAAATACTCACAAGAATACGCCGATAATATAGAGAGAGAGAGAGAGAACTTCAGTTTCTGGTGTGATTGTCAATTCTAACCTAAGCACCCTATTTATAGGAAATTGCTTAGAATACCAAAGCAGAAAATTTAATAAAATATTAATATATATATTATAAATTCTTACGCACACCTTCATTGATCCAAAATATCAGCCATACATGTGCCTAACTTGCCAAAAACGTTTTTCATATAAAAGTCATTTAAAACTCCAAAAAATATAATAATCAATTAATCCGGAACTTTAATAATTCATAATAAATAGCCCCTTTGTCAGAAAAATTCAAACATTATGTCTTTTCCATAAGAAATTCCATTATCTACAACTTTGTAGAAGAAAGTTTTTTCAAATTCTAAACAAAAATTGACCGAAATCCACAAACGGACGATTTTACATGCTATAATCAAATTCCAGTCAAGAAATGGGTCCACAGACATGTTTAACATGTTTTAAACAACTTTTTCAACAAAAATACTCTTCATCCTCATATATTCATATATCCCACATTCATTGTAAAAATATTACCATTATTATATTATTAAAATATAATAATATATTTAAATGAATTATTTTATTAAAAAAGATAAAATATTAATTTTTCAACAATTGTCACTTTAAAATTTTCTCCATCTATATCCACATAAAATGAATATTTTTCTTATCATATAAATCAATAATTAATTATTCATAAATAATATTACAGAATCACAATATCGATAACCAAAGCGCCTCCCAAGAAGAGGGGCTTTTCAATAAGGATTTCTCTTTATTGTCGCGCAATTAGGTGACCAAACCTCTCCTTACACAGAACTTTTTAGACATTTCCAATAATGTTATCTAATAATATTATTCAAATAATATGAATTATTGATCTGATAATGAAAATATTGTGTAGTGACAATTATTGAAACAACAATAATATAAAATATCAATGTAGCAATTATTGAATCAATAAAATATTAAATAAGAATCTCATCGTAATAATTATTGAGTAATGCCTTCTGCGTAAGAATCAATAATTGGTGCAATACTGCAAAGTCTACTTTGTATTTTAACCACCAAGTATTCCAACAAAGATAATAACTACGCCGTTATTTATAAATAACTTATATTTGTCGTTTTTCTTTATCCAATCGCTTTTCGTTATGGGGCCCACACAAGGCTGTGTCGTCGTACGAATATTCTCCGACAGTAAGAATATTCCATGACCAAACGAATATTCTCCGATAAAAATGAATATTTTATAACCACTTGCTTATTTGAAATATTTGCGCATTTTACCCATAACTAACCACATTAATCAAATCAACCCTTATTATTTCAAAATAATAAATAGAGAAAATTTAATTTTATTTAAAATAAGTTGGGGTCTTACATTGGCAACGTCATCTTCCTCCTCCCTTTCGCCGCCGCTTCAACACCATGGACGTCGATCTCCTCATCCATTACGGCCACAACTGCCATTATGACGAAGGTTGATTTAGTCTAGAAATTAAAAGGAGAAAAAGATAAATTTTAGTGTAGTTGGTATCCAAATATTTATACAAAGGTAACCATTTTAGTTTTTGTGGGTAACCAAGAGAAATTTCAGTGCAGTTGGTAACCAAAACTTTCAAAGGTAACAATTTTAGTTTTTGTTGGTTACATTTGTATTAAGGTTTGGCTACCAACTGCATTATAAAAAAAAATCTATAATATATTTTTTATAATTAATTGGTAACCCAATAAAACTGAATTGGTTACTTTTGTATTAAGGTTTGGCTACCAACTGCATTATAAAAAAAAACTACAATAGATTTTTTTTTAATTAATTGGTAACCCAATAAAACTGAATTGGTTACATTTGTATAAAGTGTTAGCTACCAACTGCACTATTAAATAAAAAAAATCTATAATAGATTTTTTAAAATAAATTAGAAACCTAATAACACCGAATTGGTTTACCTTGGTATGAATGTTTGGCTACCAACTGTACTATAAAAAAATCGCAGAATCTGTACTTTATGAAAAAATCGCCGGTGGAGGATGGCGTTAACAAGTTGGGACTGTCTAGGTTAATGGTGGAGGATGGCGTTAATGGTGGAGGAGGGTGGAGGAGAAGGGCGTTAATGGCGGAGGAGAGCGGAGGATGGGGACTGTCTAGATTAATGATGGAGGATGGTGTTAATGGTGGATGATGACGGAGGAGAAGGACGTTAATGGTGGAGGAGGGCGGATGATGACGTTAACAAGTTGGGACTGTTAGTGGTGGAGGAGGAGAAGACTGATAAGGGCGAATGAAGCGTAATTTTTATTAAGGAAAGAGAAGTGTGCTATATAATTTATTTATTAATTACTTAATTTAATAAGTAAATCAATATTAATCCCCTAAATTAAGGAATTTAATTGCATATTAATTTCCTAAATTAAGGAATCTTAATTGCACTAATATTATAAATAAATATAAAAGTGTATTAATTGTGTAAATATTTTATAAGTGAACTATTATTGTAATTATTTTTAAAAATGTAATAGAATATGTCACCTCTTGCAAAAACAAAGCCTGAAATCTTATTTAAATACTGCACTGCACTGCACACATCATGTATTTATTCTTTTGTATTGAGCAGATGATCGTTTCCCAAATTACCATCTCCCCAAATGTAGTGTGATAGATTAGTTAGTTCCCTGTGAACCTCTCTTAACATATCACACGATTCGATTGATTAAATTAATATAATTTTATCATTAGATTAATCTCCTACTTAAACTAATACTCTGTTTCTGAGTTTTGAACAGAAAAAAAAAGAATAGAAAACTTAAATTAGAACAGAAAAGAAAAGAATAGAAAACTTAAAGTTTTCCTTTGGGTTGTTTCTGAGTTTTTAATAGAAAATGATAGAAAATTTAAAATTGAGGACATGAGTTGTAATTTAAAATTTATTATATTAAAAGTTGAGGATAATATGGAAATTATAAAATATTACTTATTCTAATTTCTTTTCCGTCCAAATCATGCCAATTTTGGACGAAAAACTTTGATAGGAAAAGTGGCCAAGTTTTTTATCTATTTTTTTCTTTTCTGTTTATTAAAAAATTGAGAAACATAAGAATTGGAAAGAAAACTTAAATTTTTCGTCAATTTCTTTTTTTTCTGTCTATTTTAAAACTCAGAAACAGAGCGTAAATAAATTCATTAAAATTTAAATTTTTTATCAAATCACACGTTAATAATATGTCAATTTTTTAAAACATAATACTGGTTGAAAAGTTATACTAGATTTATTACTAATTAATTGTCAGCTAAATTAAAGCAAGATTTCTATTCCGATTAGAATTCAAGCAATTTGTCAATATTGCTTAATAATTAATAGAAGGAACCTATCAATTTATATATATAAATACAGCACAGCGTATCTTAACTCAATAAATTTTAAATTCAACTCAATCAATTAAAAAATTCATTGAGTCAATACTTAATTAATTAAAAAAAAATTATATATATAAATACAGTACAACGTATCTTAATTCAATTAATTTTAAATCCAACTCAATCAATTAAAAAACTCACTGACTCAATACTTAATTAATTAAAAATTAACTCACTCAATTGGATAACTCACGAATTTGGAATCAATTCCATCTTTCAATCCACAAAATCGGTTCTCTTCTTCTTCTTCTTCTTCTTCTTCCACTTTCCGTTTCTTCCCCTTCCCCTTCCACACTCTTCCATCCTCTCAATTAACCAAATCCTTTTTCTCCTTCTCATCTTCATTCTTCTCCTTTTGCTCCTCTCATTTCTCCATTTTCGGTTGGTCCCTTCCATTCTAACTTATCCCCATGCATATTTTGTCACTTCTTATTTCACAAATTAGGGTTATTTCGACCGATCCTTTTCTGTTTTTTGTTTTGTGGTATATATCAGGCGACAATGATCTGGATCGATAATTCCGAATGGACGTGTAACGGAGATTACTCGCCGACTAGGTTTCAATCTCAGGTCGACGCCGTTAAGCTAATTACTACTACTATTTCAGAGGCGAACCCGGAGATATTAGTCCTCATGTCAAAGAAGAATCAATGGATGAAGCTTCAAAAGCCAAGGAAGAGTTTTGAAGATACAATTAGGACAATCTTGATTACTCTGCACTCCCTACATTTTCTGAGAAAATATCCAGAGATATCCGGGAGAGCTTTATGGGATCCTATCTAAAGTTTTCAGGTATCATTTTATACATTCCAACCTATTCAAATTTCCATTTTGTTTGTCTTTAACAGCCCTTTTCACTTACTGATTCCATATGTAATTACTAGGTATGAGCCCAGGCCTTCTGAGAATGATCTGGTGGATCACATGAATTTAATATGTGAAGCTGTTAAAAAGGACGAAGTAATATCAAAATCTAAGGTTTGTGTTATTTGGTATTGAATTTAATTTATTGTTTATTATTCATATATTTGATAATTTCGTATTAGATTTTATTTGTCTTGGTTTTTAGTGTTTTGAATTATTCTTGAACTTGAACATGTAATATGTTATGACTTATAGCCCATGTTTTGTTATTTTAAGTCCCTCTATTATTTTCGCCTTTTATGTAGAGATCCTTGGCACAAGACTCAAGTTAGAATTTGATTCTCAAGTGATGGGCCTTTACCTTACATTTTGTGATTTTTGTCACTCCGAACTAATTTATCTGCATTGTGGATGTCTAAATTGATACTTTTTCTGCTGATTACTGCATTTGCCTTTATACACATTCTTCCACATGTTGATATGTTGATTTGCTTCCACATGAGAATTGGCAAGGGGCATTATACTGAACGGACAACTGCAACTGTTGCAGACAACTGCAATTGTTCTGGTAAAAAAAGTTTATCTATTGATTTATCTTGAGTTGTTTAGATTGATAATTATTTTTGGTGTCATCAGATTAAGAATTTAAGTTGTATCACTTATATGATTTTGATTCTTTAATATTATGTCATTAGCTGATGGTACTTGATATTGGAAACTACTCAAGACACATGAACTTCTGCTTAATATAACTGATGAACATTGTGTGACTGCGGCATCTCTTTGTATTTTAAAACACTAGATGTATCTTACAAATTCATCATTATAAAAGTCACTACCCAACTGATTCGAATTGAGTTTGCAATTTTTCTTCCCTTTTTCCCTTCAATTAATAACATTGCATTTTTTAACCCTTTACGCCATTGAGAAAATGTATTGTATATCCTGGTGTTTATATCATCCAAATTCTCTTCAGCACTTAATCTATGCGGGGTTCATCATGATCTGGGCAGGTGCAAGATAATGTATTGGAATTGTGTTGTATACTATTATTAACAAATGAATTGTTGACTATGATGTCATTGTTTGCATCATTGAAGAAAAATACCCTAACCCTTCTCTTGCTACTACTCCTGAGTTCTCTCTCCCTCTCTCCATCTATATATATATAAACACACATTATTTGCAAGCCCAATGTTCATAAATGGTGTTTTTTATTAGTTATTGTATGTGGTAATTATAGTTGTAGTTTTCTCTATTCAAAAATAGTAGTAATGGGTGTATATGAATTTTTTTTGTAAATTATTTTTTTCCCAGTGTAATGGGAACTTCATTTACTTACTTTTCTCAAGTTCTTTTAGTGTTGTGAATTGGTAAGTTAACATATAGAAGATGTTGGGACTTTTTCAGGTGGACTAACATTTTTATCATGGACTTTGAAACTCAATTAGTTAGTAAATAATACTCAAATTGGTGTTATTGTTCAATTTTACAGTATGTCTATCTTCAATTATTTTCTCTAATATTGACTAAACTCATTATTTAATTTGAAATTGTGTGATACGAGTTCACGTTGTTATATGGATTGTGTATTTTCAGTCTTTTTTTGAGATGTCTGGTAACTTATTAATTTCATTATTGAAACTAGCCCTATCAACTAGTAATATATAATTTCATAATTTATTATTTAAATAAATATTTAATAACTATAATATCTATGTCAATATTGGTGAGCTTGTAATTTATATTAGGCAAATATATGATGAATTGATGATGTTGAATTACAATTTAAGTTAAAGTCTAACAGATAAGACAAAATAAATTATGGTAAATTATTTTTGATTCTCTCATATCTCATCGATATAAATTAGAAAACGATATATTTAATTTTATAATTTTATCGCATCTAATTTCAGGTATTGATATATGTTACAACTCTAATTCAATACAACTCATATAAATTTTTCATATTACATGCATAACGGAACTCATACTCATTTGTCGTCATATACCCAGATTTTATGTATCAGCTTTTGTGTTATCAATTACGAGAATAATTATTATTAATAATATTTTAACAATATATGTGATATAACAACTTAATCTTATAATTCTATCCAATTTTATAGGTATGGACGGAAATTTTTTAACAACACAACAATATTTAATTTTTTTATTATAAAATAAATAAATAATTAAATATTAAATAGATTTCTCGGCTATTTTTTCTTATAATTGATTTTTAACTTGGTTTCTAGACTTCTAGGCTAAACACTAGTTTATTTTATCAGTTAAAAGTGAATAAAATTTTTTTGAATGTATAAGAAAATTTTAATAAGTTGAATGAAATAGAATATCTAAATATATAATGAAATGATGTGTTTGATAATTGTCTGCTTTAAAATATCTAAATACGTGTATTATTTTATTTTAACTTTCTAGGTCATTATGAACAAATTTATTATGTAATTATAAATAAACAATGTTATCTAAGAAAAATTAAATATAAACTTTTGAACAATATTTGATGAAGTATACTATTAAAAATAAAATTTTAGAAATAAAACACTAAAAAATATTAATAATATTTTATAGTACATAAAATCAAAACAAAAGACTACAACAACATTCATTAAATTAGTTATCCAATTTGTTAAACAAAAATCAAAAACAATTTGTACATAAGAAAATGTGTTTATAATAGTAAACAAGATGGATATTGAATGTAAATTTTAATTGTCATGTAAGTAAAAATATCATTTTGCACTACTTCTTACTTATTCAGTCACAAATTTTTGAATAAATCATTCAAACACATTCAAATGCACTCAATTTAAAATGACTTATTATTTAGATTCATTCATAAGTCAACAAACAACTCATAATGTGGATGAATGGCGTGTGAATGAAGTTAGGCATCAGTGGGACTGAGCAAAAAATGTATATAACTGAATTGAATCGAATTTTTTAATCAAATTTTTTTGATAATTTGATTATTTTTTGTAATTCGGTTGTATCCAAATTCTTATTCGGTATTCGGGTTCGGTTGTTAAAACCATCTTATTCGATTACCTGAATAATCGAACATATTCATTAAGAAAAAATAATTTATATTTGTATGATGTACTGGACCTATTGGTAAGTCAAATAAAGTTTTAAATTTGAACGGGGACAATTCTTTTGGATAAATATGCATAGTTTAAACAAGAGTTACCAAAAGGTGGAGGTGGCCCATGGTCCATGGATAGTGGATCCATAATTTTTTGAGAAAAAAAGAGAGCATATCTCATCCCGAGTCGGTGCTCCAAATTCCCATCTTAGTTCCTCTCTCATTTTGCCTCTTGGCTCTCAAGTCTCATCTGATCTTAGATTTATTTCTCAGATTTTCGTCTCGCCGGCCACCATCTTCGCCTCAGTTTCTGGCCTCCGCTTCTCACAATCTCACCATCCCACCGTCTCTGTCTCTAGTATTGGTTTTTAATAAGCTTTGTCTGTTGAAACTAGAGTTTTAGTTGGCCCAAATCCAATCAACTTATAATACATAATACTAGTCTCTCTTTCTCTACATATGGAATTTAATTTCGATATTAACCGAAATAACCGAATAACAAAATCGGTTGTTCAATTTTCGATAATTCGAATATTCCTTAATTCGGTAGATTTTTCAGATAGTAAAAATAAGCAGATTTTACTATTTGGTTCGGTTATAACCGAATGATCCGTCCTAGGCACTAGTCCTTTAATCGGGGATCCCAATGTGTTGTTCCTTGAGCGGTGCAAATGTCAATTGATGTGTCGTTGCCCACCAACCTACATAGTCGGGAGTAGTTAGCATGAAGTTAATTTTGGTCAATTGATCAATATAGTGTCGATACGCATGTTAGGAGGTGATCTCTCTCTGCGTATCAGCACTGTATTGGTCAATTGACCAACTTATTATGAAGTTAATTTCATGATAACCAGATCCCGCATAACCTTACCCTTGATATGACACGATGAAGGATGCTAACTATTTTTTTTTTTTTTTTTTTTTTTTTTTTTAACATAAAAGAGTCCTCCACAATAAGTGAGAGGTTAGACATTTTCACATTTAAAACCTTAAAATTAATATCATCCTCTCGATCTCATTTTACAAACACCTATGCAAAAATTTGTGCAAGTCCGAAGGAATCGAGGCCCACGTACACCCGACGGCTAGGCCATCATCATATACCCTAAGTCCTAATTGTATAGTTTATCTTTTTAATCCATTTAGGATGACCTTTAATTATTAATTTATCCCACGGACTTGAGACTTTATGGTAAAATTGCTCTAACTTGAAATATTATCTATGGAGTTTTGTTAAAGAAATCTTAAAATAGTATCTAAAATTTTAAGTATTAAAAAGATATAAAGAATTTTGAATAAACATAACATGTAATTAGTCTGAGTTTTTTGTTTGTTTATTTTCTTGAAAAAAGTTTAAGATGTTATCCGAATATTTTAAATAAAGAAAATCATTAATTTTTTTTTTAAAAAATAAAATCTAAAGACTTATTGGATAAATACAATACGCAGTGGAATCAGAAGTCCAGAACGTTTTTAAAAGGGGGTCAAAATACATCAATAAAAAAAATTATTTATTTACTCTTGGAATGCTTCTTTCGGTTGTACGACTGAAAGAAGGTAACTGTTGCGACTTTGCATAATTTGAAAACGTCTCAAAATTTTGGTCAATATCAAAATTTATGTAGAAATATTATATTTTTTATTTCATGTAGAAATACGTGAGAGGGATTCATGTAGAAATATTATTTTTTATATGAAAATATCAATTTTCTATATAGAACAAAGAAAATTAATCCAGAAAGAAATTGTGACGTCCCCAAAATAGGTATACATCACATATTCTGAGTCGTCAAAAACATGGTACAGAATACAAATACAATCTTAAATATACAACATGAGCTGTGAGTTTTAATACAAATATTATCTTCTAGACAGTATTCAAACTCAAAATAAGTCCTCAATACATTTATTAGCACACTATTTCATAGAATAGTGAGGACTAATCTTCTTATCATCCGATCCGTCACTCCGCTTCTCCGACTAGTCCCCTCGCTACGTTCTCATTTCAAGAAAACAACAATGAAAGCAAAAGGTGAGCTCAACTAGCCCAAGAAGAAATTATGACTAAGATAATGCGAATAAAATTATCATTAGCTTTTAATAAATAAAAACGATACAATATAACAAACATCAAGTTTAACAAAGAATGAACAAGCAATTCATTAAAAGAGTCAAGTAGAGAATAAAATCTACTATCTTCTATGATTTAAAAGGTTTTTCATCATTTTTATCGATGAGACTCAGCTTAATAAATCATCCACATCATCCATGCACTACGGCCAAAGATATTCATTAGTATCACAACCACAAATTATCCATGCACTACGGGCCAAGGATATTCGTGTATTCTTCAATGGTCATGATCACGCCAACAACTGTCCATCAATGCACTACGGGCCAATGAGGACTTTTACCACATCATTTGTAACATTACGGTACGTGATTATATCCGAATAATCCCTATTATAATCATACCAAGTCCATCTATGCACTATAGGCCACAGATGACTTTCAACATAATATAAACATGAGGATGATGACAATGATATAAGAATTTAATAAAACAAGTTCAAGAATTAATTTATCCAGGAACCAATAATGTCCAAATTGTCAACATGATACTTCTTTGTGGAGTAAAATTCAAGAATGCTCAGAAGAATATTTTCATGAAAAGATACTGGATGAAGCATAAATATCAAAGATATTCCACTTATTTCATGGAGTATAAAAGCCAAAACTTTAACCAACTGAGTATAATAACGAATGGAATAACAAAAGAATTCACCAAACATGTGATAGACCACACGCATACGAAGTTATTCCAATGTAATAATAAATAATGGAACCAATCAAATGCGTAAAAGCATGACAGGATGTTCCAACAGAATAATAAATAACGGAACCATGTCATGCGTAAAGCACAGACAAGATGTTCAAACAGAATGATAAAGAATGGACTAATAGAAGAATTTCACCATGTATGCAGTACTTCGCATAGACAGGTTATTCCAACATAATAACAAAGAATTGAATAACAGAAGAATTTCACCAAGTATAGGGTAGTCCGCGTATACAGGTTATTACAATAGAATAATAAAGAATGGAATAACAGAAGTTCTCTTCATGAATACGAAAGAAATAATATCCCTTACCTTAGAAAAACTGAATACTGGAGTAGTGAAGTAGCAGAATACTTTTCTTCTTTCTCTCTATAGTTTCTCTCTCTAGAGTTTCAGTGGATTCGTAATAAATAAGCTTCTATTTATAGAAGAATTGAAAGTAGTTCTTGGTCTTAACGAAGGGTCAAAATGACTCTTGGTAATATTGAAGAGACAACTACTATTTACGAAGGGGAAATTAACTCTTGGAACACCGAAGAGACAAATAACTCTTGGAAAACCGAAAGGACAAATAACTCTTGGAAAACTGAAAAGACAAGTTACTATTAAAACTTTAAACCAACGATCCATATTGATTTATTATTATAATTTCAATCAACTGTCTGAAAAATTATCACATCTTCTCATGGAATAATATTGTACTCAAAAATAATTTGGACCGAAAAGAAATATATTTTTCGGGTGAATAGTACCCCGTGAATAGTACTTTGGGAATAGTACCCCGTGAATAGTACTCCGACACGAAAAGTGTCCCAAATACCCGAGTGAATAATATTCGGGTGAATAGTAACCCGTGAATAGTACTCCGGCACGAAAAGTGCCCCGAATACCCGAGTGAACAATACTAGAGTGAATAGTAACCGGGTGAATAGTAACCCATGAATAGTACTCCGACACGAAAAGTGCCCCGAATACCCGAGTGTCAATATAACCTCCAGACATCAATTATTATCGAAATAAATATCGATTTCTACTAACACTAATAATTCCAACACAATGGAACTATCTATTTCTTCTTTAATCAACACGAACTTATTCATCTTTAATATTATAATTCACAATATTTAACAACCAGTGTCGCTCCTGGAAAGAGGGGCTTTCCGATAAGGATTTCTCCTTATTATTGGCGCAATTAGATGACCAAACCTCTCCTCGATGTAACTTCTAGACATTGTAAATATTGCAATTTAATAATATGAATAACTTTGTCATCTCAATTATTGATTTAATAATATATCATATTATGCAGATGATATTGTGACAATAATTGAATCAATAATATGAATAATATAAGAGATATGATGTAGCAATTACTGTAGCAATAATAGAGTATAACTAAGTGACTTCTCACGTAAGCATCAATAATCAATACCGTGTGTTACTATGCAACCACACGTATTACTGTACTTTTATTACTGGGTAGTTCAACAGTTAACGGTAAAACTTTCGTCGTTATTTTCATAAAATATTTTTGTCGTTTTCTCAATCCGACAATAATTCCGTTGTGGGGTCCACCAATGATTATGTTGCTTGCATTTAATATTCCCTGTTAAAACGAATATTCTCCGACCAATCAATATTATATAACAACTTGCGTACTTTACAAAATTTATAAATATTACCCATAACTATAACATTATATCAAATCCATACCATAATATTCAAAAAAATATTTCAAGAAATTTAAATCTTTATTCATAAAATTTGGGGTCTCACAATCTCCCCTCCTTATGAAATTTTGCCCTCGAAATTTACGTACGTACCTGGTATGCCAAAGAGATGAGGATACCTTGACTTCATTTCAGATTCTAACTCTTGAGGTATAACCTTCTTATCCAAGATTTTAACACGTATCTCCTCATACGTTAAATCTTCTGCTATCTCGTCTAGTTCTAATTTAATAACGTGGTTCGGGTCATCCACATATTTACGTAACATCGATACGTAAAAAAAACGTTATGAACACGCGACATACTTGGCGGTAAAGCGAGTCCATAGGCCACAGTTCCTACTCGATCGAGGATTTCAAATGGGCCAATTAAATCGAAGGTTGAGATTTCCTTTATTCATCGACTCTTGCTTCTAGAATAACACCTTCTTGAACCTTCTTCTTCACATTCATCAGCTCCGGGTGTGTAGCTTGAGGGGTGTGTAGCTTGAGCGACTTTAACTTTATCGATTAAAGTCGATTCTACTCGTATATTCACTATCTTCACGTGGGTCTGTAGAGTCTTTAACTCTATCTTCATCATTTGTAAGTTATACAAAATGGGCCTTTGCATTGACAATATCGCACTCGTACCCGCATATGATCTTCTACTCAATGCGGCAGCTATCACGTTCGCTTTTCTAGGATGGTATTGAATGGTATAATCGTAATCTTCAACAGCTCGAGCCAACTTCTTTGGCGCATGTTACGTTCATTTTAGTTGAAGAAATATTTGAGGGTTTTAGAAATGGGTTTTGTACTGGGGTCAATACAAAATTCGATTTCACGCTCTAAGGGTAGGTTAGGAAGTCTTCAAGAATACGTCAGGAAATTTATTAACAATAGAAATATCATTCAAAACTGTGACTCTCATCCAAGACTTGGATAACACGTCACATTGATATCTATCAACTTGTCATCGTCATTCACGACGTCGCCTACAGAAAGTCTGGCTTAGGTGCATTCCACACAAGGAAGTCACAAGCGAAAGGCTCGAGGCTCTTTATGTGACCCCCCCAAAATAGGTCCAATCCATCCAACCTATTTTGAGTCGCCAATTACATGGTACAGAAAACAACTACAACTTTATAATTGTCGTGCAAAATACAACAACACATATACTGTGAGTTTTAATACCATCTGTGACTCATGTCCCAACTATGGACATCACCTCACAGTGATACCTTACATAAAGGTACAATCTAGAACTGTTCTAGAAATTAAAATCTTTGGGAAGTGCTCAAGGAAACCTTCGTACATAGGAGGCCATGAATCTAAGTTATGATAGATATCATATGTCTAGAGAATTATCCTTGGTTGATCCAATAGACCCTAAAGAAAAACGATAAGATTACTATCATGTTCCTTCCAATGGTGAGTCTTCTCTTGACATATAACTATCTCCACCGTCTGCGATTGAACATTATGTTTCAACCCAACTCCAAGATCATATAGGTAGTGCTCGTAGATATACTCAGCAAGTGGATGTGCACAACCTTTTCTTATGATAACACGAGATTGTATGTCATTAGACATCTTATATGATAGTGGCAAAACATGTGAGACCCCAGATTTTATAAATAAAGATTTAAATTTCTCGAAATATTTTTTTATATTATGGCGTGGATTTGAGATAGTGTTATAGTTATGGGTAGTATTTGAAAATTTTGCAAAGTATGTAAGTTGTTATAAATATTCGTTTGGTCGGGGAATATTCGTACGACAGCACAATCATTGGTGGACCCCACAACAGAAGTACTGTTGTAGTTAGAAAACGACAAAAATATTTTATGGAAATAACGGCGGAGGTTTTACCATTAATACTGTTGAACTACCCGATAGTAAAAGTAATGCGAATACGCTGTGGTTGCATATTAGCACACGGTATTGATTATTGATGCTTACGTAAGAAGTCACTCAGTTATACTGCATTATTGCTACAGTAATTGATGTATCATATCTCTCATATTATTGATCCAATTATTGTCACAGTATCATGTGCATAATATGTTATATTATTAAATTAATAATTGAGACGACAAAGTTATTATATTATTAAATTGCAATATTTACAATGTTTAGAAGTTCTATCAAGGAGAGGTTTGGTCACCTAATTGCGCGCCAATAGGGAGAAATCCTTATTGGAAAGCCCCCTCTTTCCTGGGAACGACCTGGTTGTTAAATATTGTGAGTTATAATATTAATGATGGATAAGTTCGTGTTGATTAAAGATGAATTTGATAGTTTCATTGTGTTAAAATTATTTGTGTTAATGAAAATTGATATTTATTTCGATAATAATTGATGTCTGGAGGTTATATTGTTCAATCGGGTATTTGGGGAACTTTTCGTATCGAAGTTACTATTCACGAGTTACTATTTATGAGTTACTATTCACGAGTTACTATTCATGAGTTTTAATAGTAACTTGACCCTTCAGCTTTCCAAGAGTTATTTGCCTCTTCGGTGTTCCAAGAGTTAATTACCCCTTCGCAAATAGTAGTTGCCTCTTCAATATTACCAAGAGTCATTTTGACCCTTCGTTAAGACCATGAGCCACTCTTAGTTTTTCTATAAATAGAAGCTCATTCATTCATTATTTCTTACTTAATTCATTGAAACTCTGAGAGAGAAATTATAGAGAGAAAGCTATAGAGAAAAATTATAGAGAGAAAAGAAAAAGAGTATTCTGCTACTTCACTACTTCTATATCCAGTTTCTTTTACGGTAAGAGGTGTTATTCTTTCTTATTCATGAAGAGAACTTCTGTTACTCCATTCTTATTTATTCTGTTGGAATAACCTGTATACGCGACATACCCTATACTTGGTGAAATCCTTGTTATTCCATTCTTTAATATTCTGTTGGAATAACCTGTATGCGCGGTTTACCCTATACTTGGTGGAATGACCTGTATATGTAGTTTACCCAATACTTAGTGATCTTCTTCTTCTGTTATTCCATTCTTTATTATTATATTGAATAACTTTGTTTATCTGGAAGTACCGCATACTTGGTGAAATTCTTTTATTATTCTCGTTTCTTTATTATTCTCATTTAAATATCCTATCGGTGTGAATTTCACGACACGTTCCATATTTATTATTCCGCATTTATTATTCTCGTTTAATATCCTCGCTTGCATGAATTTCACCGACTCGGTTCCATTATTTATTATTCGCATTTATTATTCCGTTGGAATAACCTGTCTATGTGGATTGCCATATGCATGGTGAATGATCCTTTGTATTCATTCCTTATTAAATTGTGGAAATGATCTGTATACGTGGATTACCGCATGGCGGGTGAAAATCCATTTGCAGTTTCATATATTCTTTATTATACTCAGTTGGTTAAAATTTTGACTTCTATACTCCATGAAATTAGTGGAATATCCTTGATATTTGCGCTTCATCCAGTATCTTTTCATGGAAATATTCTTCTGAGCATTCTTGAATTTTACTTTACAAAGAAGTATCATGTTAACAATTTAGACATTATTAGTTCCTGGATAAATTAATTCTTGAACTTGTTTTATTGAATTATTATGTCATTGTCATCATCCTCATGTTATATTATGTTAAAAGTCATCTTTGGCTTACGTGCATAGATGGACTTAGTATGATTATGACCAGGGATCATTCGGTATAATCATGACCTATTATAAATAATGTGATAAAAGTCCTCAGTGGCCTGTAATGCATTGATGAATAGTTTTTGGTATGATTATGACCAGGGTTTATTAGTATAGTCATGACCATTGATGATTTAATGAAAATCCTTGACCGTGGTACAGGGATGATTAAATGTGGTGGTTTATTTATTAAGCTGAGTCTCAGCGATAAAAATTGATGAAAACCTTTTAAAACCTAAAAGATAGTAGACTTTATTCTCTACTTGACTCTTTTAATGGATTGCATATTCATACCGCAGCTTAAACTTGATGTCTATTGTATATTATCGCTTTAACATTGTTGAAGACTAATGATAATTTATTCTCATTATCTTAGTCATAATATTTCTCACCGGGCTAGTGGAGCTTACCCTTTCCTTCACCGCTTTCTTGTGAAATGAGAATATAAATTGGGACGAGTCTGGAACTGAGTGACTCTCGATGATAAGATTAGTAGTCCTCACTATTCTATTAAATAAAGTGTGACAATAAATGTAACAAGGACTGAATTTGAGTTTGTATACTGTCTATGAGGACTCCATTGAGAATGGATATTGTCTATAAGGCAGTATTCTTGTTTAAATTCTCAGTTTACGTTTTGTCGTATTTTACACGACAGCTGTATAGTTAAATTTGTATTTGTATTTGTATTGTGTACCATGTATTTGGCGACTCAAGATGGGTGATTAATACCAAATTTTGGGGGCGTCACAGTTGGTATCAGAGCTTAGGGATATGATCCTTGGCTAAGATGTGAGATAAGAACTAGGAGAGGAGAGACGGGGAATCACGGTTGGTCACCGCTAAACAGTTCAAGGAGCTGGGACCACCGGAGTTTTTGGGAAAGCCAGAACCACTTAAGGCGGAAACGTGGTTAAAGCAGATGACTAAGATATTTGATGTCTTGGGATGCTCTGAGGAGCAAAAGGTTTCCTTTGCCACCTTTATGTTGCGTGAAGAAAGATTCTTGGTGGAAATCAGAAACGCACTCCGACTGGCCTTACTCAAGATGTCTTGGGATAAGTTCCAAGAGCTGTTCAACGACAAGTACTTTCCCGAAAGTACTCGTCACATGAAGGAGGTGGAGTTCATAAAGCTGGAGCAAAATAATATGACCGTGTCGCAGTACGAGTCTAAGTTTGCCGAGTTATCTCGGTTTGCATCCCATTTGGTCGATAATGAGGAGCGAATGACGCGAATGTTTCTAAGAGGTTTGAAACCCAATATACGTCAATACCTCATTTCTCATAATCTTTGTTTATATTCAGATGTTGTGAATAGGGCTCAGTTATTGGAGCGCGATAATGAGTCAACACAACCAAAAGGCAACGACCAACAACACGATAATAATCACACACGGTGGCAGCAATGTCCATCTAACAATGATAACCATCGTGGGGGAAATTATCATGCCAAGAATGGTAACCATTTCGGTAGTAATCATGGCCAAGATAATAGGAATGGGAATTTCAAGAAGAGGAAATTCAACAATGATGGAAAGACATCAACGCTAGCACCCGTTGTTAAGGAAGGAGAATGACCACCTATCATATATTTCAAATGCGGAGGGGAGGGACATATCAGTCCAAACTGCGCGATGCCGTCCAAAGCATGTTATAATTGTGAAAAAAGAAGGTCACTTAGCCCGATTTTGTCGTTCACCGAAGACAAGTTCAGCTAGGATGGAGGCACCAGAGACCGTTCCAGAAAAGTCAAAATCGGTAGTGTAAGGGAGAGAGTTTTTCGTGACTTCTAAAAAAAGCGAGTAACCCAAACGAAGTTAGCACGGGTTAGTTAATTATAAATTGCGAAGTCTATACCTTATAAGATACCGGTTCTACCCATTATTTTATCTCTCTTGCTTGCGTTCAACGTTTAAATTTGACTCCGGAGAAGTTAGACTTTGACTTATTGGTTGAAACTTCGTTAGTAGGAGCCTTCGTTACCTCTACTGTTTTAAAATCTTGTTTGATTCAAATAAACACTTTCACGTTACCTGTCGATCTTATCTTTTTGAAAATATTTGCCTTTGATGTGATTTTAGGAATCAATTGGTTTATTACTAATCATGCTTTTCATAAGGTGGTTAGCTTTTATATTCATAACCAACCTGTTGTGCGAATTCAAGTAATCAAACCACTAAAGTCAATCATTGTCATATCAAGCCATAAGTAAAGAGCCCCGAACCTTTCGTTGTTGACATCCTTGTGTGGAATGCACCTGGGCCAGACTTTCTGTAGGCGACATCGTGAATAAAGATGGCAAGTTGATAGGTATCATTGTGAGGTGCTATCTAGGTTAAGGGATAGAAGTCACAGTTGGTATCAATGTTATCCAAGTCTTGGATGAGAGTCACAGTTTTGAATGATATTTCTATTATTAATAAATTTCCTGGCGTATTCTTGAAGACTTCTTAGCCTACTTAGAGCGTGAAATCGAATTTTGTATTGACCCCAGTACAAAACCCATTTCTTAAACCCTCAAATATTTCTTCAACTAAAATGAACAGTTTGCGTGGATTATGATAAAAGACATAATAAAAGCATTGGACTAATAAAAATCATGGGTATACGTGGTATTAGTAAGTTTTATGATGAGTTATGTTCGTTAGTATGTGAATACATGAAAGTTTCTTAGAAATCACAAGGAGTTGAAAATCAGATTTTTGGTGAAAAATGGAACATGAAATTCAATTGACCATATCTCCTAATATATTTTGAATTTTTCAGCGTGGTCAAGTCCTAGAGTTAGATCTATGAGTTTTGTAGCATCTCCAAGTGGAATCACTGGAAAAGGAGTTGTAGATTTTCGTGTGGACTGATTTTAGCAAAGGAGTCAAAAGCTGGAAATTTCAAAAAAGCTACTGATCTTATTTTTAAAAGGGTATTTTCGGTCACTTAATTTATGAGAAAAATTCTGGCCTTTTGGGACATGGAAGTATATGGTATAAAGAACACCCTGTCCAAAAATGAGCTCATTCTGACTTAAAATGAGCAAGTTATGACCATTTCAATATTTAGATTTTTCCGACGAAAAACGCTATAACTAGAGTTCTATAACTCGGATGACCATGAAATTTAAAATGGAAGCTCACATTAACATGTGTAATATCCTTCCAAGATTTGGGAATTTTTGGAGTTAAACTTGAGGTAGCTAATTTCTTAAGAAATTAATTGGAAATTGATTTTTAAAAAATAGTAAATGAATTTTAAAAATTCCAAGAAAAATATATTTTCATTATGGGACTATATTATGCTAAATCCCAGAAAAGAAATATTTTTGGAACTGATTTGATATTTTTCATGAAAATAATCTAGTTATGAGTAAATGAGTTAAATATGTTATGTGAAGTAACAAAATTAGAAAATAGGATTTTATAGCTAGGGAATCCTATATAGAGTATATGCATATTTTTTGATGAGGGATTTGATCATTGGTGATGATATCTTATGAGTATGACATTTTTGAATGATTAAATGCATTATATATTAAAGCGTAAACAATTGAAATAAATTATTTATAAGTTTAAGAAGTGATTAAAATATTGTTATAATATTAATGATATTAGATTATGAGATTATTAAGTGATTGATAACATTGGAATATTCTTAAACCTTGGATAAATTATATTATAAATGTTTAATATTTATCCTTTATCTCGTTTGATTGATTATTTATATTATTGTCATAATCCTCATGCTTATATTGTGTTGAAAGTCATCTGTGGCTTACGTGCATAGATGGACTTGGTATGATTATGACCAGGGATTATTCGGTATAATCATGACCGTAATGTTACAAATGATGTGGTAAAAGTCATCTTTGGCCGTAGTGCATAGATGGACTTGGTATGATTATGACCAGGGATTATTTAGTATAATCATGACCGTAATTGAAAACACGAATATCCTTGGCCCGTAATGCATGGATAATTCGTGGTCGTGATACTATTAAGTTTGAGTCTCAAAGATTATTGGTTTTTATAGTTGTATATCTTTGGCCCATAGTGCAAAGATGGATCGTTAATTATTAGTTATCTGATTGACACAGAAAGGCAAAGATGAATTGTTAATGAATATCTTTGGTAGGATTGCAAAGATGAATTTAATATTTTCAACGATAAAGGTATTTAAGGTATCCTCACCTCTTTATCATACCAGGTACGTACGTAAATTTCGAGGACAAAATTCTATAAGGAGGGGAGATTGTGAGACCCCAGATTTTATAAATAAAGATTTAAATTTCTCGAAATATTTTTTTATATTATGGTGTGGATTTGAGATAGTGTTATAGTTATGGGTAGTATTTGAAAATTTTGCAAAGTATGCAAGTTGTTATAAATATTCGTTTGGTCGGGAAATATTCTTTTTGTCGGGAATATCCGTACGACGACACAATCATTGGTGGACCCCACAACAGAAGTACTGTCGTAGTTAAAAAATGACAAAAATATTTTATAGAAATAACGATGGAGGTTTTACCATTAATACTGTTGAACTACCCGGTATTAAAAATGAAGAATACCCGTGGTTGCATAAGTAGACACCTGTATTGATTATCGATGCTTACGTAAAGTCAAGTCACTCATTATCTTTGCATTATTGCTACAAATAATTCTTTGCATCATATCTCTCATATTATTGATCCAATTATTGTCACAATGATCATGCATATATGTTATATTATTAAATTAATAATTGAGATGACAAAGTTATTCATATTATTAAATTGCAATATTTACAATGTCTGTAAGTTCATCAAGGAGAGGTTTGGTCACCTAATTGCGGCGCCAATAGGGAGAAATCCTTATTGGAAAGCCCCTCTTCCTCGGAAACGACACGGGTTGTTAAATATTGTGAGTTATAATATTAATGATGGATAAGTTCGTGTTGATTAAAGATGAATTTGATAGTTCCATTGTGTTAAAATTATTTATGTTAGTGAAAATTGACATTTATTTCGATAATAATTGATGTCTGGAGGTTATATTGTTCAATCGGGTATTTGGGGAACTTTTCATGTCGGAGTTACTATTCACGAGTTACTATTCATTAGTTACTATTCACGAGTAAATTACCCCTTCACAAATAGTAGTTGCCTCTTCAATATTATCAAGAGTTATTTTGACCATTCGTTAAGACCAAGAGCCACTCTTAGTTTTTCTATAAATAGAAGCTCATTCCTTCATTATTTCTTACGAATTCATTGAAACTCTAGAGAGAGAAATTATAGAGAGAAGCTATAGAGAGAAAATTATAGAGAGAAAGAAGAAGAGTATTCTGCTACTTCACTACTTCTATATCCAGTTTCTTTTACGGTAAGGGGTATTATTCTTTCTTATTCATGAAGAGAACTTCTGTTACTCCATTCTTATTTATTCTGTTGTAATAACATGTATACGCGGCATACCCTATACTTGGTGAAATCCTTATGTTATTCCATTCTTTATTATTCTGTTGGAATAACTTGTATGCGCGGTTTACCCTATACTTGGTGGAATGACATGTATATGTGGTTTACCCAATACTTGGTGATCTTTTTCTTCATTATTCCATTCTTTATTATTATGTTGAATAACTTTGTTTATCTGGTCTGCATACTTGGTGAAATTCTTTTATTATTCCGTTCTTTATTATTCTGTTTTAATATCCCGCTTGCGTGAATTTCACGACACCTCGTTCCATATTTATTATTCCGCATTTATTATTCTCGTTTAATATCCTCATCGATGTGAATTTCACGACTGGTTCCATTATTTATTATTCCGTTGGAATAACCTGTCTATGTGGATTGCCACATGTATGGTGAATGATTCTTTGTATTCATTCCTTATTAAATTGTGGAAATGATCTGTATACGTGGATTACCGCATGACGGGTGAAAATCCATTTGCAGTTTCATATATTCTTTATTATACTCAGTTGGTTAAAATTTTGACTTCTATACTCCATGAAATTAGTGGAATATCCTTGATATTTGCGCTTCATCCAAAGATCTTTTCATGGAAATATTCTTCCGAGCATTCTTGAATTTTACTTTACAAAAGAAGTATCATGTTGGCAATTTAGACATTATTAGTTCTGGATAAATTAATTCTTGAACTTGTTTTATTGAATTATTATGTCATTGTCATCATCCTCATGTTATATTATGTTAAAAGTCATCTTTGGCTTACGTGCATAGATGGACTTAGTATGATTATGACCAGGGATCATTCGGTATAATCATGACCTATTATAAATAATGTGATAAAAGTCCTCAGTGGCCTGTAATGCATTGATGAATAGTTTTTGGTATGATTATGACCAGGGTTTATTAGTATAGTCATGACCATTGATGATTTAATGAAAATCCTTGACTTGCAGTAATGCGGATGATTAGATGTGGTGGTTTATTTATTGTCGAGTCTCAAATGATAAAAATTGATGAAAACCTTTTAAAACCTAAAAGATAGTAGACTTTATTCTCTACTTGACTCTTTTAATGGATTGCATATTCATTGCAGCTTAAACTTGATGTCTATTGTATATTATCAGTTTAACATTGTTGAAGACTAATGATAATTTATTCTGTATTATCTTAGTCATAATATTTCTCACTGGGCTAGTGGAGCTCACCCTTTCCTTCACTGTTCTCTTCAGGAAATGAGAATATAGCTGGGACGAGTCGGGGAACGGAGTGACGGTTCAGATGATAGCATTAGTAGTCCTCACTATTCTATTAAATAGTGTGACAATAAATGTAACAAGGACTGAATTTGAGTTTGTATACTGTCTATGAGGACTCCATTGAGAATGGATATTGTCTAGAAGGTAGTATTCTTGTTTAAACTCTCAGTTTATGTTTTATCGTATTTTACACGACAGCTGTATAGTTAAATTTATATTTGTATTTGTATTGTGTACCATGTATTTGGCGACTCAAGATGGGTGATTAATACCAAATTTTGGGGGCGTCACAGTTGGTATCAGAGCTTAGGGATATGATCCCTGGCTAAGATGTGAGATAAGAACTAGGAGGGGAGAGACGGGGAATTCCTTCGCTAGTATGACCTACCTAAGTTTATTTGGTATTTAATTGGTTGATCGGTGTATAGGGATAATATGTGACATGTTAATTAACCCTTGTTTTGTGGCGATATTTGAAAATGGCATCCAAAAATGTTGAGATAAGCAATGGAGCACACGAGACCGTTGAGTCTCCACGGATCAATAATCGATAATGTGCGACGGGATGGCGATAATCCTCCCCGTAAACAATAACACCGATCATCAAATGACGAATGGCGATGCGTTTAGGAGCTTTTTATAATTCATGCAACATCGGGGAAGGCGGCTCTGCTCATAATGCGAGTAAAAATAATGGCAACCCGGCGATTGGTCACCGCTACACGATTCAAGGAGCTGGGACCACCGGAGTTTTTGGAAAACCCGTAACCACTTAAAGGCTGAAACGTGGTTAAAGCGGATGACTAAGATATTTGATGTCTTGGGATGCTCACGAGGAGCAAAGGTTCCTTTGCCACCTTTATGTTGCGTGAAAGAGGCGATTCTTCGGTGGAAATCAGAAAAAGCATCACTTGACGGCCTTTCAGAAGATGTCTTGGGATAAGTTCCAAGAGTCATTCAACGACAAGTACTTTCCCGAAAGTATTCGGCTCACATGAAGGAGGTGGAGTTCATCAAGTTTGGAGCAAAATAATATAACCGTGTGTCGCAAAGATCTGAGTCTAAGTTTGCCGAGTTGTCTCTGTTTGCATCCCATTTGGTCGATAATGAGGAGCCGAATGACGCGAATGTTTTTAAGAGGTTTGAAACCCAATATACGTCAATACCTCATTTCTCACAAACTTTGTTTATATTCGGATGTTGTGAATAGGGCTCGATTATTGGAGCGCGATAATGAGTCAAAGACAACCAAAAGCAAACGACCAACAACACGATAATAATCATATTACGGTGGCAACGGTCATCTAACAATGATAACCATCGTGGGGGAAATTATCATGCCAAGAATGGTAACCATTTCGGTGGTAATCATGGCCAAGATAATAGGAATGAGAATTTCAAGAAGAGGAAATTCAACAATGATGGAAAGACGTCAGCACCAGCACCCGTTGTTAAGGAAGGAGAATGACCACCTATTATATGTTTCAAATGCGGAAGGGAGGGACATATCAGTCCAAACTACGCGATGCCGTCCAAAGCATGTTATAATTGTGGAAAAGAAGGTCACTTAGCCCGATTTTGTCGTTCACCGAAGACAAGTTCAGCTAGAATAGAGGCACCAAAGACCGTTCCAGAAAAGTCAAAATCGGTAGTGTAAGGGAGAGCGTTTTTCGTGACTTCTCAAAAAAACGAGTAACCCGAACGAAGTTAGCACGGGTTAGTTAATTATAAATTACGAAGTCTATACCTTATAAGATACCGGTTCTACCCATTATTTTATCTCTCTTGCTTGCGTTCAACGTTTAAATTTGACTCCGGAGAAGTTAGACTTTGACTTATTGGTTAAAACTTCGTTAGTAGGAGCCTTCGTTACCTCTACTGTTTTAAAATCTTGTTTGATTCAAATAAACACTTTCACGTTATCTATCGATCTTATCTTTTTGAAAATACTTGCATTTGATGTGATTTTAGGAATCAATTGGTTTACTACTCATCATGCTTTTCGTAAGGTTGTTAGCTTTTATATTCATAACCAACCTGTTGTGCGAATTCAAGTAACCAAATCACTAAAGTCAATCATTGTCATATCAAGCCATAAGTAAAGAGCCCCGAACCTTTCGTTGTTGACTTCCTTGTATGGAATGCACCGGGGCCAGACTTTCTGTAGGCGACATCGTGAATAAAGATGGCATGTTGATAGGTATCATTGTGAGGTGCTATCTAGGTTAAGGGATAGAAGTCACAGTTGGTATCAATGTTATCCAAGTCTTGGATGAGAGTCACAATTTTGAATGATATTTCTATTATTAATAAATTTCCTGGCGTATTCTTGAAGACTTCTTAGCCTACTTAGAGCGTGAAATCGAATTTTGTATTGACCCCAGTACAAAACCCATTTCTTAAACCCTCAAATATTTCTTCAACTAAAATGAACAGTTTACGTGGATTATGATGAAAGTCATAATAAAAGCATTGGACTAATAAAAATCATGGGTATACGTGGTATTAGTAAGTGTTATGATGAGTTATGTTGGTTAGTATGTGAAAACATGAAAGTTTCTTAGAAATCACAAGGAATTGAAAATCAGATTTTTGGTGAAAAACGGAACATGAAATTCAATTGACCATATCTCCTAATATATTTTGAATTTTTCAGTGTGATCAAGTCCTAGAGTTAGATCTATGATTTTTGTAGCATCTCCAAGTGGAATCATTGGAAAAGGAGTTGTAGATTTTCGTGTGGACTGATTTTAGCAAATGAGTCAAAAGCTGGAAATTTTAAAAAAGCTACTGATCTTATTTTTAAAAAGGCATTTTCGGTCACTTAATTTATGAGAAAAATTCTGGCCTTTTGGGACATGAAATTATATGGTATAAAGAACACCCTGTCCAAAAATGAGCTCATTCTGACTTAAAATGAGCAAGTTATGACCATTTCAATATTTAGGTTTTTCCGACGAAAAACGCTATAACTAGAGTTCTATAACTCTGATGACCATGAAATTTAAAATGGAAGCTCACATTAACATGTGTAATATCCTTCCAAGATTTGGGAATTTTTGGAGTTAAACTTGAGGTAGCTAATTTCTTAAGGAATTAATTGGAAATTGATTTTTGAAAAATAGTAAATGAATTTTAAAAATTCCAAGAAAAATATATTTTCATTATGGGACTACATTATGCTAAATCTCAGAAAAGAAATATTTTTGGAACTGATTTGGTATTTTTCATGAAAATAATCTAGTTATGAGTAAATGAGTTAAATATGTTATGTGAAGTAACAAAATTAGAAAATAGGATTTTATGGCTAGGGAATCCTATATAGAGTATATGCATATTTTTTGATGAGGGATTTGATCATTGGTGATGATATCTTATGAGTATGGCATTTTTGAATGATTAAATGCATTATATATTAAAGCGTAAACAATTGAAATAAATTATTTATAAGTTTAAGAAGTGATTAAAATATTGTTATAATATTAATGATATTAGATCATGAGATTATTAAGTGATTGATAACATTGGAATATTCTTAAACCCTGGATAAATTATATTATAAATGTTTAATATTTATCCTTTATCTCGTTTGATTGATTATTTATATTATTGTCATAATCCTCATGCTTATATTGTGTTGAAAGTCATCTACGTGGCTTACGTGCGTAGATGGACTTGGTATGATTATGACCGTGGATTATTCGGTATAATCATGACCGTAATGTTACAAATGATGTGGTAAAAGTCATCTTTGGTAGTAGTATCATAGATGGACTTGGTATGATTATGACCGAGGATTATTTAGTATAATCATGTAGTAATTGAAAACACGAATATCCTTGGCCGTAGTGCATGGATAATTCGTGGTCGTGATACTATTAAGTCGAGTCTCAAAGATTATTGGTTTTATGATTGTATATCTTTGGCCCAGTAGTACAAAGATGAACTGTTAATTATTAGTTATCTGATTGACTTTGTAGTGCAAAGATGAATTGTTAATGAATATCTTTGCGAAATGGAAAGATGAATTTAATGTTTTCAACGATAAAGGTATTCGTATCCTCACCTCTTTATCATACCAGTGTATCGTCGTAAATTTCGAGGCGAAATTCCATAGAGGGGGAGATTGTGAGACCCAGTGATTTTATAAATAAAGATTTTAATTTCTCGAAATATTTTTTTATATTATGGTGTGGATTTGAGATAGTGTTATAGTTATGGGTAGTATTTGAAAATTTTGCAAAGTATGCAAGTTGTTATAAATATTCGTTTGGTCGGGGAATATTCTTTTTGTCGGGAATATCCGTATTTACGACACAATCATTAGTGGACCCCACAATGTATAATCGTCGTAGTTAGAAAACGATAAAAATATTTTATAGAAATAACGATGGAGGTTTTACCATTAATCTTTTGTTGAACTACCCAGGTAGTAAAAGTGCACATGTCTGGCGTGGTTGCATAAGTAGTAGCGCACGGTATTGATTATTGATGCTTACGTAAAAGTCACTTTCGGTTATACCGCATTATTACTTACAAGAATTGCTGCATCATATCTCTCGTATTATTGATCCAATTATTGTCACAGTATCATGTGCATAATATGTTATATTATTAAATTAATAATTGAGACGACAAAGTTATTCATATTATTAAATTGCAATATTTACAATGTCTAGAAGTTCTGTCAAGGAGAGGTTTGGTCACCTAATTGCGCCTAATGATGGGAGAAATCCTTATTGGAAAGCCCCTTTCACTCGGAACGACACCGTTGTTAAATATTGTGAGTTATGATATTAATGATGGATAAGTTCGTGTTGATTAAAGATGAATTTGATAGTTCCATTGTGTTAAAATTATTTGTGTTAGTGAAAATTGACATTTATTTCGATAATAATTGATGTCTGGAGGTTATATTGTTCAATCGGGTATTTGGGGAACTTTTCATGTCGGAGTTACTATTCACGAGTTACTATTCATTAGTTACTATTCACGAGTTACTATTCACGAGTAAATTACCCCTTCACAAATAGTAGTTGCCTCTTCAATATTATCAAGAGTTATTTTGACCATTCGTTAAGACCAAGAGTCGGGGAACGGAGTAACGGTCCAGATGATAGCATTAGTAGTCTTCACTATTCTGTTAAATAGTGTGACAATAAATATAATGAGGACTGAATTTGAGTTTGTATACTGTCTATGAGGACTCCATTGAGAATGAATATTGTCTAGAAGGCAGTATTCTTATTTAAACTCTCAATTTATGTTTTGTCGTATTTTACACGACAGCTGTATAGTTAAATTTGTATTTGTATTGTGTACCATGTATTTGGCGACTCAAGATGGGTGATTAATACCAAATTTTGGGGGCGTCATAAAACACCCTTCCAAAGTTGGGTTCACCTCATCCTATTGTTGTTCACCAAAATCAATTATTAAGTGACGTATAATATACGACACACACATCTTAGGTCCTCAATACAATTATATATTGTATGTCATGCCGTTTTATAATGTGTTGAAAAACTTTGATAGTCTCGGACCACCACACTATTCCCCTCATTATCCCCGCTCGACCCAAATTACACTTTTATTACACGAAAGGAATTGTGAAGCAAAGGGGTGAGCATTAACTAGCCCAAAGAAAGAATATCATAACTAAAGATAATTAAATTATCAATAGCCTTCATCAAGAATAAATCGTAGATTTAGAACATATGGTAGATGATAAAACTTTTCAACCATAGTTGCAGTGAATCGAGCAATCCATTGAAGAGTTAAATAAACCATAAAGTCTATTATCTTCTCCATGTTAAAAGTCCACCAACAATGTTTTAACCCTGTAATATTATTCAACAGATCCTGTTCACAGTCATGTGAATAACTCATAATCATAATTGTAGTTCTAATTTTCTCTTCTCATCCAAGACGAAGATATTTTTCATCACATGTCTTTACCTGAAACATCAAATATCATAGTTATACCAAATCACAGTTCCTGTTCATAATCATATTAATAAGTTCATCTTTCCACTACGGGCCAAAGATATTCATTAACAGCTCATCTTTGCACTACATGCCAAAGATATTCAACAACAAAATCATCTTTGCACTACGGCCAAAGATATTCAACAACAAAATCATCTTTGTACTACACACCAAAGATATTCATCAACAATTCATCTTTTGACTACAAAAGCCAAAGATATTCATATCTCAAAAGAAATATATAATCATTTCAAAATTTATATAAATAATAATTATAACCATGTTGATCAATTCACCTTTGACTTAAGCTAAAAATATTCAATTGAAAATTCAATGGTCATGATCATACCAATCCAACAATTCATCTTTTAACACTTCTCGGCCAAAGAGAACCCAGAGTCATGATCATACCAATAATCTACCCATCTTTACACTTAAGTCAAAGAGAAATTTCATCACCGAGATTATAAAATGTTATATATGATAATAAAAACAATACGATCAACAACTTCATTTAATTTCAAGAAGTAAGATTCATAAATCAATGATTTCATAACACCTTAATCCAAATGTTATAAATTACTTAATAATCTCATAATTTAATATTATTAATACTACCACAATATTTTAATCATTTCTTAAACTTATAAATAATTTATTTTAATTGTTTACACTTTACTAATTAATGCATTTAATCATACTAAAATGCCAAACTCATAAGATTTCATCACCAATAACCAACAACCTAATCAAAAATCTGCATATACCATATATAGGATTCCCAAGCCATAAAATCATATTTTCCAATTTTGTTACTTCACATAACATATTTAATTTATTTATTCATAACTAGTCCATTTTCATGAAAAATACCAAATCAGTTCCAAAAATATTTTTTTTCTGGGATTTAGTATAATATAATCCCATATTGAATATATATTTTTCTCGGAATTTTTAAAATTCATTTACTATTTTTCATATGGCCAAAACTGCCAAATATTTAGACATTTATCATAAATTGTACTTTTGTCCAAAAATTCCGAAATTTACAGGATATACTAATGTTATACAGATGTACTCCCAATAAAAATTTCAATAATTTTGGAGTTAACCACAAGGAGTTATAAAGGTTTACTTTTAAAATAGTCTTTTCTCATAAAATCCATAACTCCTAATCTATACATCCAAAAATCGCCATTTTTTGACACAATCTAGGAAACTCATCAAATTATCATTTTAAATTTTTTCAAAATTTTTGAAGGTCTGAAAGATTACGAAACATGAAAAACATAATAACCCTTACAATCTCTTACCTCAAAAGAGCAGTACTTCTAACCGGAATATCGGATATAAAGTCGAAGGAAACTTGCACTGAATAGAAACTCTCAAAGTATCTAAATACTCACTAAAATACTTTCAACAATATAGAGTGAAAGAAAAAACTTATTTCTGGTGTGATTTTTAATTCTAACATAAACACCTATTTATAGAAAAATGCTAGAACGCCAAAGGAGACTAATTTAATAAAATAATATATTCTTTTTATTTTCTTCCGCATATTTCCTTGACTAGAAATCAGCCACCAACCAGCCCTCATGTTTGAACAAGAATTCAGCATATGTTTTCAACAATTGATAAAAGTGGGTCCCACCCAAATAATTTAATAAAAATTATTTTATTTTTCAAAACTTCAGTAATTCATAGAAAATAACTCGTTTATCAGAAAAATACGAATTTTATGTCCATTCCATATAAAATTGAATTCTCTACAACTTTGTAGCTTTGAGTTTTTCCAAATTCCAAACAGAAAATATCCGAAATCCACAAACGGACAATTTTTAACACCTTTTCAACACATTTTAAAATTCATAACAAATCATGCGTTAATTTTCAATGGTTCAAAATTTATGGATATATATCAACTCGTATATGTATAACATATCCAAAAATTATAACGATCCAACGGTCGAATTAAAATTACAACTCACGCAATAAAGCTTTAAGAACACCGATTTGAGTTTTTAATACCTCCAATCCGACAATATACTGATAAAACACCTCAACATTAATTCCTTAATTTATAAACACATAAATAAATTCATCATTTATATCCACATCAAATAAATATTTCCTTATCATATAAATTAATAATTAATTATTCACAAATAATATTACAGAATCACAATTATGACAACCATGCAGTTCTCAGGAAAGAGGGGGCTTTTCAATAAAGTTTTCTCTTTACTGGCGCACAATTAGGTGACCAAACCTCTCCTTGACAGAACTTTCTAGACATTGCCAATAATGCTATCTAATAATATTATTCAAATAATATGAATTATTGATCCGATAATGGAAAATATCTTGGTCGTGATAATTATTGAAACAACAATAATATAAAATATCAATGCAATTATTGAATCAATAAAATAAAATATTGAGCAAGAATTATCGTAATAATTATTGAAAGTAGTGCCTTCTTACGTAAGAATCAATAATTCAAAAATATCGCGTGCAATACCGTGTGCTACTGTGCAACCACGCGTATTACTATATTTTAATCACCGGGTATTCCAACAGTGTTAACGGTAACAATTACGCCGTTATTTATAAAAACTCAAATTTGTCATTTTCTTCATCTGATAGTTATTCTACATTATGGGGCCCATAATCGGTTGGCACTGTCGTATTTGCGGATATTCCCGACAAAAAGAATATTCTACGACCAAACGAATATTCCCCGACAACAATGAGTATTTTATAACCACTTGCGTATTTTGAAAATTTTATATATATCACCGTTAACTTTAAACTTTTATCAATTTAACCATTTACTGAATAATAATTATAAGAAAAATTGAATACTTTTATTTCATAAAATTCGGGGTCTTACAATTTCCCCTCCTTATGAAATTTCATCCTCGAAATTTACGTACCTGGTAATTCAAAGAGTTAAAAATACCTTGCTTTCATTTCAGATTCCATCTTCCCATCATCATGATTTCTCAATTGCTTTCATCTCCGTATTTTAGGATATCATTCTAGAATACGGTTTCAAAACAAGGGTTAATTGAACAAATTAACATAAAGCATACATAATATCCCGATATTATGATTTGAACAACAAATAAGCTTAGGTAGGACACACTAGCGAAGGACTTACTCATCTCTCCCCTCCTAGTTCTATTCCCCGATCTCCGCTAGAGATCATATCCCTAAGCTCTGATACCAAATGTGACGCCCCCAAAATAGGTCCAATCCATCCAACCTATTCTGAGTCTCCAATTATATGGTACAGAAAATAACTACAACTTTATAATTGTCGTGCAAAATACAACAACACATATACTGTGAGTTTTAATACCAACTGTGACTCATGTCCCAACTATTGACAACACCTCACAGTGATACCTTACATAAAGGTACAATCTAGAACTGTTCAACAAATTAAAATCTTTGGGAAGTGCTCAAGGAAACCTTCAAACATAGGAGGCCATGAATCTAAGTTATGATAGATATCATATGTCCAGAGAATTATCATTAGTTGATCCAATAAACCCCAAAGAAAAATAAGAAGATTACTATCATGTTCCTTCCAATGGTGAGTCTTCTCTTGACATATAACTATCTCCACCGTCTGCGATTAAACATTATGTTTCAACCCAACTCCAAGATCATATAGGTAGTGCTCGTAGATATACTCAGCAAGTGGATGTGCACAACCTTTTCTTATGATAACACGAGATTGTATGTCATTAGACATCTTGTATGATAGTGACAAAATACCCTTCCAAAGTTGGGTTCACCGCATCCTATTGTTGTTCACCAAAATCAATTATTAAGTGACGTATAATATACGACACACACATCTTAGGTCCTCAATACAATTATATATTGTATGTCATGCCATTTTATAATGTGTTAAGAAACTTTGATAGTCTCGGACCACCGCACTATTCCCATGTTATCCCCATCAATTCCGGTTACACTTTTATTACACGAAAGGAATTGTGAAGCAAAAGGGTGAAACCAACTAGCCCAAATAAAGAATATCATAACTAAAGATAATTAAATTATCAATAGCCTTCATCAAGAATAAATCGAGATTTAGAACATATGGTAGATGATAAAGCTTTTCAACCATAGTCAGCAAATTAAACGAAGCGATCCATTAGAAGAGTCAAATAGACCATAAAGTCTATTATCTTCTCCATGTTAAAAGTCCACCAACAATGCTTTAACCCTGTAACATTATTCAACAGATCCTGTTCACAATCATGTGAATAACTCATAATCATAATTGTAGTTCTAATTTTCTCTTCTCATCCAAGACGAAGATATATTTCATCACATGTCTTTACCTGAAACATCAAAGATCATGGTTATACCAAATCACACTTCCTGTCCATAATCATATTAATAAGTTCCTGTTCATAATCATCTTTGCACTACGGGCCAAAGATATTCATTAACAGTTCATCTTTGCACTACATGCCAAAGATATTCAACAACAGGTCATCTTTGCACTACCGGACAAAGATATTCAACAACAGGTCATCTTTGTACTACACGCCAAAGATATTCATCAACAATTCATCTTTGCACTACAGGCCAAAGATATTCATATCTCAAAGAAATATATAATCATTTCAAAATTTATATAAACAATAATTATAACCATGTTGATCAATTCACCTTTGCACTTAAGCTAAAAATATTCAATTGTAAATTCAATAGTCATGATCATACCAGTCAACAATTCATCTTTGCACTACTGGCCAAAGAGAACCCATAGTCACGATGATACCAATAATCTACCCATCTTTACACTTAAGTCAAAAAAAAATTTCATCACCGAGATTATAAAAATGTTATATATGATAATAAAAACAATACGATCAACAACTTCATTTAATTTCAAGAGTAAGATTCATAAATCAATGATTTCATAACACCTTAATCCAAATGTTATAAATCACTTAATAATCTCATAATCTAATATTATTAATACTACCATAATATTTTAATCATTTCTTAAACTTATAAACAATTTATTTTAATTGTTTACACTTTACTAATTAATGCATTTAATCATACTAAAATGCCAAACTCATAAGATTTCATCACCAATAACCAACAACCTAATCAAAAATCTGCATATACCATATATAGGATTCCCAAGCCATAAAATCATATTTTTCAATTTTGTTACTTCACATAACATATTTAATTTATTTATTTATAACTAATCCATTTTCATAAAAAATACCAAATCAGTTCCAAAAATATTTCTTTTCTGGGATTTAGTATAATATAATCCCATATTGAATATATATTTTTCTCGGAATTTTAAAAATTCATTTACTATTTTTCATATGGCCAAAACTGCCAAATATTTAGACATTTATCATAAATTGTACTTTTGTCCAAAAATTCCAAAATTTACAGGATATATTAATGTTATACAGATGTACTCCCAATAAAAATTTCAATAATTTTGGAGTTAACCACAAGGAGTTATAAAGGTTTACTTTTAAAATAGTCTTTTCTCATAAAATCCATAACTCCTAATCTATACATCCAAAAATCGCCATTTTTTGACACAATCTAGAAAACTCATCAAATTATCATTTTAAATTTTTCCAGAATTTTTGAATGTTTGAAAAATTATGAAACATGAAAAACATAATAACCCTTACAATCTCTTACCTCAAAAGACCAGTACTTCTGACCGGAATATCGGATGTAAAGTCAAAGGAAACTTGCACTGAATAGAAACTCTCAAAGTATTTAAATACTCACTAAAATACTCTCAACAATATAGAGTGAACGAAAAAACTTGTTTCTGGTGTGATTTTTAATTCTAACATAAGCACCTATTTATAGGAAAATGCTAGAACGCCAAAGGAAACTAATTTAATAAAATAATATATTCTTTTTATTTTCTTCCGCACATTTCCTTGACTAGAAATCAGCCACCAACCAGCCCTCATGTTTGAACAAGAATTCAGCACATGTTTTCAACAATTGATAAAAGTGGGTCCCACCCAAATAATTTAATAAAAATTATTTTATTTTCCAAAACTTCAGTAATTCATAGAAAATAAACCGTTTATCAAAAAAATACGAATTTTATGTCCATTCCACATAAAATTGAATTCTCTACAATTTTGTAGCTTTGAGTTTTTCCAAATTCCAAACAGAAAATATCCGAAATTCACAAACGGACGATTTTTAACACCTTTTCAACACCTTTTAAAATTCATAACAAATCATGCGTTAATTTTCAACGGTTCAAAATTTATGGATATATACTCAACTCGTATATGTATAACATATCCAAAAATCACAACGATCCAACTATTTGGGATTAAAATTACAACTCACTTAATAAAGCTTTAAGAACAACACCGATTTGAGTTTTTAATACCTCCAATCCGACAAAATACTTGATAAAATACCTCAACATTAATTCCTTAATTTATAACCACATAAATAAATCCATCATTTATATCCACATCAAATAAATATTTCCTTATCATATAAATTAATAATTAATTATTTACAAATAATATTACGAATCACAATTATGATGATCAGTGGGTTCCTGGAAGAGGGCTTTCCAATAAGGTTTTCTCATACTTGGCGGCATGAATTAGGTGATCAAACCTCTCCTTGTAACTTTCTAGACATTGCTAATAATGCTATCTAATAATATTATTCAAATAATATGAATTATTGATCCGATAATGGGAAATCTTTGTCTTAGTGACAATTATTGAAACAACAATAATATAAAATATCAATGCAAAGAATTATTGAATCAATAAAATAAAATATTGAGCGAAGAATTACTTGTAATAATTATTGAGTAGTGCCTTTTACGTAAGAATCAATAATTCAAAATATCATAATACCGCTGGTATTGCAACCAATGCGACCCGCGTATTACTATATTTTAACCAATTTGGGTATTTCAATAGTGTTAATTCAGAATAATTACACCGTTATTTATAAAAACTCAAACTTGTCGCTTTTTCTTCATCCGACGGTTATTACATTATGGGGCCCATGACTAGTTTAACGGCCGTAAATGCGGATATTCCCGACAAAAAGAATATTTCACGACCAAATGAATATTCCCCGACAACAATGAGTATTTTATAACCACTTGCGTATTTTGAAAATTTTATATACATCACCGTTAACTTTAAACTTTTATCAATTTAACCATTTACTGAATAATAATTATAAGAAAAATTGAATACTTTTATTTCATAAAATTCGGGGTCTTACACTTTACTTATGACTTGATATGATAATGATTGACTTTAGTGGTTTGGTTGCTTGAATTCACATAACAAGATTTGAATCAACAAGATTTATAAATAGTGGAGGTAACGAAGGTTTTTACTAACGAAATTTTAACCAAAAAGTCAAAGTCTAACTTCTCTGGGGTCAAATTTAAACGTTGAGCGCAAGCAAGAGAGATAAAAGAATGGGTAGAATCTGTATTTAATAAGATATAGACTTCGCAAGAATTTATAATTAACTAACCCATGCTAACTTCGTTCGGGTTACTCGCTTTTTGAGAATTCACGAAAAACGTTCTTCCTGAAACCACCGACTTTGTTTTGTCCGTATCCGCCTTTGATGCCACCGTCCCAGCTGGACTTAAGGGTGTAAACGAGTCGAACCGGAGCGAATAGAGAGCTACTCGAATTCGACTCGAAATGATAAATTCGTACTCGAATTCGGCTCAAATTCGAATTATATTTGAAAAATCCTACTCAGATTCGACTCGACTCGACTCGAATATTTATTACTCGAATTTGATCCGACTCGACTCAAATATTTTTTCAAACTACTCGCGAACTTCAAATTCAAGCTCGAATTCGAGTCTCCACATAATAACTAGTTTTATAATAAATATAATTATAAATTGAATTTGTTAGTTTACTTAAAAATGGAAAAATATATTTATTATTACACTTTGCAAATAAAAAATCACAATTAAAATTAAAAACAAAACAAAATAATAACTAATTATCCTAATTTGATTTAAATTTGTATATATTATAAGAGAATGTATCGAACATCTAATCGAATATGTATTAACCGAGTATTTCAATTAAAAATTCGAGTAGTTTGAATCTTAAACGAGTTGAGTATAACCTTGCTCAAATTCTACTCATATTTTTATTCAAACTATTTTTAATGCTCAGATTTGGATCATATTATTAACGAATCAGAGTCTCGCTCGTATTTTTTCGAGTCGAGCCCGAACTGTGTTGGCTCATTTACAGCCTTAGTTGGACTTGACTTTGGTGCACGACAAAATCGGGCTAAGTGACCTTCTTTTCCACAATTGTAACATGCTTTAGACTGCATCACACAGTTTAGACTGATATGTCCCTCCCCACCGCATTTGAAACATACAATTGGTGGTCGTTCTCTTTCTTTGAAAACAGGTGTTGGTGTTGCTTTCTTTCCATCGTTGTTGAACCTTCTCTTCTTAAAATTTCCACTCCTATTATCTTGGCCATGATTACCACCGAAATGGTTACCATTTCTGGCATGATAATTTCCTACACGATGGTTATCATTGTTCCGATGACCATTGCCACCGGTACGATTATTATCGTGTTGTTACTTGTTATCCTTTGGTTGGGCTGGCTCATTATCGCGCTCCAATAACTGAGCCATATTCACTACATCTGAATACAAACACAATTTATGAGAAATGAGGTATTGACGTATTTCGGGTTTCAAATCTCTTAGAAACATTCGTGTCATTCGCTCCTCATTATCGACCAAATGGGATTCAAACCGGGATAACTCCGCAAAGTTAGCCTCGTATTGCGACACGGTCATATTATTTTGCTCCAACTTGATAAACTCCACCTCCTCATGTGACGAATACTTTCGGGAAAGTACTTGTCGTTGAACAACTCTTGAAACTTCTCCCAAGACAACTTGAGTACGCTTTACAGATTCCCACCAATAATCTGCATCTTCACGCAACATGAAGGTGGCAAAGGGAACCTTTTGCTCCTCGGAGCATCCCAAGACATCAAATATCTTGGTGATCTGCTTAAGTGGTTCTGGCTTTCCCAAAAACTCTGGCGGTCCCAGCTCCTTGAACTACTTAGCAGTGACCAGCCATGGGTTGTCATTATTTCCACCTGCATTTTGAACAGGAGTCTCTCTCACCTGATGTTGCATGAATTGCATAAAGCCTCTGAACATCTCATCGTTCATCATCTGATCGGTGTTGTTATTTACCTGAGGATTATTGTCTTTCTGTTGCACATTATTCTGGGTATTGATCGTTGGTGACTCAACGGTCTCATGTGATTCATTGCTTATCTCAACATTTTCGGATGCCATTCTCAAATACTGCCACAAAACAAAAGTTAATTGACATATCACATATTATCCCTATACTCTGACCGACCAATTAAATACCAACTAAACTTAGGTAGGTCATACTAGCGAAGGAATTCCCTGTCTCACCCCCTCCTAGTTCGTGTCTCACATCTCAGCCAGGGATCATATTCCTAAGCTTTGATACTAATCTATGACGCCCCCAAAATAGGTATACATCACCATTCTCGAGTCGCCAAAAATATGGTACGAAATACAAATACAATCTTAAATATACAACATGAAATTTGTGAGTTTTAATACAAATATTGTCTTTTAGACAAGATTCAAACTCAAAATAAGTCCTCAATACATTTATTAACACATTATTTCATAGAATAGTGAGGACTACTAATGCTATCATCTCGGACCAATTATCTCGTTTCCCGACTAGTCCTCATTACATTCTCATTTCACAAGAGAACAATGAAAGCAAAAGGGTGAGCTCAACTAGCCCGATGAAGAAATATTATGACTAAGATAATGCGAGAATAAATTATCATTAGCCTTTAACGATGTTAAACCGATACAATATAACAAATATCAAGTTTAATCTGCAGTGAACAAAACAATCAATTAAAAGAGTCAGTAGAGAATAAAATCTACTATCTTCTATGATTTAAAAGGTTTTCATCACTTTTATCGTTGAGACTCAAACAATAAATCATCCACATCATCCACGCACTTTTCTGACGAGGATATTCATTAGTATCACAACCACAAATTATCCATGCACTACAGGCCAAGGATATTCGTGTATTCTTTAATGGTCATAATCATGTCAACAATTGTCCATCAATGCACTACGGGCCAATGAGGACTTTTACCACATCATGTGTAACATTACGGTCATGATTATACCGAATAATCCCTGGTCATAATCATACCAAGTCCATCTATGCACTACAGGCCACAGATAATTTTCAACATAATATAAACATGAGGATGATGACAATGATATAAGAATTTAATAAAACAAGTTCAAGAATTAATTTATCCAAGAACCAATAACGTCCAAATTGTCAACATGATACTTCTTTGTGGAGTAAAATTCAAGAATGCTCAGAAGAATATTTCCATGAAAAGATACTGGATGAAGCGCAAATATCAAAGATATTCCACTAATTTCATGGAGTATAAAAGCCAAAACTTTAACCAACTGAGTATAATAACGAATGGAATAACAAAAAAGAATTCACCAAGCGTCGATAGAGCAAGCCTGCATGAGTTATTCTAATAGAATAAAAAATAATGAAACCAGTCAATGCGTAAAGGATGCACGAGGATGTTCCAACGAGAATAATAAATAATGGAACCGAGTCAAATGCGTAAAGCACAGATGGATGTTCCAACAGAATAATAAATAATGGAACCAGAATCGTGCGTAAAAGCACGCATGGATGTTCCAACAAAATGATAAAGAATGGAATAATAGAAGAATTTCACCATGTATGCAGTACTTCGCATAGACAGGTTATTCCAACATAATAACAAAGAATGGAATAACAGAAGAATTTCACCAAGTATAGGGTAGTCCGCTTATACAGGTTATTACAACATAATAATAAAGAATGGAATAACAGAAGTTCTCTCCATGAATACGAAAGAAATAATACCCCTTACCTTAGAAAAACTGAATACTGGAGTAGTGAAGTAGCAGAATACTTTTCTTCTTTCTCTCTATAGTTTCTCTTTCTAGAGTTTCAGTGAATTCATAAGAAATAATGAAGGAATACGCTTCTATTTATAGAAAAATTGAAAGTAGCTCTTGGTCTTAACGAAGGGTCTAAATGACTCTTGGTAATATTAAAGAGACAACTACTATTTGCGAAGGGGCAATTAACTCTTGGAACACCGAAGAGACAAGTAACTCTTGAAAAACCGGAGGGACAAGTAACTCTTGGAAAACCGAAGGGACAAATAACTCTTGGAAAACCGAAAGGACAAGTAACTTTTGAAAAACTGAAAGGACAAGTAACTCTTGGAAAATCGAAAGGACAAATAACTCTTGAAAAATCGAAAGGACAAGTTACTATTAAAACTTTAAACCAACGATCCATATTGATTTATTATTATAATTTCAACCAACTGTCTGAAAAACTATCACATCTTCTCATGGAATAATATTGTACTCAAAAATGATTTGGACCGAAAAGAAATATATTTTTCGGGTGAATAGTATCCCGTGAATAGTACTTCGGGAATAGTACCTCGTGAATAGTACCCCGACACGAAAAGTGTCCCAAATACCCGAGTGAATAATATTTGGGTGAATAGTAATTGGGTGAATAGTAACTTGAGTGAATAAGATTTCAAACCACGAAAAGTTCCCCGAATATCCGGTGAACAATACTAGAGTGAATAATGCTTAAGGGTTAATAGTAACTCCGTGAATAATAGACTTTCGACACGAAAAAGTGCCCCGAATACCCGAGTGTCAATATAACCTCCAGACATCAATTATTATCGAAATAAATATCGATTTCTACTAACACTAATAATTCTCACACAATGGAACTATCAATTTCATCTTTAATCAACACGAACTTATTCATCATTAATATTATAATTCACAATATTTAACAACCAGTGTCGCTCCCGGGAAGGGGGGCTTTCAGATAAGAATTTCTCCTTATTGACGCCTTGATTAGATGACCAAACCTCTCCTCGATGAAACTTACAGACATTGTAAATATTGCAATTTAATAATATGAATAACTTTGTCGTCTCGATTATTGATTTAATAATATATCATATTATTCAGATGATATTGTGACAATAATTGAATCAATATTGTGACAATAGTAACCCGTGAATAGTACTTCGATACGAAAAGTGCCCCGAATACCCGAGTGAACAACACTAGAGTGAATAGTAATCGGATAAATAGTAACCCGTGAATAATAACCCGTGAATAGTACCCCGACACGAAAAGTGGCTCGAATACCCGAGTGTCAATATAACCTCCAGACATCAATTATTATCGAAATAAATATCGATTTTTACTAACACTAATAATTTTCACACAATGGAACTATCAATTTCATCTTTAATCAACACGAACTTATTCATCATTAATATTATAATTCACAATATTTAACAACGAATCGCTCCTGTGAAAGAGGGGCTTTCCGATAAGAATTTTTTTTTTATTGGCCGCAATTAGATGACCAAACCTTTCCTTGATGAACTTCTAGACATTATAAATATTGCAATTTAATAATATGAATAACTTTGTCGTCTCAATTATTGATTTAATAATATATCATATTATGCGAGATGATCTTTGTGACAATAATTGAATTAATAATATGAGAGATATGATCGCGAGAATTATTGTAGCAATAATTGAGTATAACTAAGTGACTTCTCACGTAAGCATCAATAATCAATACTGTAGTGCTACTTATCGACCACGCCAGATTCTTTTTCTTTTCTTGTCGGGTAGTTCAACAGTTAATGGTAAAACTTCCTCCGTTATTTTTATAAATATTTTTGTCGTTTTCTCAATCCGACAATAATTCCGTTATGGGGTCCACCAATGATTGTGCCGTTGTACGAATATTCCCTGCTAAAACGAATATTCCCCGACCAATTGAATATTATGTAACAACTTACGTACTTCGAAAAATTTATAAATATTACCCATAACTATAATATTATATCAAATCCACACCATAATATTCAAAAAAATATTTCGAGAAATTTAAATCTTTATTCATAAAATTTGAGGTCTCACAGAAATCAACAAAGGGGAGAGTCTAAAGTAAATTAATGATGTTTGAAAAAATAAATGTTTGTAAAAAATAATTTGGTAAATAAAAAACTTGGTTTTTGTGATCATTCTTCAACCTCAAGTAGCGACCAAGATTTGATTTTGTTTTAAGTTCTTTCATTTGAATTTCATTGTAAAATAAAATTTATTATATTTTTTAATTTATGGAGCGCATGTAAAAAATTTTGGACTGCTATTATAAACTACTATTATTATACATATACATATACATATATATATAGAGAGAGAGAGAGTCCGGATCTTAAGCTCGCCTCTTATCCAACTCACCCAAACTCACCCCCTTTTAGAGACGGACCCGGTGACGGTTCGGTCATACAACCGTCGCCTATACTTTTAGCGACGGACAACATATAGCGTCGCTAAAAGTATAGACGACGGTTGTATAACCGAACTGTCGCCAGGTCCGTTATTAAAGGGGGGTGAGCTCGAGTGAGTTGACTAAGAGGTGAACTTAAGATCCGGATATATATATATATATATATATATATATATATATATATATATATATATATATATATATATATATATGACTATTAATATATGTATGCTATTGACTATTAATATATAGTGCAATGCGAGAATTATGGCCTCACCCCCCCCTTGGTTCCGCCATACATGACAATACGTGAATTAGGTCTACATGATCTATTAGAACATATATGTACTCAATCTTTCTTCTTATATTTCGATGTGAGACTTTACTATCATGTGGTACATCAACAGATAAACATAACAAAATATTTAAAAGATTTGTCCTGACATTTTAATTGAAAATATTTTTTTATATAAGAATGGAAATATGTTTTACAGAAAAAAAGAGTAAAATACATTGGCATCCCATGTAGATAATCATAATAACACTCACCACCCCTCTAGTTTTTCAAATAACAGTCAGTACTTCTCTAGTTTATAATATATAACATTCACTACCCCTAGTGTGGTTGACCAACTAATATCTAAAAATATTTTTAATATAATGTCTAATATATCCTTCAAGTCATAATGTTTAATATATCCACTAAATATAAATTTGTATATTATAATTTTTACTTAACTTGATCTAATTAATTAAATTATGAACTTGTGCAATAAATAACATAAATGTCAAAAAAATAATAAAAATTCATTTTATCGGAAAAATAAAATCTCACAATTTTTTGCTAATTAAATTTCTCAAAATTAAAATTTATGTAATATACATTCAAATATATATTTTTTTGTAATTAAAAGGTAAAGATTTAATACCCATAAAAATTATAAATTATTATCAAAAAATTATAATTATTTTTCTCAAATATTAAAATTTACGTAAAACAAACTTATTATTACAGAACAAATCTTATTATTCATATAAAAAGTATTAAAAATTATATTAATAATTTTCTCAAATATTAAACTAAACATAAATCGCATTTGGGCATAATTATTTACAAAAAAAAATGACAACCCAAAAAAAAATAAGAGTAAATATGCAAAAATTTAAATAATACATATATATATATATATATATATATTTTATTTTATGAATTCAAATTTAAATAATATATATATATTATTATGTTTATGTTCTTAATTATTTGACGTTTTAGAGTTTTTTATTTGTCCCTAATTATTTGACGTTTGTTCAAATCTAGGAGAATTAATAATAATTTTTTCAAAATTACCCCTCATTACTCTCTATTTTTTTGATACGTTACTCTTTCTCTTTCCTTATCCCAATAAAACTCTTCTTATTTCAACAAAAGATTTAAGGATATTATAGACAATTGAGTACTATATTTAATGTTTTCCAATCATTATCTTAATTCTTGTGTCCACCTTTAAAATATCAAATAATTAGGGACGGAGGGAGTAACATACAAGAGTAAATATATAATTTTATCTATTTAGTCAACCCAAAAAACTTGTAGGGCTAATATGTGTTATTTAAAAAACTAGAGGGGAAGTGAGTATTATTATGATTATCTAGAAGGAATGTCACTGTATTTTACTCAAAAAAAAAATCAATCAAATTAAAAATAAATAAAAACATGATTAATCAATTTGAGTTTAAAATCCCCCAAGTGTTTTAAGTTTATTATTGTAGTTGGTTATAATAACTTGGCCATTCAGATATTATGAGAGAAATGTCTAATAAATATAGTCCTCTTACATGATACTCCCTCCGTTCTTTAATATAGGTCGTTTTAGAGTTGTGCACAAGTATTAAGGTAATAATTATATAATAATAACTACAATATCAATTGTCTATATAACTCTTATATTAGAATAAGAGATTGTTATTTATTAAACAAAAAATAGTACAAAAATTAAATTTACATTTAATACTTAGAATAATATTGAAAACTAAACGATTAATGCTTATTTAAAATTCTCAAACGACTTATATTAAAAAACAAAAATATTTCTCTAAAACAATTTATATTAAGGAACGAAGGGAGGGAGTATATTTTGTAATTGTAATTCGGAACTCATCTTTTTATAAGTTATCTTTTGTACACTGAAAATTAGAAATAACAATATTCTAGAGTTGTGCAGGAAAAAGGATGCTCCGTCGTCAGATAATTTTTTTTGGTTTGGGGAGGCGAGGGGAGGGGGTTGGGGGATTGCAGGCAGCCTCACACTTATAATCAGTTCAATAAACTCGAATGACCAATAATTTAAATAATAAAAAAAAGAGGAGGAAAATCCCCCCATAGGTTCCTAACTAGATGCAGAAAGCCGAAAATATTTCAGTATAAAAAGGAAGATGAATCATAGAGTGTGGCCTATACTTGCCCAAGTGATGGACTCGTTAGGACAACACACAGCCGGGGCAAAAAATATTACCAAAAGCCTTTATGTGCACTATACTATAAAGCCTCTACAAGGTTACAGCAGTATAATAAAATGAATCATTTTCCTAGTTCAAGAAAAATTTCACCTCCTGATCTAAAACTCAAAAGGAAGGACAAAAGGGTCAAATTGAATATTTTTTTTGGCAAGCAAAACAAAAACTAGATAGTATTCATCCATCGGAACATGAACTGATACAATTCCTGTACAGACTTTTATGCAATTTGGACTTCATATATACAAGAAGCTAGATATATGAACGAGTTTACAGAGTTCGGCATACAAGTATTGAAACTTATTGTATTTACCCTTTGTGAAAATTTGTTAGTGCAGATAGTTCCTTATGAAGGCTGGAATATCATTTACAGCATAATGACAAAATGGTAGCTTACCGTGAATCATTTTCACTCCCAGATAATTCTCATTGCCTTTTTTCCCATCTGGTAATGTATATTCAGTAAATCCGAAACCAGAAAATAGATAGGTAAGCCACAGCACTGAGGGTTATAATATTTGGAAACTGGGAAACTAACAATTGCCCACTGATTCCATCTGCATAAAGGAAAAAATAATAATGAGAAACTTAGCAATCAGTAAATATCCCCTGAATAAAGTTTCAAAACATGGCCCGCCCAACATGGCTACTAGAACATGAAAAATCCATACAAGATTATTGATAGAATCAATTCTAGTTTCACAATCTTTTAAAGTGCATGCCCTGATTTAACAGCAACAGGTAAAGAAATCAAAGGGCAGTATTCAGCCCAACAATAGCTTCATGAGCTTATAACACTACACTAAACAAGGATATATCTGAATATGCCAGAGAAAATAATCACCATGTTTGAGATTAATATCATTTTAAATAGAGACAGCCATATCGTGTCTTACCACACACAATTGTCTCTAGGAACACTTAAAAGTAGATGCATACACCACCAAAACTAAATATACTCAAATTTGATCATAGCATGTGTTTACCACACACAATTGTCTTCAGGAACACTTAAAAGTAGATGCATACACCACCAAATCTAAATATAGAAATTATAGTGATCATCAGAACTGCTGACTTAGTTATTTCAAATTCATGCACAATTATGAGGACTTCTAATTTGAGGAATTCAATGCCCAGCTTAGGTAAGTAATGTACAAGCTGCAACCTCAGAAACTAATTTTACACACTACTTGCCTGGAAAATGGAAAATACACACACACAGACAAAGGGAGAGGAGAACACTACTGCCAAAAGAAGAAATTGGGTGGGGTGGGGTGGGGTGGGGTGGGAATCAAGGCACATCAAGCATGAAAGTATTAAAATTCCCCCTTAGGATTTAGTCTAATATAATCTTTTTTAAAGGTCCAGTAGTGATCTAGTCTTTAATATGATAATATAATATCTAAAAGTGGTTCATGATATTCACCTCTTGCTACGCAAATCAGTATGACGCTTTTGATTGAAGGAATGGAATGGATGAAGGAATGAATGATTTTAACATATTTCAAGTGCATGTTTGATTATCGGTGGTGGTGATGGTGTAATATGATGACAAAATTATCACATATATTCATTCCATCCGTCCAAAATGGGAATGGGCTAGGGTTATGTTCCACAACCTCCCACATGGATTTAAAATTAAGGGGATGGAATGAATTTTCATTCCAATTGGAATGATTTATCCTCCAAAACTGATCACAGCAGATGCACTATTTTTCATTTCATTCCTTCCACCATTCCATATTTCCATTCCCTCAACCCAAACTAGCATAGGTCTTCAAATTTAGCATTGCCTCATTACATTATCAGTTGTGCGGAATAAAACATATTTCAGCTAGTAGGTCAAGACCTACTTATCTTTAAATACAATACCTTGGCCGGTTGGCCCAAATACTGAAATTTAAAGATAAAGAGTCCCAAACTCAACTTTTAGCGAAGAAAAAATATTTATAGCTGGCACAAATGTGTGAGACTATGTACTAGGTTTAGGATTCAAGGACCGAGTGAGAGTGAGAGTGAGAGTGAGAGTGAGTGAGAGTGAGAGTGAGAGTGAGAGTGAGAGTGAGAATGAGAGACTGTGAGAGAGAGAGTCGGCCTTTTAAGACTTAAGACTTGGGACACCGGGTATTGTTAACAAATAGAACCCAAATCACTTGAAAACAAATTATTTGTGCCACTAAGAGAGGGGTACAATCTACAAGATTAAGGCCTCCAGTGAAGGCCTTGTAGAATTTATACACTCTTGAATTCTAAACTTTGAACAAATAAAGTTACAGTAAAATACAGCATTATTAGATCCTACACAATCTTACAGATTTATTCCACATATGAGGGACAAGAAGACCAGTAACTAAAAACCATGTCCATAAGTTATGAAATTGCTAAGAAACTCTACACTTGCAACAATTAATACAATTTTTCCTTAGGACTAGCTTTTGTCATGTGGATCGCTCCTGCATCAACCAAAAGAGAGGTACAGTTCAGGCTCAACTAGGAGAAGAAACTCATAATTTTAGCCATTCAAGTGAGAGAAAAAACCCTGCATCTAAAAAGCAAATACCGATAATAATTTCTTCACTTCTTATTTTCTTGAAGTGAAATAAATTATATACAAGTTGATAAAGGTTGCTTGACATATGCAAGATGCACCTTATGCAGTTCTTACATACTTGCAGCGAAAGTGGACTAAATGTTCTACTGAGATAAAAGGAAAGTGGATAAATGTGATTAATTAAGAGATTGCAACGGTGGTGGCTGCATAACTGAGCAAAAAGAAAACAGTGATCTTATTAGTGAACAAAATCTTCTCAGTTAAAATTCTTCTACTAATTTCGCAGATAGTATTATTTTAGAAGACATTATATGAATTAGTAATAATATTAATATCTCTATTTTTTTAAAACTACGAAAGAATCCTTAGAAGAATCAAGAAGAATCCATGAATACTTGCTTAAGCAAATTGATTGGATTCTAAAATGTCCATTTTAATATACAAAAGTTACTATTTTAGAGTAGAGTATATTACATTAACACGAGATAAAGGTTTTTTTTTTGATAAAAGAAGAAATTTTATCAATAGAAAAGAAAGGATACAACAAACGGGGAAACAAGAAGTCCAACCTCAACGGACAACAAAATATATATATATAAGAATTTAAAAAAATAACACTAAAAAAAGTGCATCCCTCATAGTCTCACAGAGATACCTCTAAAGTCCCCCATAGAAGAAGACCAAAGAGAAGTAAGAAAAATAATCTTATCACTCTACCAGCTTAAAAGATAAGTAACTTTCTCTAAACAGCCTAGCATTACGCGCATTCCAAATTTCCCATAAAATAGAAGGGAAAAAAAGACACTTCCATAAAATTTTGGCATCCCTCTTGTTTCCAAATCCTCGAGAACAAATTAGCAACATATCTTTCACTGAAACACACACTCACTCCTCTCCTAACACTCCAAGAGAGCTCCACAAGCCCCAAGCAACAAGACAATGCAAAAAGCATGAGTCTCATTACTCCGCCTGCGCATTAAACAAATGTACGAAGATGGAACTTTGCAAGACCTACTATTTTGATAGAGATCATTAGTATTCAATCTTTATAAAACCAGAGACAACATAAAAGCCTCGACTTTAGAAGGGATTTTAGCTTTCCAAATATACAAAGCCAATGGAAATGGATTAGAAACAATAGACCGAGCCAAAAAATAGTAACTCTTACAAAAAAAGAACCAATTAGGTCTAAAGTTCAGATGCGCTTATCAAAAGAGGAGGATAAATGAACCAAAATCAAGCAAGATAAGTAGAGTGAGATTCCTGAAGAAATATAAATTCCAATAAAAAATCCCCTTCATGTTTTATGAAATTAGAAATGAGAGCCTCGTGTAATGAAAAAATACAATACAAACGATTAAAAGCAAGAGAAAAGTGAGTACTTCCCAACCAAGAATCCTCCCAAAATCGAATCTGATTATCCCCAACCCTGTATCTCAAATAACGAATAAATGTAGTATAGCTTCAAGGACTTGCATGGCATCCCACCCATTCACATGTATACTGAACTTGCTCCTAATAACCTTATGACAAAGGGAATGAGGTTCCAAAAAAAATCTCCAAAGCTATTTACCAACTAGAGCAACATTTTTAAGAACCAAATTACCCAACCCCAAACCTCCCTCCTGTTTAGAAAGACGCACCATTTTTCACCCAACCAAATGATCCTTCCTCTCAACGCTAGTTCTTGATCCCTCCTCTCTAGCGCTAATCAGATTCTAAACAAAAAAGATAATAAAGGGGAATATTATACAAACAAGCCTGAATCAAAGTAATTCGATCCCCTAATGAAAAATGCGCACCTTTCCACCTATCTAAACGTTGAGCCACTCTTCCAACAACAGGATCCCAAAACGAACTGACCTACGATTCCCACCAAGTGGAATGCCAATATAAGCAAGCGGGAAGCTCTCAATAGTACAACCAGTTAGAGACGAATAGGCTAAAAGGTCCTCTATAGCTATTAATCTCTGCTAAACTGCACTTAGACAAAACCTAAAAAACTTGACGAATTTTAAACATTTTTAAACCCTTAGATCACCTCAGAAAGAAAAAGTATAATATTAATAAGCAAATTGGAGGTAAGAAATCCTCAAGTCCTCTCGCCCCACTAGACAACCCGCAAGAATACCACTCCTCTTCCCGACTAACCATCCTGCTCAAAACATCAATAACTAAAATAAATAAGAGGAGACAAAGGGTCACCCTGCCTCAAACCTCGCGAAGCCTTAAACCAATATTTGGGCTCCCCATTCACAATCACTGAAAAATGAGAAGAGAAAAAAATCTCTTTCATCCAAGAACGCCACCTAGCTCCAAACCCTTTACTCTACAAAACCTTAAACACAAACCCCAATTAACCCTAGCATAAGCTTTCTCAAAGTCTAACTTAAGAACAAGACCCTTTCTCCTCTCCTATGAACATCCTCCACAACCTCATTAGCAACTAATGTTGCATCAATAATGAACCTTTAACACAACCAGCATCACAAAGGTCAAGTTTGAGTATAAATTGTGGAAATCTATTCCCATAAAACAATGCCAAAAATATGTTTTGAACAACTTAATGACAAGCATGTACTACTTGATGTTTAATCGTGCACACATTTTAAGTTGGTTTTCAACTCCTTTTCACTCAGTGCACATTTATTAACAAGTTCTAATAAAATAAATATATTGATTTTTAGACCCAACTACCAATTATTGTCAGAAATTAAGAGGCTTGGTTTGGTTCACTAGTTAAGTGACCAATAACATGGAACAAAAGAGGAAAATCAAGAAAATTATTATTAGTTTTGTATTTTTATTTAGAGATAAATATTAGATTATAAATGTAATTATTTATTACTTATATTAAGTAGGATACTTTAGAAGTTTTAATTATAGTAGTAGAATTTAATTAAGAGAGTGGTTTTAATTATATTAGTAGATTTTAGTTAGGAGATTGTTTCCTTTTTAAATAAGATTTTTATTATAGTAGTATATCTAATTAGAAGATCTCCTTTTTATATTAGGATTCTTTACTTGTTCATTAACACTCTGCTTCTGAGTTTTGAACAGAAAAGAAAAGAATAGAAAACTTAAATTAGAACAGAAAAGAAAAAGAATAAAAAACTTGAAGTTTTCTTTTGTGTTGTTTCTGAGTTTTTAATAGAAAAGAATAGAAAATTTAAAATTGAGGACATGAGTTGTAATTTAAAATTTATTATATTAAAAGTTGAGAATAATATGGAAATTATAAAAATATTACTTATTCCAATTTCTTTTCCGTCCAAATCAGACCAATTTTGAACGGAAAACTTTGGCAAGAAAAGTGGTCAAGTTTTCTATCGATTTCTTTTCTTTTCCGTTTATTAAAAAACTCAGAAACATAAGAATTGGAAAGAAAACTTAACTTTTCAGTCCATTTCTTTTCTTTTCCGTCCATTTTAAAACTCAGAAACAGAGCGTAAGTTGTAGAGTTCCTATATAAAGAGTTGTAATTGTTATTATTTTTCAGATTATTGAATGTATTTATTTGGGATTAAAGTTTCCTGCTTTTGTGTTTTTATTTACCAATTCTCTGTAGGGACTTCTTTTCACCATATCCAATTTTTTGAGATAAAAGCAAAATCTGCAACGAGAATCGTCGTTGTCGTTGTCGTAGTCTCCACCTATCCCACACAAAGAGAGAGATTACAATGTTTTCTTCCAGATTTGATAGAACAAACAAGTGTGACGATACACATTTCTTTGGGATAAAATCAAGCAACTTGAGCATCAAATTTTTGTCATGCACGAGCAAAGGAAAAGGTCGTCTTATTTTTCATATGATTATTGTAAATTGCATATGATAATAGAGAAATATCTAAAAGAAGCCTTATAGATTTCGAGACCCATTACGAGTACGTACTATGTACCACATGCTATGTTCGTTCCTATTTTGTTCCAACGCAAATAAGTGTTCATCCTAACTGGCTTTGCCCAACTAGAGCCCTAAGTTCACAAGAGGAGACCCATTTACATGCTCAAGGGGGTATTGATAAAGAAAAAGTTGTGAATGTTAAACAACTTGAAGATCCAAGGATGGCTAGCAAATGAAAATGCATATTTTGCGGATGTTGTGCTGATTGGAGACTCAAAGTGGTTTGCAAATATACATTTCAAAGGTACTTCCAGTGGATAAAGACCTTTAACATAAAAATGAAAAAAAAGACCTTTAACATAAAAATGAAAAAAAAAAGACCTTTAACATAAAAATGAAAAAAAGAAGTGGAGATCAGAATGTTGATCTTCTCTTTCCGAATGATATATTTGAGTCCAAGATGCTTCAAAAAATTTCATCATATAATTTCTAGTTCCAAAAATTATGCTTATGAAACTGGAAGATGCGATGCACACGTTTTGTTGGAAGAAATCTCCCCGATCGTGATTTATTATTCTTCGAAATTTCAAAACTCGAGAACGAGTTTTTTGCAAAGGCGGATAGAATGATGCGGAGCAGAAGAGAGAGATTAAGAAATTTATTATTAATTTTGTATTCTTATTTAGAAATAAGTATTTGATTATTAATGCAATTATTTATTACTTATATTAAGTAGGATATTTTAGAAGTTTTAACTATATTAGTAAATTTTAATTAAGATATTGTTTCCTTTGTAAATAAAGCTTTTATTATAGTATTAAATTTGAATTAGGAGATTAGCTTCAATTATAGCAGTATATTCTAATTAGAAGATTAGTTTCTTTTCATATTAAGATTCTTTACTTGGTGGGTAAGTTGTAGTTTCTTTATGATTAAAAATTAACCTTTGACTAAAAGTTAGGAGTCTATTAAAAGAGAAGGTAGCTTCAGCATCTCACTACTAGGCTCTAGAAGAGTTCCTGTATGATTAAAAATTAACCTTTGACTAAAAATAGTTAGGAGTCTATTAAAAGAGAAGGTAGCTTCAACACCTCACTTTGCTTAGCTCCAGAACCTCAAATAGACTCATCTTAAAAATATTGATTTAGGGATATTTATCACAAAAATCTTTTTAGATATTTTTCACATCATTTCCCTCATTTAAATTGTTTTTTTCTTTTGCCTTCAATTGATAATATATGAATGTTTACAAAATAGGTAAGTAATACCTTCAAAATTGATGTTATCACATTTATATCAAATATATAGTTATTTAAAAGTAATTTGTGGAACTTAAAAGTGATATGTTTAATTTGATTATACTTTTATGTTATGATACATCGACTCTTCTAAAAGAGAGTGAAGTGCCCGAGTAAGACACCCGGACACAGGCATTTGTGTCAAACATGATGTCCATAAAGAAGAATAAAAAATGAGGGGGGATAAGGGAAAGAAGAAACAGATTTGATGAAAAAGACGAAATAAAGAATTATTTGATCTCGTTTAGATGTCTCATGTGGATGCTAATTACAATGGAATTTTGCTTAAGAAGGAATATAGTTGCACAAATTGTCTAACTTTTTACATAGACGTGGTGTCTACGCACCTATATCCAAATATTATACAGTTTCAGTTCTGTCCGCATGCCTAAAGAAACCAACTCTACCAAATCCAAAACTTTAGACTACCCGTACTCAACAGTCCATGTAACATAGTTTTACAGCATTTAATGTATATTTGACTACATTTTATGACATTGTAGATTTTATTGAAATTTTATACTAAAAGTAGAAATTTGCTCATATTTTAATGTCACTTGGTGTTGTAAATTTTACTAAGCATAGTTCATGACCTAGCAGGCTAAGCTTGGGCTTGTTCCACTTGAAACCTGAGCACTAGACTAGCTTCGGAAGACTGGATTGATGACTCAGTTCATAGACTTGACCTCCCTAGTTGCTCTGACCTGAAAATGTATTCCCATAATATAAATTTTCTACAAATTTCGTTGTCCTGTCATGCCTTTCTTACTCATTGTTCCAGTCTAAGGATCAGATTTTGTATGCCGCGCTCACTAGAAATGCCTGCTACCAAATTCTGTCTCCTTCCCTTTCCTTAAGTATCAATATCTGGGGGGAAAATTAAATAAATAAGCTCCATACTCCCTAGTGACTCTCACGCCAAACTAAATTGATTTCCAAACTATGATTCCATCCAAATTCCTCCCTCATACATTCCTCTCTTCATCACTGTTTAAATATTTTGGTTCAGAGTTTTCATTCACAAACAAGTTAACTCTGCGTCACAAGAATTTGTATTCTAGCCTTGCACTTAAATATCACATAGACATCAGCTGCCTAAAAGTTCTTGCCTTCAAATTTAGAAGATGTGCTACATATCACTTTCCTTTAAAGCTAACCATCCTTGGGCTTCCCAATCTACATCACTAGAATTTCAATTATGAACAGAAAAAATTTCAAGTGATACTTCTATAGCTTATTTCTACCTAGAGTTTCTGACTCTGGCAGATATTACTAGAAGCCTACTGAAATATAGATGAATAAAGTCATAAACAAATTTAGATGCAAGCAAAGAAAGTGGGCTGACATCTTTACTTTTTACTAGAAAGTTAGCAGGGCTACACTCATCGAGCATAGAATTATCTTAAATAATCAACCATACTTCTGAAATTACAGTGATCACCAACTCCCACATCGAATCCAGGATGACCATGTTTTCTCTCATACTTTGCTAAATGGCGTAAAAGTTATAAATTGTGAAGGGAAAAAATATAATAATTATATATACACAAAATCAACCAAGATACAATTTTGCTTTAAAACTCCTCTTTATTTCATTTTGATAAGTTAAATTTGGTGGTAAATCTTATATAAACTATCAATTGAAATTGACTTCACCTTCTGCCACGAATTATGAAGGGAAAATAAAGAATATATTAATTATACATATGCAAAATCAATCAAGATACAATTTGGCTTTAAATATTAAATGGATGTTCTTAGTTCTTCTCTTGTAGTACCTATTTTGTTGAATTTTTTTTATCATAGGGTATATAAATATATATATATATATAACAAGACATAAATATATACATATTTGGTAATAAAATAAGTGTTGAATACCCCCGCACCCGAATCATTATAATTTAATATTTAGTGAATCTTCGTATCCTCGTATGACATACTCGTATCCCTGCACTCGCACTTGTATATGTACTTCTTTATCATACGCACCTGTATTCATGCTTCTTAGCTCAGTTTACAGCCGACAAGACACATATGGCATACCATAAAATATTGTCAACTTTGGGCTTTTGTTATGTGTATAGTCACCTATATGCCGACGCTATCAAATGAAGCATTTCATAGTTATTGAAGAAAATCAATAATGTCACCAACTGAAAATATAAGCCTGCACTATTCTTAATAAGGTAGCCAATGTATGCATTATGGGAAAACCTTTTTCTTTCTATGTATGCAATATCTAGAAACTTAAATAATATAATACATGGGAAATTGCAACTTCCATATTAAATGTCAGACATCCATGTGGTCATTGCCAGGGACGAAGGGACATAGGACCGAGTGGGGTCAACTGACCACACTACGGAAAAAAATTGTTTTATAATGTACGAAAAAATTAGTAAATTTCGGTAAAATAAATAAATTGACCCTGCTGAAGTTTTATAAATTCTCTAATATACGGGATCAAATTGAAAATTTATAACTTTCTCACCAAATTTCAAACAAATCATCTCCCTATAATCTTCTTAAACTAAATAATAATCTAATTTACATTATTTTTGAAACAATTAAGGAATACATTATTTATGTACAATTTGTGATTAGAAAAGTTTATTAGGGGTCAATAGGGTGTAGATATACATATATATATATATATGTGTGTGTGTGTGTGCGCGCGCAATGCATATATATATATAGTTATTATATTATCATTGTAATAAAATATATGTGTTATATATGCAACCCAGAAATTGTAAAAGTATTGTTAATAGTTATATATTTTATTGGTTCAGGGCCGCTGCCCCCGAGCCGCCGTGAAATTATTTATAGCCTCATAATAATTTTGACCCTACTGAAACAAAATTCTGGCTTTGTCACTGGTCATTGCACATTATACATTTATACTTCAACTGCCTATAACTACTCCAATCAGAAAAATATGGCCATGATTTCATTTGCGCACAAAATCTCATTTCAAAGAATATCAATATACTGCAAAGAGCAGACACTTTTTCCTGTTATCTTCCAGATATCGTAATGCTATCATGCTAACAGACCACTCAAGCATATATGTTGCAATTCACAATTCCCTTTGTTCGCTCACTGTGGGGTGGAGGTGGAGGGGGGGCTTAGGGAAATAGTTTTTAAAGATTGTTCGCAAGATATTCCCATTTGCTTCTTTGAGTATAAACGTGGACTCTTGCTCTTCCACTGAACATAATAGAATAAGTAGCAATAGATGATTTATTGCCTAACTTAGAAGTGAAAGCAGAAAGAGTGATATAATTTTGAAGAAAAAAAAAATGAGAGCAGAAAGAGTACTATAATCTTGAAAAAAAATAAAATTGAATGCATAGATGAACCAGGGTGGGGGCTCAAAGATCATAAGCAATCCAAATTTTTACCCTTAAAACTAATTAGTTCACTTACAGTTCAAAAAACATTCATCAAAATCCAGGTAGAATGGTAGATACGAAATCAAGAAACAGGAATTTATGAATATATCAAAGGTCCAACACTTTCCACAAGAGCTAATTGATAATATAAAAGCAAAAATAGATTTGAAAATAAATTTAACATCTGAGAAATATTGCATATTTGCATGGCCAGTAAAAGTATATTAGAAAGACACGCTCGCTTCTCCGTCTCAGAAGTCTATAGGGTCCATCCTCCAGTATATGCTTCACATAGAGATTAACTGCAGTTTGAAATAACACACTGAATAACACGACTCTAACCTACAGATATGTAACAGGATTCACGCTAAACTAGATCTAGACAATAGCAATATATTATCTTAACCACTCTTCAGCAAAGATTTAATAGCAATCTAATACAGATCAAAATTAAACACCAATATTAAATTCGCTACCATCATAAAGAGTCAAATAAAAAGTTTTAATTACCTCGGTGCATCAGGTACCCCAAAGATCACATTGCATCACATCCAACTTCTCAAAATCTAGTCAGTTACAGATGGCAAGCTTCCCCGACCATTCATCAGCCACCCCATAATCAAGACTAATCTCCCTCAAGGGAGGGATATTCTCCATTGCAAACAGCATAAGGCGAGGGAACATCACATTATTGTGATCATACAGCACAAACTGAACCATAACATTAGGAAAGTTACTGTGGCTCATGTAACAAGCAACATTCCTCAAGCTTGACACATCCATCGCAAAATCCAGTGGAGGAATTGATGGATGTGATGGGTGCACGTAATTAGAATATATTTGTGACAAATCCCCCCATTCTACCCATCTCTCGGCAAACCGGCTTGGATAAATTAAATTATCACCAACCATGGAAACTACTTGGGCTTGGTCACGAGTGAGAACAACTCCTGCATACTCACAAATGAAAGCACCAGCTTGTATCATGTCCAAAGATCTAACTCCCCAACCAGTTTCCCTTGACCGAAACACTTCAAATCTATTTCTCACACCTTTTTGGGTGACACGATTTCGACAAGTTGGAGGACAACGACAATTTGGGCCACATTCAAATATCAGTGGCTTCCCTCTCACCAAAATCCCCTTATCGTCATAAGGGAACTCGCCCCCATTCTTCATAGCACAAAAACAATCCCCTGAACATCCGGAAACACAATCACACCCCCCATTACTCCCAAGATGATACACATATGGGGGAATAACAGTTCTCACCAAGTACTGATGAGTCATTGGTTCCTGATCATTATCAATGTCATTAAACAGTAAAACCGGTACATTCTCCTTCTTCATAGATATATCAAGACAAACATAACCCACTGGCCTAACTGCCAAAGGTCTAGTCCTAAGATTCTGAGCAAATCTAAGAATTGCACTACCCATTTCAGGCTGATTCTCAATCCTTACAATTTTAAATTTATACACACCAAAACCAGACCTACCCACATCAAACCAAGACTCAACAACTTTGTATAATCCATCATAAACATAGATCTTACCACTAGCACTACCTTCATACCGAAAACCGCGAATTACCCTCACCTCAATTCCATAGTGCATGCTTCTCTCCAACCCAAGATTTCCGCCTTCCAGCTTCTGATGAACACATTGCCTCGAATGCTTATCTTGCCCGCCATGCCCTGTGTATATAATCACATCCCCTGCATCTTCATCGTCTTCATACCCTCCAGAAACAATAATACTAGTTGCAATTGGCTCCCCATTGGAGCTCATGCTCGAAGGCAAGTAATCAATCCCGGCCTGAGCCTGCCCGTGAAGTCCAATAACACATAATTCCATTCTATAAAAGAACACATCCCCAATATCAATACCAGGAATTGCCCCAACAATCCGTTTGTCTCGATTTAACCATAACCCACATTCCTTCATCATTGAAGAAGCCTTTAAATCACCTCGAGTCCGCCTTCCGAACCCTAGAGCAAGGCGCTTGTTGTCATCAGCCGTAGAAAAAATACGAATAGAGTCGAAAATCATCCGAGTTTTCCGTATAATCTCACGAAAGTATCGTTCGTCCTCGGTGGTAAGATCCATAACCCTAACTAATTCCGATGAACGCGGCGCGAACCTCCGACGGGGCGAAATCAAGGCAGCTGAGAGCTGATTTTGGCTTTCATCGGCAACCGGGACAATGGCGAGTGCATTGGGGTCTACAACCTCGGCAGCATCACCCGGTTGCTGCTGCAAGCGTCTGGCGAAAGCAGAGTTAAAAAGGTCGGAAATTCGGTTGAATTCGGAGTAGACGTTGTTGGCCTCGGCTGCATCGAAGTTAGGATCCGGGTTTGGTTCGGATACAGAGGTGCTTGGGTGTGAAAATAGAGTGAAATTAGGGCTAGGACCTGCCGGCGGTGGGTACGAAGGCGACGGTGGCGGTGGTGGGTGAATTTCAGGTGGGCTATCGAGTGCTTCATCAAGTGGCTCAAGTTTGGGTTCCATTCTCGAGATTATGGCGCCAGCTACAGCAACGGCGCCTGCGCCTGAGGAGGTAGTGCCGGTGGTGGGGTGGGGGAAGTAATTGAGGTCTGGAAATGGAACTAGAGAGCCCATTTCTAGAGAGAAAGTGTATGTATTTTTAATGAGAGAAAGGTTTAAGGAATTGGAGGTTTAAACTGTTTTCTCAAGGTCTGTTCATGGTGAAGAGAGGAGGAGGAGAGAGAGAGAGAGTTTTATGAAAAAAAATTGAATAACAGAGACATGAATGTAAGAAGTAATGAGAGATGATGAAATGAGAACTTGAGAGAGATTGCAATTAAATTAGCTGACGAAATTGCCCTTAACTGTATTTTGTAGCCTTTTGTAAATATAACACCTCACATTATCCAATTTTTTTATTAAAAAATCAATACTTTAATTTATTTTATTTGAATACTCTCTTCATTCCAAATTGTATGATCAGGATTGATTTTTAAAAATTAATTTAATATATTTTTAAATTTAAAATTGATATAGTTTATTAAAATTATGAAAAAAAAAAATAAATATGATTAGTATTTTTTTTTAGATAGTTTATAATATTCATCAAATTTTATGAAAAGATAAATCTTACGATGAGTAGTATTTTTGAGATGTTTTAATATTCATCATTATATTAACAAAATTGCTTTAATTAAAAAATTTATGTCAATTTTAAATTTAAAAATGTCTTTAATTGATTTAAAAATTATTTATAATAATTTTATATTTTAAAACATATGACAAAAATTAAAGAGTATTAGTTAAAATTATTTAGTGTTCTAATATTAAAATAAAGCTAATGATGTAATTTTATCATTTTGATTCATGAAAAGCAAAATAGTTTTTTCTCTTGGAGTATCTTAATTGGTAAAGTATTTTTGTTAGATATTTTCCTTGGGAAGAATCATATAATTTACAAATTAATAGCTACAACATGGAATGGAGTTAATACTATAATAAAGGAGGGCATTTTGGTAAAGAAGCATAAAAAACCTCACATATTTTTAGAAAATGAAATAAAAATAAATATTCCCTCGTAAAAAATAATGTTTAAATCTAAAAGTTGTTGTTTACTTTTTCAAATTAAACCATAAAAGACTAAAAATACTATTGTAATTAATTTGAAATAAATAATTCATAACATAAATAAATAATTTCTATTAATTAAAAATAATTTTAAGATACAACTGTTTTGACATATTATATATATATATATATATATATATATATATATATATATATATATATATATATAAAATTAAATTGATATTAAAAAATTATTACAGTAATATTACTCTTAGTAAATTATACTCTACTAGTAAAGTCGAATATAAAATTTATAAATAAAAGAAATATCTTAAAATATTTAAGAAAAATATTTCCAAACTAAAATAAAATTAATAAAAGATATTATTTTATATATTATTTATTTAAATTAATTATTTTGTTAATTTTATCGAGTTCAAGCTTATCCAACACTTTAATGGTCAAAGTTTTACCTATTTTTCTTTTTTGTCTTTTGGACCCATAGAAAATGACTATACAATAAATAATGACACTTGTATACAATAAATAGACCTCACTCTTATAAAATATCATGAACTTGACATCAAGTACCATACATGTTCTGATATTAAGTGTCCGTTCCACAATAAGTAATTTTTTAAATTTAATATTTTTTTTAAAATAAGTAATGTGTTAGAATTTTAATATAATTTTTGTAATATTTTTTCATATATGCCCTTATACATCTAATGATATTTATTGCGTCTTGTAATCACTATAATTAAATGACACTCATTAACTCTTCAACTTCAAAGAAAATATATTAAGGGTATTTTTGTCATTTTAACTTGTGTATTGGTATATGCGATTTAAGCTAAAAAATCACTTATTATAGGACGGAGGTAGTACATTTGTTTCTAAAAAATTATTGTTTAAAATTTGTGTATATGGATTAAAAAAGTCATTTAATATTATTCCTTCCGTCCATTAATATAGGACGTTTTAGAGTTTCTTAATTATCCCTAATTATTTGATATTTGTTAAAATTTAAGAGAATTGGTCACAATTTTTTCAAAATTACCTTTCATTACTCTACTTAATTTTTTGATAAACTAAAGAATTGGATAAGTTGTTTTATGGGGATGGAGAAAGAGACCAATGAATAAATGAGACTAATGAATTTTTTTTAGGAGAAAATTATGAGAAAACGTGTGAGAGAGTACGATATAACTATGATAAGATATTCCATCCGTTCCTTAATATAAGTCATTTTAGAGTTGTGCACAAGTATTAAGAAAATTATTATAAAACATTAAATATACTATCAATTGCCCATATTGCCCTTGTATTAGAAAAAAAGAGTATTATTTATTGGTCAAAAAATAGTGAGAGAGCCAAATTTATATTTATTACTTGGGATAATATTGAAAACTAAGCAATTAATGTTTACTTGAAATTCTCAAACGACTTATATTTAGGAACAAAAAAAATTCTCTAAAACGACCTATATTAAGGAACGGAGGTAGTAATATTTAAGGGTATTATAGATAATTGATATTATATTTAATGTTTTTTAATCATTATCTTAATTATTGTGAAACACTCTAAAACGGCATATATTAAGGGACAGAGGGAGTATCATTTAACAATTAAAACTTGTTTTAAATTTTATCACCATCCCTTTATGAGAAGTTGAAAATTATTAATACAAGAGATAGAATTTCTTGGGACAGTGAGAAAAAGTAGGAGTGATATAGGAAAGTAAATAATTTATTCTCCTAAAAAGTTATAAACAACAAATAAATTGGAATAAATTTTTTATTTTAAAATGACAATCTTTTAGAAACATATAGAGTAATAATTCTTTTATTATTATTCATAAAATTCAGGTGAAAATTGTTGTAAGATAAAAGTGATTTGAAGCTTATTTTCTTAAATAATTTTAGAAATTTTAGACTTTAATTCAATTGTGATATAAAAGTCATTAAAATTTAACTTAACTACCCTGTATTGTATTATTATTATTTTGTTTGACTTTTGACCTATAGAAAAAGGTTAACACAATAATTCATGATAATTACATGCAATAAATGGATGTCACTCTTATATGCAACATAACATGAACTTGACATCACATATTATATTAAGTGACCATTTGACTAAACATTGTTATTTAATAAATTATTTTTATTATACATATTTTGGGTGAAAGTTGTTGCAAGTTAAAAGTGATTTGAAACTTATTTTCTTAAATAATTTTAAAGTTTTTAAGCTTTAATTCAAAACTGATGTAAAAATCACTAAAATTTAACTTAACTACTATGTACTTTTTATTTTATTTTATTTTATTTTTTGTCTTTTGGACCCATAAAAAAGGTCTATATAATAATTAATGACACTTGTATGCAATAAATGGGCCCTACTCTAATTTGTAACATATCATGAACATGAGTCTACATACTTTACATACTTTACATGTTACGATATTAAGTGTCTTTTGACAAAATGTTGTTATATAGTAAATTATTTTTATTATACAAAATTTTATGTTAAAGTTGTAAGATAAAAGTGATTTGAAACTTATTTTCTTAAATAATTTTAAAGTTTTTAAACTTTAATTCAAAAGTGATGTAAAAATATTAAATTTAACTTAACTATTTTTTACTTTTTCTTTTCTTTATTTTTTGTCTTTTGGACCTATAGAAAATGTCTAATACAATATAATTAATGACAATTGTATGCAATAAATGGACCCCACTCTTATATGTAACATCTAACATATTATGATCATGACGTCGCATACTATACATGTTATGATATTAAGTGTCTTTTGACGAAATATTTTTATATAATTAATTATTTTTATTATACAAATTTTTTTTGTTAAAGTTGTAAGATAAAAGTTATTTGAAACTTACTTTCTTAAATAAATTTAAAGTTTTTAAACTTCGATATAAAAATCACTAAATTTGACTTAACCCTTTACTACTTTTCTCTTCCTCTTCTTTTTTTTGTCTTTTGGACCTATATAAAAGGTCTATATAATAATTAATGACAGTTGTATACAATAAATGGACCCTACTCTTATTTGTAACATATTATGAACATATATTGTTAGAACTTGTACCTTATAACTGAAAAGTTTTTGAAAAATGTCAGTCACGAAATGTAGCATAACAAAAGACTCGGCCTATCGATCTTTGATATTAAGTGTCTTTTGACGAAATGTTGTTATATAATAAATTATTTTTAGTATACAATTCTAGGTTAAAGTTGTTGTAAGATAAAAATGATTTAAAACTTATTTTTTTAAAATAATTTAAAGTATTTAAGCTTTAATTCAAAAGTGATGTAAAAATCATTAAAATTTAACTTAACTACTTCGTATTTTTTCTTCTTTTTTCTCCCTTTTTTGTCTTTTGAATCCATAGAAAAAATCTATACAATAATTATTCACAGTTGTATGCAATAAATAGACCCCACTATTTTCTGTAATATATCATGACCTGACATCAGTTACTATACATGTTTCTACCTCCGTTCTTAAAAGATTATCGTTTAAGATTTTTGCATATGAATTAAAAAATATCATTTACCAAATAAAATTTATTTAAAATTTCATCACTATCCCTTTATGGGAAGTTGAAAACTATTAATACAAGGAAGAAAATTTAATGGGACAATGAAAAAAGATAGGGTAATATAAAAAAATAAATAATTTATTCTCTTCGAAAGTTGTTAACGACAAACTTTTTAATATATATTTTTTCTTTTAAAATGACAATCTTTTAGGAACGGAGTACTATGTTAAGTGCCCTTTTAACAAAACGCAGTTATATAATAAATTATTTTTATTATACAAAGGTTTTAGATGAAAGTCGTAAGATAAAAGTGATTTGGAATTATTTCTTAAATAATTTTAGAATTTTTAAGCTTTAATTTAAAAGTGATGTAAAAATCACTACAATTTAACTCAACTAATTTCTACTTTTTTTTGAACTCATAGAAAAGGTTTGTACAATAATTAATTACGATAACGGGATTCCACTCGTATCTGTAACATATTATAAACATGACGCCACATACTATACATGTTACGATATTAAGTGTCGTTTGACGAAACGTTATTATATAATAAATATTTTTATTATACAAAAATTTAGGTGAAAGTTGTTGTAAGATAAAAATAATTTGAAACTTTTTTTCTTAATTTTTTTTGAATTTTTAAGCTTTAATATGTGGAAATCACTAAAATTCTTTTAGCACCGGTGTAGTGTTGTAAAGCATAAAAAGTAGCACTTTTTTAATATCATAGATGAGGGAAGGGGTTAGAATGAAGTTTATTTTGGGGTAAGTTGGTCAATTGATCAATAGAATACTGACACGCAGACGAAATTTTATGTATGTCAATATTCTATTGATCAATTGACCAACTTTACTAAAATAGTAACCGGATCCATAGACGTGAGACTAAAGATGACTGAGGTCTCTTATTTCAAAAATTTTTATCTGCCAGGTATTTTATTTTATTTTTTAATTTATTATAATAATTTGTCTTAAACTCTTAATTTAGAGGGTCTACGTTCATAACCTGTTGTCAACGATTATTAATATATGTATTTAAAATCATACATTTAATGGTTTTTTAAAATCACACGTGCCGAACGGAAAGTTGATATTTCCCCTCTCATTTTTTTTGTCAATTATTGTAATAAATTTAAACAAATTCATGAATTTTAAGATAGTCATAAATGGCAATACATAAGCATATTTTATTTTATTTTTATAAAGGCAAACGATTTTAATTTACTTTTAAGGGCAATGTCATTCATTTTATGCTACCTTTGAATAAAACAATGAAACGGAATAATGAATAAAATGATTTTAACTTTTAAGTATCTCAAGTGTATATTTAATTTTTTTTAAGAGCTCCATTTTAAAATATACAATATAATTTTATAATCAAATACATCGTCACTATTACAATATCAATAAAATTGAAGAATTAATAAAATAATTCTAAGTATTTGAAGTGTATATTTAGCTTTTTTTTTTTTTTTTTTTTGAAAATCCTCATTTTAAGGTGTACAATGCAATTTTATAATCAAGTGCATCATTATTGTAATATCAATAACTAATCAAACGTTATAACGTTATAGAATTGAAATAAACCAACCCACAAACATGATAAAGAGATCATCCCATATATATATATATATATATATATATGGTCTGGATCTTAAGCTCACTCCTTATCTAATATACCTTGCTGACTCCCTTTAGCAATGGACCAGGCGACACTTCGGTCCGACGCTATATATAGAACCGTCGTCTTAGCTTTTAAGCATGAACAACATATAACTAAGAATCCTAATTGTCCCCCATTCGTCATTAAAGGGGTGTGAGCAAGGTATGTTAGATAAAGGGTGAACTTAAAATTCGGATCAGATATATATATATATATATATATATATATATATATATATATATATAATGTGACGCCCCCAAAATAGGTATACATCACCCATCTTGGGTCGCCAAATACATGGTACTGAATACAAATACAAACTTAATTATACAACATGAGCAGAGAGTTTTTACACGAATATTGTCATCTGTATAATATCCAAACTCAAATAGAGTCCTCATTATATTTATCGGCACTACTATTTTATAGAATAGTGAGGGACTACTATAACACCATCTCTCGCCATCACTCCGCTCCCCGGACTAGTTAAAACTACGTTCTCATTCTCTCAAGAGAACAATGGAAGTAAAATGGTGAGCTCAACTAGCCCAGTAAAAAATATTATGACTAAGATAATGCAGAATAAGTTATAATTAGCCTTCAACAATGTTAAACTGATAGAATATAATAGACAACAAGTTTAACTGCAGCGGAACAAGCAATCTATTAGAAGAGTCAAGTAGAGCATGATATCTACTATTTTCTATGATTTAAAAAGTTTATCATTAACTTTATTGCTGGGACTCAACTTAATAAATAGATCACATCATCGAATCATCCCTGCACTACGGGCCAAAGATATTCATTAGTATCACGTCCACAATTTATTCTTGCACTACGAGCCAATAATTATTCATGTAAACATCAATGGTCATGACTATACCAAATTATCCCTGGTCATAATCATACTAATCAACAGTCCATCTATGCACGTAAGTCAAAGATGACTTTCATCACAATATAAACATGAGGATGATGACAATGATATAAGAATTCAATTAAAAGAAAGTAAAGGATAAATTTTTAAAGATTTATAATTTAATTTATCCAGAATTCAATAATGTCCAAATTTTTAATATGATATTGCTTTGTAGAGTAAAATTCAAGAATAATATCTATGTATCAAAAATAATTTGGACAAAAAAGAAATAAATTTTTTGGTGAATAGTACCCCGTGAATAGTACCCTGTGAATAGTACTTTGGGAATAGTATCCCGTGAATAGTAACCCGACATGAAAAGTGTCCTAAATATCCGAGTGAAGAATATTTGAGTGAATAGTAATCGGGTAAATAGTAACCCATGAATAGTAACTTGGGAATAGTAGCTCGGCATGAAAAATGCCCCGAATACCCGAGTGAATAATATTATAGTGAATAGTAACCCGTGAATAGTACCCTGTGTGTGAGACCCCAGATTTTATAAATAAAGATTTAAATTTTTTGAAATATTTTTTTTAATATTATGGTGTGGATTTGAGATAATGTTATAGTTTTGGGTAGTATTTGAAAATTTTGCAAAGTATACAAGTTGTTATAAATATTCGTTTGGTAGGGGAATATTCTTTTTTTCGGGAATATCCGTACGACGGCACAATCATTGGTGGAAATAACGACAAAAATATTTTATGGTCGGGGAATATCTGTCGTAGTTAGAAAACGACAAAAATATTTTATGAAAATAACGGCAGAGGTTTTACCATTAATACTGTTGAACTACCCGATAGTAAAAGTACAGTAATACGCGTGGTTGCATAGTAGCACACAGTATTGATTATTGATGCTTACATAAGAAGTCACTCAGGTTATATTTTGCATTATTACACTGATAATTCTTTGCGTCATCATATCTCTCATATTATTGATTCAATTATTGTCACGATGTCGTATGCATAATATGTTATTTTATTAAATCAATAATTGAGACGACAAAGTTATTCATATTATTAAATTGCAATATTTACAATGTCTAGAAGTTCTGTCAAGGAGAGGTTAGATAATCTAATTGCACGCCAATAAGGAGAAATCCTTATCGGAAAGCTCCCTCTTTCCTGGGAACAACCTGGTTGTTAAATATTGTGAGTTATGACATTAATGATGGATAAGTTCGTGTTGATTAAAGATGAATTTAATAGTTTTATTGTGTTGGGATTATTTGTGTTAGTAGAAATTGACATCTATTTCGATAGTAATTGATGTCTGGAGGTAGTATTGTTCACTTGAGTATTTGGGACACTTTTTGTGTCGGAGTTACTATTCACGAGTTACTATTCACGGGTTACTATTCACCAAAATTACTATTCACTCTAGTATTGTTCACTTGAGTATTTGGGACACTTTTTGTGTCAGAGTTACTATTCACCGAAATTACTATTCACTTTAGTATTGTTCACTCAAATATTTGGGACACTTTTTGTGTCAAAGTTACTATTCACGAGTTACTATTCATGAGTTACTATGCATGAGTTACTATTCATGCATTACTATTTATGAGTTACTATTCACGAGTTACTATTCACATAATTACTATTCACTCTAGTATTGTGCATTCGGGTATTTGGGTACAATATTATTCCATGAAGAGATGTGCTAATTTTTCAGACCGTTGGTTGAATGAATCAATATGAACCGCTGGTGGAAAGTTATAATAGTGAATCAATATGGATCGCTGGTGAAAAAGTTATAATAGTGAATCAATATGGATCGCTGGTTTAAAAGTTAGAATAGTGAATCAGTATGGACCATTGCTTTAAGTTTTAATAGTAAATCGATCTGGACCGTTCGTTTAAAAGTAAATCGATCTGGACCGTTCATGAATTAGTTACTATTCATTCCATTCTTCTATAAATAGAAGCTCATTCCTTCATTATTTCTTATGAATTCACTGAAACTCTTGAGAGAAAAATTATAGATAGAAGCTATAGAGAGAAAATCTATAGAGAGAAAGAAGAAGAGTATTCTGCTACTTCACTACTCCAGTATCCAACTTCTTCTAAGGTAAGGGATATTATTTGTTGTACTTGTAAGGGATATCATTATTGTGGTAAGGGATATTATTATTATAGTAAGGGGTGTTATTATTTCTTATTCATGAAGAGAACTTTTGTTATTCCATTCTTTATTATTCTGTTGGAATAACCTGTATACGTGGCATACACTGTACATAACCTGTATAAGTGGCATACCCTATACTTGGTGAAATCCTTATGTTATTCCATTCTTTATTATTCTGTTGGAATAACCTGTAAAAAGTGGCATACCCTATACATAACCTTTGTGTCATGCATGACATACCCTATACTTGGTGAAATCCTTATGTTATTCCATTCTTTATTATTCTCATTGGAATAACTTTGTAAAAGTGGCATACCCTATACATAACTCAGACACGCTATGATGCCCTATACTTGGTGAAATCCTTATGTTATTCCATTCTTTATTATTCTATTGGAATAACTCAGATGTATCTTGTGATTTACCCTATACTTGGTGGAATGACCAGATATGCGGTTTACCCAATACTTGGTGATCTTCTTCATTATTCCATTCTTTATTATTATGTTAGAATAACTTTGTTTATGAAATCTTCGCATACTTGGTGAAATTCTTTTATTATTTCGTTCTTTATTATTACGTTTAATATCCCGTCGGTGTGAATTTCACCTGACTTGGTTCCATATTTATTATTTCGCATTTATTATTCTATTGGGAATAACCTGTCTGTGCGGTCTCTATCGCATGCATGGTGAATCCTTCTGTTATTCCATTCTTTATTATTCTGTTGGAATAACCTGCCTATGTGGATTGCCACATACATGGTGAATGATCCTTTGTATTCATTCCTTATTAAATTGTGGAAATGATCTGTATACGTGGATTACCGCATGGCGGGTGAAAATCCATTTGCAGTTTCATATATTCTTTATTATACTCAGTTGGTTAAAGTTTTGACTTCGATACTCCATGAAATTAGTGGAATATCCTTGATATTTGCGCTTCATCCAGTATCTTTTCATGGAAATATTCTTCTGAGAATTCTTGAATTTTACTCTACACAGAAGTATCATGTTGACAATTTGGACGTTATTAGTTCTTGAATAATTTAATTCGTGAACTTGTTTTATTGAATTCTTATAACATTGTCATCATTCTTATGTTTATATTATGTTGAAAGTCATCTTTGGCTTACGTGCATAGATGGACTTAGTATGATTATGACCAGGGATCATTCGGTATAATCATGAACCTGTGATGTTATAAGTGATGTGGTAAAAGTCCTCGGTGGCACATAATGCATTGATGGGCGCGATTTTGGTATGATTATGACCAGGGATTATTCGGTATAGTCATGACCGTGGATGATTTAATGAATATCCTTGGCTCGTAGTACATGGATGATTAGAAGATGTGGTTTATTTATTAAGATGAGTCTCAACGATAAAAGTTGATGAAAACATTTTTTAAATCATAGAAGATAGTAGGTTTTATTCTCTACTTGACTCTTCTAATGGATTGCTTATTCTCTGCAGTTAAACTTGATGTCTATTGTATTTTATCAGTTTAACATTATTGAAGACTATTGATAATTTATTCTGCATTATCTTAGTCATAATATTTCTTCTTTGGGCTAGTTGAGCTCACCCTTTCTTTCACTTATTCTCTTGAAAATGAGAATATAAATTTGACGACAGTCTGGGAAAGGAGTGGTGGTCCGAAGATATAGCATTAGTAGTCCTCACTATTACATTAAATAGTGTGACAATAAATATAATGAGGACTCCTTGAGTATGGATATTGTCTAGATGACAATATTCTATTAGAACTCTCGGTTTATGTATTGTCGTATGTTACACCACACGTTGTATAATTAAGTTTGTATTTGTATTTTGTACCATGTATTTGGCGACTCAAGATGGGTGATGTATACCTAATTTTGGGGCGCCACAACATTAGTATCAAAGCTTAGGATATGATCTCCGGGTTGAGATGTGAGATAAGAACTAGGAGGGAGAGACGGGAATTCCTTCGCTGAGTATGACCTACCTAAGTTTATTTGGTATTTAATTGGTCACGAAGTATAGGGATAAAATGTGATATGTTAATTAACCCTTGTTTTGTGATAGTGTTTGAGAATGGCATCCGAAAATCTTTGAGATAAACAATGAAGCACATGAGAGTGTTGATTCAAATTTCAAGCAAAAGGTAACGACCAACAACACGATAATAATCATCTTCGGTGACAACGGCTATCTAACAATGATAACCATCGTGGGGGAAATTATCATGCCAAGAATGGTAACCACTTCGGTGGTAATCATGGCAAAGATAATAGAAGTGGAAATTGCAAGAAGAGAAGGTCATTTAGCCCAATTTTGTCGTGCACCAAAGTCAAGTCCAGCTGGGACGATGGCACCAAAGGTGGATACAGATAAAACAAAGTCGTTGGTTTTAGGAAGAGCATTTTTCATGACTTCTCAAAAAGCGAGTAAACCGAACGAAGTTAGCATGGGTTAGTTAATTATAAATTCTTGCGAAGTCTATACCTTATTAGATATCGGTTCTACCCATTCTTTTGTCTCTCTTGCTTGAGTTCAACATTTAAATTTGACTCTAGAGAAGTTATACTTTGACCTATCGGTTGAAACTCCGTTAGGAGAAACCTTTATTTCATGTGCTATCCAAGTATTGGATGAGAGTCACAGTTTTGAATGATATTTTTATTGTTAATAAATTTCCTAACGTATTCTTGAAGACTTCTTAAACTATCCCTAGAGCATGAAATCAAATTTTGTATTGACCCCAGTACAAAACCCATTTCTAAAACCCTCAAATATTTCATCAACTAAAAGGATCTGGTTACGTTGATTATGATGAGAGTCATAATAAAAGCGTTGGACTGATGAAAATCATGGGTATATGTAGTATTAGTAAGTGTTATGATGAGTTATGTTGGTTATTATGTGAAAACATGAAAGTTTCTTAGAAATCACAAAGGGTTGAAAATCAGATTTTGGTGAAAACAGAACATGAAATTCAATTGATCATATCTCCTGTTATATTTCAAATTTTTGAGTGTGGTCAAGTCCTAGAGTTAGATCTATGAGTTTTGTAGCTTATCCAAGTGGAATCACTGGAAAAGGAGTTGTAGATTTTCGTGTGGACTGATTTTAGCAAAGGAGTGCAAAGGTCGTGTGGTAAAGTGATTGATAACCCCATTATTTATTATTCTGTTAGAACATTCTGTCTGTGCGTTTACACATGACCTGGTTCCATTATTTATTATTCTATTGGAATATCCTGTATGTGCGTTTACGAATGACATGGTTCCATTATTTATTATTCTGTTAGAATATCCTGTCTGTGCGTTTACGCATGACCTGGTTTCGTTATTTATTATTCTATTGGAATAACCTGTTTGTGCGGTCTATCGCATGCCTGGTGATTTCTTTTGTTGTTCCATTCTTTATTATACTCAGTTGGTTAAAGTTTTGGCTTTTATACTCCATGAAATTAGTGGAATATCCTTGATATTTGCGCTTCATCCAAAGATCTTTTCATGGAAATATTCTTGAGCATTCTTGAGTTTTACCCCAAAAGCGATGATCGTGTTGACAATTTGGACGTTATTGGTTCTGAATAAATTAATTCTTGAACTTGTTTTATTGAATTTTTATATCATTGTCATCATCCTCATGTTTATATTATGTTGAAAGTCATATGTGGCCTATAGTATATAGATGGACTTGGTATGATTATGAGTAGGGATTATTCGGTATAATCATGACCGTAATGTTACAAATGATGTGGAAAAAATCCTCATTGGCCCGTAGTGCATTGATGGACAGTTTTGGTTATGATTATGGCTATGGATTCTCTTCGGCCAAGGGTACAAAGATGAATCATTTTATGGCATGATCATGATCGTTGATGAAAACACGATTATCTTTGGCCCGTAGTGCATGGATAATTCATGGTCGTGATACTAAAAAATATCATTGGCCTGTAGTGCAGGGATGATTTGATGATGTGGATTATTTGTTAAGCTGAGTCTCAGCGATAAAAGTGATGAAAAACTTTTTAAATCATAGAAGATGGTAGATTTTATTCTCTACTTGACTCTTCTAATAGATTACTTGTTCCGATGCAGTTAAACTTGATGTTTGTTATATTGAATCAGTTTAACATTGTTGAAGGCTAACGATAATTTATTCTGCATTATCTTAGTCATAATATTTCTTACTGGGCTAGTTGAGCTCACCCTTTCTTTCACCTGTTCTCTTGAAATGAGAATATAGTTTTGGGACTAGTCGGGGAATGGATTGACCATCCGAGATGGTTGCATTAGTAGTTCTCACTATTCTGTGAAATAGTATGATAATAATTGTAATAAGATTGAATTTGAGTGTGGATATTGTCTAGAAGAAAATATTCATATTAAAACTCCCGCTTATGTTTTGTCGTATTTTACCTGACAGGTTGTATAATTAAGTTGTATTTGAATTACATTACCATGTATTTGGCGACTCGAATAGGTGATGTATACCTATTTTGGGGCGTCACGATTGGTATCAAAGCTTAGGGATATGATCCCAGTTTGAGATGTGAGACAAGAATTAGGAGGGAGAGCGGGAATTCTTCGCTAGTATGACCTACCTAAGTTTATTTGGTATTTAATTGGTGAACGTAGATATAGGGATAATATGTGATATGTCAATTAACCCTTGTTTTGTGACAGTGTTTAAAAATGGCATCTGAAAATATTGAGATAAGCAATGAAGCAAAATAATATGACCGTATCGTAGTACGAGGCTAAGTTTACGGAGTTATCCCGATTTGCATCCCATTTGGTCGATAATGAGGAGCGAATGACGCGAATGTTTCTAAGAGGTTTGAAACCCGATATACGTCAATACCTCATTTCTTATAAACTTTATTTATATTTAGATGTTGTGAATAGGGCTTAGTTATTAGAGTGCGATAATGAGTCAGCACAACCAAAAGGTAATGACCATCAACACGATAATAATCGTACCGGTGGCAATGGTCATCAGAACAATGATGACCATAGTGGGGAAAATTATCATTCCAAGAATGGTAACCACTTCGGTGGTAATCATGGCCAAGATAATAGAAGTAGAAATTTCAAGAAGAGAAGGTCATTTAGCTCGATTTTGTCGTAGAGTGAAGTCAAGTCCAATTTGGACGGTGGCACCAAAGGGCGATCTGAATGAAACAAAGTCGGTGGGTTCGGGAAGAACGTTTTTCGTGACTTCTCAAAAATGAGTAACCCGAACGAAGTTAGCGCAAGTTAGTTAATTATATTTTTTACTTAAGTCTATACCTTATTAGATCTGGGTTCTACCCATTCTTTTATCTCTCTTGCTTTGCGTTCAACGTTTAAATTTGACTCGGGAGAAGTTAGACTTTGACTTATCTGTTGAAACTCCGCTAGAGAAACCTTCATTATATGTCTTTATCCAAGTCTTGGATGAGAGTCACGATTTTGAATGATATTTCTATTGTTAATAAATTTCCTGACGTATTCTTGAAGACTTCTTAGCCTACCCCAGAACGTGAAATCGAATTTTGTATTGACCTCAGTACAAAACCCATTTCTAAAACCCTTAAATATTTTTTTACCTAAAACAATTGTATAATGTGCCAAAGACGTTGGCTCGAGCTGTTGAAGATTACGATCATACCATTCAATATCATCATGGAAGAGCGAACGTGGTAGCTGACGCGTTGAGTAGAAGATCGTATGCGTTTACGAGTACGATGTTGTTAACACAAAAACCCATTTCGTATAACTTACAAATAATGAAGATAGAGTTAAAGACTTTAGGGACCCATGTGAAGATAACGAATATACGATTAGAATCAACTTTAATTGATAAAGTTAAAGCCGCTCAATCTTCACACCTGAATTTGATGAATGTGAAGAAGAAGGTTCAAGAAGGCGTTATCTCAACCCTCAATTTTATTGGCCCATTTAAAATCCTTGATCGAGTAGGAACTGTGGCCTATAGACTCGTTTTACCGCCAAGTATGTCGCGTGTTCATAAAGTTTTTCACGTATCGATGTTACATAAATATGTGGATGACCTGAACCACGTTATTAAATTAGAACTAGACGAGATAACAGAAGATTTAATGTATGATGAGATACGTGTTAAAATCTTGGATAAGAATGATCGTATTCAACACTCAAAGGTTATACCTCAAGAATTAGAACTGACGAGGTATCCTCATCTCTTCGGCATACCAGGTACGTACGTAAATTTCGAGGACGAAATTTTATAAAGAGGGGAGATTGTGAGACCCCAAATTTTACGAATAAAGATTTAATTTTCTCGAAATATTTTTTTGAATATTATGGTGTGGATTTGAGATAATATTATAGTTGTGGGTAGTATTTATAAATTTTACAAAGTACGCAAGTTGTTATATAATATTTGATTGGTGGGGAATATTCGTTTTTAACGAGAAAATATTAAACGACGATGACAATTATTATCGTGGACCCCTAGCGGAATTATTACGGATTGAAAAATGATAAAAATATCTTTTATGAAAATAACGGCGAAGTTTTACCGTTAACTATTGAAACACCGGTGTTAAAAGAAATGCGATGTACTGGCGTGGTTGCATAGTAGCACACGGTATTGATTATTGATGCTTACGTGAGAAGTCACTCATTTTGTTTAATTATTGCTTTGCGATAATTGTCGATAAGTATCTCACATTATTTGATTTAATTATTGTCAATATTTTATATATTATTAAATCAATAATTGAGATAACAAATTTATTAATATTATTATTTGCAATATTAACGATGTCTAGAAGTTACATTAAGGAGAGGTTTGGTCACCTAATTTAGCGGCGCCATGATAGGAGAAATCCTTATTGAAAGCCCCTCTTTCCTGAGGAACGACACAGTCGATTAATATTGTGAATTATAATAAAGGTGATAAGTTTTGTTTTATTATTATTATAAATGTAATAAAACATAATTTTTTATATAAAACGAGAAAACTTTTTATATAAAAATGTAAAAACTTTTATAAAGTTTTGTTTTATTTGATTATAAATAGAATATATTATATTTTATTATGCATAGTGTTTTGCATAGTGCTGCATAGTGTTTGCGTAGTAAAATTTTTTTATATAAAAAGTAATACTTTTATAAAGTTATTTGTTTTATTAGACTATAAATAGAATATATAATATTCTATTATGCATAGTGTTTGCATAAGGCTACTGCGTAGTGTTTGCGTAGTAAAATATTTTTATATAAAATGTAATACTTTTATAAAGTTATTCGTTTTATTAGATTATAAATAGAATATATTATATTATATTTAAAGGATTTTGTTTTATTAGAATATTTTATTAATACTGCATAGTAAATCAATATGGACCATCCGTTTAAAAGTAAATCAATCTGGACCGTTCATAAATTAGTTACTATTCAGTCCATTCTCCTATAAATAGAAGCTCATTCCTTCATTATTTTTTACGAATTCACTGAAACTCTAGAGAGAGAAACAATAGAGAGAAAGAATAAAAGTATTCTGCTACTTCACTACTCCTATATTCAGTTTCTTCTAAGGTAAGGGATATTATTTGTTGTACTTGTAAGGGGTGTTATTTCTTTCGTATTCATGAAGAGAACTTCTGTTATTCCATTCTTTATTATTCATTGGAATAACTTTTGTATCTGCGAAACAACCCTATACTTGGTGAAATTCTTCATTATTCCATTCTTTATCATTATGTTGGAATAACTTTGTTTATGCAATCACCGCATACATGGTGAAATTCTTACATTATTCCATTCTTTATTATTACATTGGAACATCTTGTGCAATGCGTTTACGCATGGCGTAGTTCCATTATTTATTATTCTGTTAGAATATCCTCATGCATGCGTTCTGCATGACCGGGTTCCATTATTTATTATTACATTGAAATATCCTCATGCATGCGTTCTACGCATGACTTCGGTTTTGTTATTTATTATTCTGTTGGAATAACCTGTTTATGCAGTCTATTACATGCCTGGTGATTTCTTTTGTTGTTCCATTCTTTATTATACTCAGTTGGTTAAAGTTTTGGCTTTTATACTCCATGAAATTAGTGGAATATCCTTGATATTTGCGCTTCATCCAGTATCTTTTCCTCGAAATATTCTTCTGAGCATTCTTGAGTTTTACCCCATAAAGCAGTATCATGTTGACAATTTGGACGTTATTGGTTCCTGGATAAATTAATTCTTGAACTTGTTTTATTGAATTCTTATATCATTGTCATCATCCTCATGTTTATATTATGTTGAAAGTCATCTCGTGGCTTTTGTAGTGCATAGATGGACTTGATATGATTATGACCGAGGATTATTCTAGTATAATCATGGCCGTAATGTTACAAATGATGTGAAAAAAGTCCTCATTGGCCCGTAGTGCATTGATGAAAAGTTTTTGGTATGATTATGACTATGGATTCTCTACGGCCAAGGGTGCAAAGATGAATTATTTTATGGCATGATCAGGACCGTTGATGAAAACACGATTATCTTTGGCCTGTAGTGCATGGATAATTCGTGGTCGTTGTAAGACCCCAACTTATTATAAATAAAATTGAATTTTCCTCTATTCATTATTCTAAATTAATAAGGGTTAATTTGATATAATGCTTTGGTTATGGGTGAAATGTGCAAATTTTATAAAATAAGCAAGTGGTTATAAAATATTCATTTCTGTCGGAGAATATTCGTTTGGTCGTGGAATATTCTTTTTATCGGGAATATCCGTATGACAGGGCAGTCAATTGTGGGCACCATAACGGAATAACTGTCGGATGAAGAAAACGACAAAGTATGAGTTTTTATGAATAACGACGTAATTGTTACCGTTAACACTGTTGGAATACCCGGTGGTTAAAATACAGCAATACGCGTGGTTGCATAGTATTGTTGAATTATTGATTCTTACGTATGAAGACACTACTCAATAATTGTTACACGATGAGCTTTCGCTCAATATTTTATTTTATTGATTTAATAATTGTCTGCGTTGATAGTTTATATTATTGTTGTTTCAATAATTGTCATTGCGTAGTATTTTGCATTATCGGATCAATAATTCATATTATTTGAATAATATTATTAGATAGCATTATTGGCAATGTCTAGAAAGTTACATCAAGGAGAGGTTTGATCACCTAATTGCGCGCCATGAGGAGAAATCCTTATTGAAAGCCCCTCTTCTCGAACCGCCTCGGTTTCATAATTGTGATTCTCGTAATATTATTTGGGAATAATTAATTATTGATTTATATGATAAGGAAATATTTATTTGATGTGAATATAAATGATGGATTTATTTATTTTATATGGTTATTAATGAAAGAATTAATCTTTGAGATGTTTTATCGAAGATTTTGTCGATTAGGTATTAAAATCACCCGTTTGTGAATTTCGGATATTTCTGTTTGGAATTTGGAAAAACTTTATTCTGCAAAGTTGTAGAGAATTCGATTTCGTGTGGAATGGACATAAAATTCGTATTTTTCTGATAAACGGACTATTTTCTATGAATTATTAAAGTTTCTGATTATTGTTTAAATGATAAAATATTTTGAAAAATTCTAGAATTGGTTGGTGAGAAATGTGCTCAATTGAATTTCAAATGTGGTGGGTGGAAATAGTAGCAGGTAAAGCCATCAGGTATCAGGTCAAGTCTGCTTCGACGTGCTAACATTTTCCTATAAATAGAGGGCTAAGTTAGAATTGAAAATCACACCAGAAACAAGTTTTCTCTCTTTCTCTCTTTATATTATCGAGCGCATTTTGTGAGTATTTAGATACTTTGAGAGTTGTTGTTCAGTACAAGTTTCATTCAGCATCATATCCGATATTTCATTCTGAAGTAGTGTTTCTTTGAGGTAAGGGATGTTATTTTCTTCATATATGATATTATTTCTTTCAATATCATTATGCCGAAGTGTTGATCTGAACTTTTAATCAAATTTGGAACTTTTTGTGTCGAGTTTACTATTCACGTATACGACACTATTCACGTAGAAGACACTATTCACGAATACGACACTATTCACCGAAAAATGAAATTTTCTTTTTTTTGTCCAAGATGTCTATTATGGTTACTATCTTTGATTGTATCCATGTTTTGGTCTTTATTTTTGAATTCTGCTTCAAAATTGGTTATTATGAAGTATTATTGATCTTGGATAAACTGTAATACGAATCCCTAATATTTGTCCTTCTGTCTCACTGGATTCATTTTTTTAAAATTATTTTTCATCATCCTCAGTCCTAAATGATGATATTACTAAATATCTTTGGCCTGTAGTGCAAAGATGAATGATTATTGATGAATATCTTTGGCCCGTAGTGCAAAGATGAACAGGTGTTGAGATGAACATGACCAACTGGTAATATAAATGAATATCGTTGGCCTGTAGTGCAAAGATGAATATTTGATTAAAGATGTATATTGATTGTTGTTACAGGGATAAAATATTGATGATGGACTTTTAAATCTTAGAAGATAGTAGAACTCATTCTCTACTTGACTCTTCTAATGGATTATTGTTTTCGTTGCAGAATATTGATCTAAAACTTGTTGTCTATCATATTCTATCAGATTTTTCCATGTTGAGGACTAACGATAATTTGTTGTATATTATCTTAGTCATAATATTCTTTACTAGGCTAGTTGAGCTCACCCTTTTCCTTTTTGTTCTATTTTTCTTCTCAGGAGGTAAGAACATAGCAGGATCTAGTCGGGGTATGGAGTGATGGTTCTAGAAAGATGTTTTAGCAGTCCTCATTATTTCTATAAAATAGTGTTTGAATAATTGTAATGAGGACTTATTTGAGTGTGGATATTGTCTAGAAGACAATATTTATATTTAAACTTACAGTATGTGTTATCGTATTTTGCACGACAATTGTATTATTGAAGTTGTAGTTTGCTTTCTGTATCATGTATTTGACGACTCAGAATGGGTGTTGTATACCTATTTTGGGGGCGTCACAGTCGTGATACTAGAAAATATCATTGGCCTGTAGTGTAGGAATGATTTGATGATGTGGATTATTTGTTAAGCTGAGTCTCAACGATAAAAGTGATGAAAAACTTTTTAAATCATAGAAGATGGTAGATTTTATTCTCTACTTGACTCTTCTAATGGATTGCTTGTTTTGATGCAGTTAAACTTGATGTTTGTTATATTGTATCAGTTTAACACTGTTGAAGGCTAACGATAATTTATTCTGCATTATCTTAGTCATAATATTTCTTACTGGGCTAGTTGAGCTCACCCTTTCTTTCACTGTTCTCTTCAGGAAATGAGAATATAGCTAGGACTAGTCGGGGAATGGATTGACGGTCCAGATGGTTACATTAGTAGTTCTTACTATTCTATGAAATAGTGTGATAATAATTGTAATAAGATTGAATTTGAGTGTGAATATTGTCTAGAAGACAATATTCGTATTAAAACTCCCAGTTTATGTCTTGTCATATTTTACACGACAGTTGTATAATTAAGTTGTATTTGAATTCTGTACCATGTATTTGGCGACTCAGAATAGGTGATGTATACCTATTTTGGGGGCATCAAAAATAATATACGAAATTACAAATGGATTTTCACCTGTCATATGGTACGTAATCCGCTTAGACAGGTTATTCTGACATATTAAAGGATGAATACGAAAAAATAGTATTCTTTATGAATACGAAAGAAATAATACCCCTTACCTTAGTAGAAAGCTGGATACTGCAAAAGTGAAGTAGCAGAACACTCTTCCTCTTGCTCTCTATAGTTTCCCTCTCTATAGTGTCTCTTATGAATCTCAGTGAATTGGTGAGAATGAAAGAAGAATTAAGCTTCTATTTATAGGAGAATGGACTAAATAGTAAATAATTCACGAACGGTCCAGATTGATTCACTATTAGAACGGACGATCCATATTGATTACTATTAAAACCACAACCGACGGTCCAGATTGATTTGCTTTTAAAACCACAACCGACGGTCCGGATTGATTACTTTTAAAACCACCACCGACGGTCCAGATTGATTACTTTTAAAACTACCACCGACGGTCTAGATTGATTTACTATTAAAACCACCACCGATGGTCCAGATTGATTTACTATTAAAACCACCATCAATGGTCCAGATTGATTTAACTTATTACACTTTAGTACCCCTAAAGTTTTCCAAGTTTGCATTATTCCCCTAACTTTTGTAATTCACTTATCTTCATAAACACATTCTTAATACTTCAACAATTATTCATCATTAATATTATAACTCACAATATTTAACAACGAGTGTCGTTCCCCAAGAAAGAGGGGCTTTTCAATAAGGATTTCTCCCTATGGCGCAAGAATTAGGTGACCAAACCTCTTCTTGATGAACTTCTGACATTGTCGATATTGCAAATAATAATATAAATAACTTTATCGTCTCAATTATTGATTTGATAATATAAAATATTATGCAGATGATACTGTGACAATAATTGAATCAAATAACGTGAGATACTATGCAACAATTACTATAGCAATAATTGAGTATAACCGAGTGACTTCTCACGTAAGCATCAATAATCAATACTGCAGTGTCTTATTATGCAACCACGCCAGACACTATACTTTTACCAATTGGGTAGTTCAACGGTAAAACTTCCATTTATTATTTTTATAAAAAGATATTTTTGTCGTTTTTTAACTACGACAATATTTCCGTTGTGGGGTCCACCAATGATTGTGTCGTCGTCGTACTAATATTCCATGTTAAAACGAATATTCCCCGACCAATCGAATATTAAATGACACAACGAATATTTTATATCAACTTGCTTACTTTGCAAAATTTTCCAAATATTACCCACAACTATAACATTATATCATATCCACACCATAATATTCAAAAATATATTTTGAGAAAAAATTATTCTTTATTCAAAAAAAGTTGAGGTCTTACATATAAGGTCCCCTTCTCTGGCGAACTAAAAGCGAATTGACTATAGCGACTGTTCGAACTGTTGTCATAGCTATGTCGTCGACTTTATATGTTATAGCGACGGTTTTTACATCATTATAATAGGTTAAGCTTTTAATTCGTTATTTAAGGTTCGTTGGAGAAGGGGACCATATATATATATATATATATATATATATATATATATATATATATCTTTGAACATGAGAAGTGGATTTTAGAGAGCAGACACAAATCAATATCATGATGGTTGTGCTGAAAACCACTTTAATGTAAAGAAAAAAGGGGGACCTCTATTTTTATACGTTTTTTTTTTATAATTTCACATGATTCATTCTCACATAAAGGTAAAACATATTGTATGCTTATGTGAGAGATGAAAATATCAACAAAAATACATGTAGAAATATCAGTTCCCAAAAAAATTAAAAATTAAAGTTGCCCTCATAAAAATAGTGTTTAAATCATAAAGTTGTTTTTCTTTTTTCAAATTAAAATCAGAAAAGAGTAAAAATAGTATTGTAATACTTAATTATGGAATAATATACTTCTTTATTATAAAAGATTATACTAAATATTAAGAACAATGATGATTAGTGAAAATAGAGAGCATTCTTTCATTATATTTGTATATCAACTATCATCCTATTGACAATACTTCTATTTATAAGCACATTTACATAAATGAAAGTTTCAAAACTCATAGGTCATGGGAGTTTCAAAGTTCAAAGGTGATTACAATAAAGAGGGGTAGGAATGTATCTAGACATGAGTAGGAATGTATCTAGACATCCACAGATAATGTATAATTTTAAAACACTCTCCCTTTAATGTTTATTGTATAGCCATACGCATTGAAAGCCGCCTCATTAAAAACCTTACCAAAAAAAATCCAACGGAAAAAAAAAACCTTGGTTAAGGGAAAAAGAGTGCAGCGCGTATTAACTCCCCCTCATGAAAGTATCCTTAAGTCTTGCAGCTGTCGCATTCTAATATTGCGACACAGTCCCTCAAACATTGTAGTTAGTAATGCTTTGGTGAACAAATCTGCTAGATTATCTTTTAAGCAAATTTGTTGAACATCAATGTCACCACACTTATCAAGGTCATGTATGAAAAAGAATTTCGGTGATATGTGCTTTCTTCTGTCTCCTTTGATGTACCTTCACTATAATTGGGCTATACATGCAGCATTGTTTTTATACAAAATGGATGGAGTTCTTTTGTAGCAATTTTCTAAGAATATGTCTCGTTAAAAACCTTACCAAATAAAAACCCAGTGGAAAAAAAATTGGGGAAGGAAAAGAGTACAATATTCTTGTACAACTTCTAATGCCTTGGTATTGCCTCATTAAAACCTTGCAAAGGAAAACCCAGTGGGAAAAAACCTTAGCGAAGGAAAAAGAGTACAATTAGCACATATCCTTTTTACTCCCCTTCATAAGTACATAGAATTTCCATTGTTTATGGTAAAAATATCATTAAGTCGAAGCATGCCAATATTGTGTACCATCTTCTTCAAAATCGTAGTTAGTAATGACTTAATGAATATATCAACCAAATTATCACATGATCATATATGCTTGATATCAATATCGCCATTCTTCTGGGGCTCATGTGTATAAAATAATTTTGGTGCAATATACTTGGTTCTATCACCCTTTGGATAAAATAATCCCAAATCAATAGTCTCACGAAGATAACGTAAAATATGTTTAATTTCATTACAATGTCTTCGAGTTGGTGCATAACTATACATTGCTAGTAAGTTAACTGCAAATGTTATATCAGGTCTTGTTAAATTTGCAAGATACATCAAAGTACCAATTACATTAGTGTTTCCACCTGCATTTTGGACAGGAGCTACCCTCGCCTGATGTTGCATGAATTGCATAAAGCCTTTGAATGTCCCATCATTTATCATTTGATCGTTGTTGTTTACCTGAGGATTATTGTCTTCCTGTTGCATATTATCCTGGGTATTAATCTGTGGTGACTCAACGGTCTCATATTCTTCATTGCTTATCTCAACATTTTTGGATGCCATTTTCAAATACTGCCACAAAACAAGGGTTAATTATCATATCACATATTATCCCTATACTCTGACTGACCATACCAAATAAACTTAGGTAGGTCATACTAGCGAAGAAATTCCCCGTCTCTCCCCTCCTAATTCTTGTCTCACATCTCAGGCAGGGATCATATCCCTAAGCTTTAATACCAACTGTGATGCCCCTAAAATAGGTATACATCACTCATCTTGAGTCACTAAATATATGGTACAAAATTCAAATACAACTTAATTATACAACAGTCGTGTAAGATACGACAAAACATAATATAAGAGTTTTAATAAGAATATTGTCATCTAGACAATATCCACACTCAATGGAGTCCTAATTACATTTATTATCACACTATTTAACAGAATAGTGAGGACTACTAATGCTATAATCTGGACCGTCACTCTGTTCCCCGACTAGTCCCAACTATATTCTCATTTCCTGAAGAGAACAATGAAAGCAAAGGGTGAGCTCAACTAGCCTAGTAAGAAATATTATGACTAAGATAATGCAGAATAAATTATCCTTAGCCTTCAACAGTATAACAACTGATAGAATATAATAGACAACAAGTTTTAGATCAACAACTGCAGCGGAATAAGCAATCCATTAGAAGAGTCAAGTAGAGCATGATATCTACTATCTTTTATGATTTAAAAAGATTTTCATCAAATTTATCGCTAAGACTCAGCTTAATAAATAAACCACATCATCAAATCATCCTTGCACTACGGGCCAAGGATATTCATGTAATCATCAATGGTCATGATTATACCGAATAATCCCTGGTCATAATCATACCAACAATTGTCCATCAATGCACTACGGGCCAATGAGGACTTTTACCACATCATTTATAACATTACGGGTCATGATTATACCGAATAATCCCTAGTCATAATCATACCAAGTCCATCTATGCACGTAAGCTAAAGATGACTTTAATCACAATATAAGCATGAGGATGATGACAATGACATAATAATTTAATAAAACAAGTTCAAGGATAAATTTTAAAGATTTATAATTTAATTTATCCAGAAATCAATAACGTCCAAATTGTCAACATGATACTGCTTTGTAGAGTAAAATTCAAGAATGCTCAGAAGAATATTTTCATAAAAAGATACTGGATGAAGTGCAAATATCAAGGATATTCCACTAATTTCATGGAGTATAGAAGCCAAAGCTTTAAACAACTGAGTATAAGAGAATATATGAAACTATGAATGGATTTTAGCTTGCATTGCAGAAATCCACATAGACAGATAATTTCCACAATTTAATAAGGAATGAATACGAAGGATCATTTACCATGCATGTGGTAATCCACATAAACAAAGTTATTCCAATGAATAATAAAGAATGGAATAACGTAAGAATTCACCAGCATGCGATAGGCCGCATGCATGTGTTTATTCCAACGAATAATAAAGAATGGAACCAGGTCATGCGTAATCCGCACAGACATGATATTCCAACAAAATAATAAAGAACGAAACCAGGTCATGCGTAATCCATACAGACAGGATATTCGAACAGAATAATAAAGAATGGAATAACAACAGAAATTCACTGTGCATGCGATAGATCAAGATGCAGACGCAGGTTATTCAACAGAATAATAAAGAATGGAATAACAGAAGAATTTCACCATGTATGCGGTACTTCGCATAGACAAGTTATTCCAATATAATAATAAAGAATGGAATAACAACCCTTACGAGTATTGAAAGAAAATAACTCTCTTCATGAATATGAAAGAATAATACCCCTTACCTTAGAAGAAAACTGGAATAGTGAGGTAGCAGACTTCTCTTCTCCTTTTTCTCCATAATTTCTCTCTATAATAATTGCTCTATAGCTTTAGTGAATTGGTGAGAAATGAAGGAAGAATGAACTTCTATTTATAGGAAAATATAGTTTCGATAATTGTACATTTTGGGGCTCGAAATATTATAGTATAATACCTTCCTCTTTTTCTTCATTTTTAATTTAGTCATCCAAGTATTATCAAATTGCACCACCTCCCCTAATAGTAAATCATGTGAATCAATAGTAAATCATGTGAATTAATAGTTCTAGACATGTGAAAATACGAATTACAGTATAGTACCTCCATCTATACCTCCATTTTTAACTTAGTAATGCAAGTATTATCAATCTTGCACCAACTCCCCTAATAGTAAATGAATGTGAATCAATAGTACACACATGTGAACAAATAGTTATAATCATGTGAATCAATTGCAATTAATTTCTCATTTCTCTGGTTAATTACCCGATTGGTCAATATAACCTCCAGACATCAATTGTTATCGAAATAAATGTCGATTTTCACTAACACTAATAATTCCAATACAATGGAACTATTAATATTATCTTTAATCAACACGAACTTATTCATCATTAATATTATAATTCACAATATTTAACAACCGTGTCGTTCCGGAAAGAGGGGCTTTTCGATAAGATTTCTCCTTATTAGTAGCCGCAATTAGGTGACCAAACCTCTCCTCGATGTAACTTCTAGACATTGTCGATATTGCAAATAATAATATGAATAACTTTCTTAGTCTCAATTATTGATTTAATAATATATCATTTTATGCGAGATGATCTTTGTGACAATAATTGAATCAATAATATGAGAGATATGATGCGGCCAATTCTTGTAGGAATAATAGAGTATAACTGATTGACTTCTCACGTAAGCATTAATAATCAATATCACGTCTACTTATGCAACCCACGCCGTATTAATGTACTTTTACTACTTAGGGTAGTTCAACGGTTTTAATGGTAACACTTTCACCGTTATTTTATAAAAGATAATTACGTCATTTTCTAACTACGATAATACTTCCGTTGTGGGGTCCACTGAATGATTGTCTTGCCGCGTCTGAATATTCCTGTTAAAACGAATATTCCCAGACCAATCGAATATATATATAATCACTTGCTTATTTTGCAAAATTTATAAATATTACCTGACTTATAACATTATATCAAATCCACACTATAATATTCAAAAATATATTTCGAGAAAATTATTCTTTATTCATAAAAGTTGGGGTCTTACAACCTCCCCTTCTTATGAAATTTTGTCCTCGAAATTAGGGTACGTACCTGGTATATCAAAGTGGTGAGGATATCTTGACTTCATCTCAGATTCTAACTCCCAGGTCATTTCTTTCATATCGTGGTTTCTCCACAAAACTTTGACTTGATGTATAACCTTGGAGCGTAGAATATGATCCTTCTTATCCAAGATTTTAACAGGTACCTCTTCATACGTTAAATCTTCCTCTATCTCGTCTGGTTGTAATTCAATAATGTGGTTCGGGTCTTTCACATATTTACGTAACATAGATATGTGAAAAACGTTATGAACACGAGACATACTTGGCAGTAAGGCGAGTCTATAGGCCACAGTTCCTACTCGATTGAGGGTTATAAATGGGCCAATGAATCGAGGATTGAGCTTTCCACTTTTTCCAAATCTCGTAACTCCTTTCCATGGAGCAACACGTAACAACACATGATCTCCAATATTGAATTCCACGTTCTTTCGATGAAGATCAACATAACTCTTTTGTCGATCTTGTGAGGTTTTTATACGTTGTCGGATCGTTTGAATCTTTTTCGTAGTCATACGTACCAAATTCGGTCCCAACAACGTTGCTTCACCCACCTCATCCCAGCATACTGGAGAAGGACACTTTCTTCCATATAACGCCTCAAATGGAGTCATGCCAATACTTGCTTGATAACCAACTTCCCTTGAAGTCAAGGACACAAAGTCTTAATAATTCTTCAAGAGTTTGAATGGTCCTTTCCGACTGCCCGTCCGTTTGAGGATGATATGCCAAACTAAATCGTAAATCCGTGACCATAGCTTTTTGCAAACTAACCCAAAATCTTGAAGTGAATCTTTGGTCTCAATCAGAAACTATGGATACTGGCATACCATGCAATCTTACAATCTCGTTTATGTATATACTAGCAAGACGTTCAAGTGTATAAGTTTCTCGTATCGGTAAGAAATGAGCTGACTTGGTCAATCTATCAACAATGACCCAAATCGCATCTATACCTTGAGAAACCTTGGGAAGACCAGTAACGAAATCCACGGTAATGTGCTCCCACTTCTATTCTAGAATTTCAAGTGGGTGCAATGGACCTTTTAGCACTTGATGCTCCGCCTTGACTCGTTGACAAGTTAGACACCTTGAGATAAACCTCGCTATCTCTCTCTTCACATTGCTCCACCAAAATGTATATCGAAGATCACGATACATTTTGGTACTCCCAGGATGGATTGCAAACGGTGTGTTGTGCGCCTCCATCATGATTTTATACTTCAAGTCAGAATCGTTAGGAACACAAAGTTTGGATTTGACTCGAAGTATTCCTTCTTCATCGATTCTTACTTCCGGAATAACACCTTCTTGAACATTCTTCCTCATACGCATCAGCTCCAGGTCTGTAGCTTGAGCAGCTTTAACTTTATCGATTAAAGTCGGTTCTACTCGTATATTTGCCATCATCACATGGGTCCCTAGAGTCTTTAACTCTATCTCCATGCTTTGTAAATCATACAAAATGGGCCTTTGCGTTGACAATATCACACTCGTACCCGCATATGATCTTCTACTCAATGCATCAGCTACTATGTTCACTTTTCCAGGATGGTATTGAATGGTATGATCATAATCTTTCAACAACTCAAGCCATAGTCGTTGCCTCATGTTGAGTTCCTTTTGATTGAAAAAATATTTAAGGCTTTTATGATCCGTATAGATCTCCACCTTCTCTCCATACAGGTAATGCCTCCAAATCTTAAGCGCAAAAACGATTGTTGCCAACTCTAGATCATGAGTAGGATAATTCCTCTCATATTCTTTGAGTTTTCGTGAGGCATAGGCTATGACTTTCCCATGTTGCATGAGAACACATCCTAACCCTTTGCCTGAAGCATCACTATAGATGACAAATCCCTTCGAGCCAGATGGTATTGTGACACTCCCAAAATAGGTCCAATCCATCCAACCTATTCTGAGTCGTTAAATACATGGTACAGAAAACAACTACAACTTTATTAATACAATTGTCGTGCAAAAATACGACAACACATATACTCTGAGTTTAAATACCAACTGTGACTCTGGACACCAACTTGTGTTAGCACCTCACATTGATACATTACATAAAGGTACAGTCAATAACTATTTTAGAAATTAAAATCTTTGAAAAATGCTAAAGAAAACCTTCGTACATAAGATGCCATAAATCTAAGTTATGATA